>JAPMOQ010038358.1:1345705-1358822 GCA_026543055.1 Argiope trifasciata
TATATATATATATATATATATATAGTTTGTGAAGAGTTTATATATGTGTGTGTGTGATCAGGAAATAAGAGACTATTTTTAGAATGAAAATATGGGCTGAATTGAGTTAAAAATTAAGAAATTAACTATTCAATTTAACACGTTTAATGCCACGGCAATTTTCAGAATTCTGGCCTAAAATGAAACTAACTAATTTGAACTAATTTTTATAATTTTATTATTTTTTTTGTTCTTTTCTCAGAAGCCATCTGTTGGTATGAGCTCTGATATACCACGAGTTTATTCGTAGCTGCACAAAAATGGTAAGTAAACACAGTACGAGATAACTCGTAGTCGGATTAGAACGTGGCTGGATGGTTGGTTGTTTTGGGTTTTTTGGCACAAGGGCCATCTTTGGCCAATCTGCGCCATCCAACCATCCATAGGGCTAGAACGAGATAACTCGTTCTAGTCCTATGGATGGTGTAACTCGTAGTTGGATTTCTAGGACTCGTAGCGTCCTAGAAAGGAACGCAATCTACGAGTTATCTCGTAGTTGGCAGTCAGCGTGTTAACTTTTAAAATATCATTACATATATATATATTTATTTGTTCCTCACTTTATCACTTGCTTTTAGATTTCAGCAACGTTGTTTTCAAGAGCTTTCGAAACATTGATTATTGGAATGATTTTTCTGCATTGTGAATTCGAGTTGAATTTCATTACCTTACTGTGAACTCTTTACATTTATGAACTCAGAAAGAAAGCTCTGTAAAAGTGAGTTTATGCATTGTCGGCCCATGAAATTCCAGAACATCCTCTAGAAATTATTGGAAAGATCAGGTGCAAGACCCCCACTCCTCGGCTGTCAATGGTGAAGGCTATAAATCGGTCAGAAGGGAAATGTCAGGGGCTGTCCGAGGGGGTGAAATCACGAGGGGGACGAAGAGAAAATAAAAAATACTTGTATGTTGTTACAAAAACTCCATATAAACAAATTATATAATATTATGTGCGTGTTTTCCAAAATACGTTTGTAAGTAAACTAAGAAACTTTCAAATTAATTAAAGTACTTAATTAAATAATAATAATAGAAAAAATGAACCAAGGATTTTGGTTTACGTGGGTTAGAAATCTATAATGCATTCTTTATTTAAACAATTTATTTGTGAGTGTGGGTGTGAAACATCTTACTTTTTATATAATGTCATAACTTCTATATTAAAGACCGTCGTTATATTTAGTTCAATAAAGGCCTTATTACACGGTGAAATTTTGTCAGCACTTTTCTGTTTCTACCCTCAAAAGCCGATCAAGCAAGTTTCATAATCGGCAACTTTTTCTAACCAGTTCGAAAATATGGTCGGAAATATTGTCCGCAAACGAAATTCAACCAATCATGTGAAACTTTGAATTGACGTCACACAAGTGATCATTCGTCAGCAAACGACACTTTCGCTGTCGTTTGCTACACGGAAAGTGCCGAAGATATTTTGCCGTTTGATAAGGCCTTAACACTATTATAAAATCAAAGGCATCCACATTTCAAAAATTCCAAAGACACATTTCAAATCATATTTGAACATACAGAATTAGTAACTCAGTTCAGGAACCTGACGGAGAAATCACATGGCACAGAGAATGAGATATTTTCTTTGAGTCACGAGGGCTGAAAAATCTCTAAACATCAGGTTAAAATCTTTGTTTTTCCCTTAGAGCAAAATTTGGTTGCTGTCCCTAGAATCTAGTAAAATTTGGTTGCTGTCACTAGAGTCTAGTAGAGATAGTGACGAGAGAGATAGTGTGAAGGTCGTGTTTTTCGCCATGAAGGGACTTGGTATATTCGCGTTCTTTTTGTTTATTCTTTGTTCTGTAAATATAGAAATAATATTAGGTTGTTCGGAAAGTAATTTCGTTTTTTCCCGACAGAGGATTTAATTGTATGTTTCGCACCCAATTTCATACTTAAACCGCAAAATCATTTTATGTTTTAAGAGCTGATATAGCAAGGCTTGAGTGTGAAAAAGTGCAGCTGATTCTTCGCAGTAGTTTTTGGATGGTGCCCTTTTAAATATGGAGAGCAATAAACAGCATTTTCGTCATTTTTTTCTTTTTTGCTATATAAAAGGTAAAAATACTGTCAAGCCAGAAATAAATTAGCCAATATGTGTGGAGAAGATGTGTTAACAGTACATCAGTATCAGAACTGATTTGCAAAATTTTTCCTTCAAATGAGGAGGCCAAAAACCACCTCGATCAGTTTTTTTTACAGCAAAGACCAAAACTTTTATGAGCGTGTAATCATGTTACTACCAAAAATATGGCAAAAGGTATTAGACCAGAATGGCAATTTTATAATTTAATAAATAATTTATTCATTAAACGAAAATTTCTTTTCATTTTGACAAAAAAAAAAACCGAAATGACTTTCCGAACAACCCAATATATTAATCAAGAATAGGATTGTTCTCTGTACTTATTTTTTCATAATCCACACTACTGGAATGGATGATGAACGAGATCGGAGTAGATTTAGAAATTCCCACTTAGGATAAATGGATTCTATGCGGCACCTGCCATTTTGAAATACACGTTGGTCGTTGTGAAAGTAGAGGAACTTTACACCAGCTCTTTCCTACTTTTGGTTCCTCATCTTGTTTTAAAAGACATCCTTCACAGAGTGCCTCATCCTCAACTTTTTACTTTTAAAAAAAAATGATTGGTTTCTTTTACTTTACTTAAGTATTTTATCAATTTTTGTAATGCTTTAGGTCTATGTGGCAGTTTATTTATACATATTTTTTAAGGTCTTGAGCAATTAGATACACAGTGGATCGAGCTCACATGAGATACGGAGTGCATTTTTGAGAATAAACTTATATTCCAAATTTCATACACTAGAGCCCTACATTCTCATTTCAAGTGCATTTGGATGAACTGACCAGGCCCGTGAAGGATTTAGTCCAAAAATTGATAAAAACCTTAATTTGGCGGGGAGAAAAGCTCCATCAAATTAAATCAGCTTAGTTCATTTGTTCTTATATTGTGGTATTCACAAACATAAATTGTCCATACTAGACTTACACACAGGCCTTTGTTGTTGGAAAAGCCCGCCCCACGATGTATTTTGTGCCAATGCCTTTTGACAGTTCAACTCATACTGACGGAGTGTCCACGTTTTGGTGTTTTGATTCGCCTCATTTTGTATTAGAAGGAATCCTTCATAAAGTGCCTCATCCTCAACTTTTAAAAATGATTGTTTTCTTTTACCTTATTTAAGTATTTTTTTCATTTTTGTAATGCTTTAGGTCTAAGTGGCAGTTTATTTATACATAATTTTTAAGGTCTTGAATAGAGTTTTGAAGCAGAGATTTTGATTAACTTTTTAAAACTTTTCATGAACCCTACGTTTGCATATTCCTTGTTGTTGGAGCTGCATAATCAGAAGTGATTTTAGCGCCAGTAAACTCCATTAACTCCTACTTCTGGCCCAATCCAATAATGGAGTCACGGGAAATTTGGAAAAAAAAAAGCACTCAAATCTAGAGACACTCAGAAATGCCTCCATTTCATATCCCATTCCTGATCTGACCGAAGAGTCGTCCCACTGATTCCACGTCTTCCGGGAATGCAGCCACTGCGGGTGGCGCCCTGTCAGGAAGATCACGACTCGCGCTCTGGGCTTCGTTCTCGCTGACACCCGGCCGCACGCTCGCTGATGGGTGGCTCGATAAGCTCGCGAAATAGTACAGTCGCCTCCAGCGACTTGCCTCTTTGAAAGGAAGCGAGTGATACCACCCCGAGAACATGCTCTTGCTTCGGGCTATCTTTAAAGACTTTTGTCTACTACAATAATGGAATGTATTACTTGATTTTTTTTATCACATCTTAAAACATCCAACTACGTTCGATGGGAGATTTTTTAAAAATTGATTTTTTTAAGAATTATTTAAAGATATAGTTTTTAGATGTATTGTCGATTATAACAAAAAATACTATACATACAACAAAATTATTTAAAAATATAATATATTTTGAGAAATAGGAAAATTGGTAGTAAATTTTAATGAAATTGAACCAAAACGTTAACACTCTGTACAAGTCCTATATTTCTTTGTGCGCAAGTTATAGAATATAATCATGAATGAAATGAACCAAAATCTAAGAAAAATGTTGAGATGCAAAGAATCTATGGGTAAAAATATACGTATATATGCATTTTTTCCATAAATTCACAATTCCATTTTTCTAAAAATACCTATAAAAAGTAAAAATATTAAACCAGCAATAAAAATTTTGGTTTATTTCATTATCCATATCATTTGAAGTACCAGCTGAAATGAAGAAAGTTGTTTCAAAAGTTCTCATTCCATCTTAAAATTTTAAATTTTTTTCTTCATCAGGAATTAATTCAATTTTTTAGAACTTTTTCGATTTTTATTACTTTTAAAAAAAATTTATAGCTCCAAAATAAGGAAATTTATACCTATTCCATTATTAGGCAACGATAAAACTTTGACCTCACTCCTGTTTTATGTTTTTTTTCCTGTTAAATGTCTGTTTTTTAATTCACATATTTAAATAATGTGTTTTATTGAAGTTGAATAAGGAGGTAACATGGCTAAATGAAATGCACTTATGCATACTAAATGCATACAAAACAAACGGGAATACATAACTATGCAAAGCTTCTAGCTAGCGCCTGAGGAAATGTTTCAACCAGGGCCGGCCATCTTGGAGGTACGGCGGATACTCTGGCCCCTCGTCTGAAGTGGGACCCCGCAGTGATTAAGAATTAAAAAAAGTGTTCTGAACAATACTAATGTGACACATACTAAAAGTCTACAAGCTTGTTTCCATGTGGCTGGCTGAGCATCGACTGACGCCATTATGAGTCAAAGATCGCAGTGGTATCTATAAAAAGGCGGAAAAAGTTCCATCTATTGATAAGGTAATTCCCGTCAGAATGTTCAGACAGAGTGACCGGCGCCCAGAAGTCGAGGCTGAGTACAAATGGGCTTGTAAATTATCAGCTATCTACTTTTGTCTTTATCTAATATACTACTTTTTACCATCTTTACCACTTCTAGTTACTAACTATAATAAAGGCTGAACCCTCTTTCAGCAAATTGAAACTAAATAAAGGACTGACTTCGTTCAAGCATATGGCTATAGTGCTAAAACGCTCTTGCTGTACTAAGCATTGAAAAAGATATTCGAAAAGTTGTCATTTTCCTGGAGTAATGAATAGCAAAAATAAAATGAAGCATTATTAAATAAATATGCAAATGTTCAGTTTTTTTTTTCTTTTTTTACGTTGCTAAATATTCAGGACCACAAATGGTTTCTTGCACCCGGGTCCCTTCATAGAGAAGGCCGGCTCTGGTTTCAACATTTTCATAGCCACGAAACAACTCTAATGGAATAAAAGTGTTTAAAAAAATCATTTCCATCGTCATTCTTCCATCTTTTTTTTTTCAGTCTGTGAAATCGCCTTTTCGGGCATTTTGATGTGTGATTCCAGCAGAAACTGGCGCTCGAGATGACTCTTTAAAAGCACTCGGCTTTTTACGAAGAGGAAATCATTTCGTCCCACCCGTTTCCGAAATGCCTCTGTTATTTCAGGGAGTGACGAGGCGGAGAAATGTTTATATTTGGCGATAAAGTATGGCTTGACATCTTTTTATTGCTCGCCAAAAAAAGGTTTCGACTTTTAGGGCCACTCCATCTTGTTTTTATTTCCCTTTGAATCTCGGCGCGGAAGCACTCGAGCCAAGAGGGCCGGGATTACGAAGTGCCCTAATCCTTTAAACGATGACAAGGAGACTTATTAGCCGGGATTTCGGAGCGGAAATGGACTTAACCCCCCTCCCTCCCCATCATTCGGATCTCGCTAGGGGAATGGTGGTTTCAGTGTGGGGGAGTTGGTGGGGGGGTATACATATTTGTGCAATTTTTCTTTCACTTTTGCACATTTTAAAAGAATCCGATATTTATAACTGTATCCTTCATTCATAAAAATCAAGTTAGATTGGTTTCGATATCCGATACGAAATTAATAAAATTAATTTAACGGTTGAAGTAGCTGTGATTTTCCATTTATATATACAACTCGTGCTTACAAATATTTACGCAAATATTATACATATAAATAAAAATGAATGTTTGTCTGTATGCGCTGCCGTGCATCTCATCCGATGAAACTTCGGATACTTATTGCTGGCACTTAAGGTATGGTTATAGCCATAGTAACATTATGTAATCTATATAAATAAAAATGAATGTTTGTCAGTACGTCTTTTATACGGTTCTGTACCGCTCATCCGATTGGGATGAAACTTCGAATATTTATTTCTTGCACTTATTTTTTTTTCTGTTGAAGATGGAAAAACAAAAATATTCCCTACCCTAAAGCTCTTGAATAATAAAGTTTAAAAATAGTAGAATTACTATTATTTACGCTTCTCCTTTATATCTCTCTCTATTTCAATGAATGTATTCATTTCCGATAAGAAAATAAATGTTATTCTTTCTATCAGTCTTAAGGAAACAAGACAGTTATTTCAAATTTCAAAGGATATTTCGAAAACTATTTCTTCTGCGGCAGTAACGAGCCGGGTATAAGATAGTATTTTATATAGTTTACAGCATCCATAGTTTTATTTTATTTGAATAATTAAAGATCGTATTATATAGTTTTGTTTTGCCATCTCTTACATAATTAAAATAAAGTGAATAAAAATATATATATAAAATGATTAGCTCTAGGTTGAGTTACTAAAGCCCTATCGACTTAAATCGCTGTATTCGTAAAAGCGGGCTTGTCCGATGGTAAGCGCCATGAGAAACAACCGCAAAAATATATTCATAAAATATATTTCTTATATTTCCAACCATCTAATAAGAAATGAGGTTAAAATAACTGTTTATCCATTGCATTTTGCAATCGAATGGCAACTTATAGAAGTCTTTTTTTTTAAAATCATTTGTTATTAAATAAAAAAAGACATTTTTCCTCAATCAAGAATAAAGAATTTAAATTTTTTATGGCAAAAGTATATGCGAAGCAACTACAAATCGCTGGAAAGTACATATAATATCAAGTTTGTCACTTCTTTATACACACTTTTAATGAGTGACAAACACACAGAAATTCAGTTGCAATTTTCGCAGTTTATCACCAGCAGGTAACGAATAGGGTTGAAGGGGTTTAATAAGGGTTTGCTCAAATAAACCACATGGGGCAGCGGTGGCCTGGTGGTAAGGTCTCGGCTTTGGAACCGGAGGGTTTCATGTTCGAGACTCGATTCCACCGACGAACCGTCGTGTGAGAAGATCTCTAACACGTTAAATCTGCCAGGCCAAACGTCCTCCAGCTGGTGTAGTGTGGTGAGGGGTGTGCCAGCTCAGGTGTCCTCGTCATTTGACCGTGGTTTAAAACGACGAGGTCCGTCCCAAAATAGCTTTAAACTGCACTTTAATATAACTGAACCAAACAATTAAGCCACTTTTAACACTTTTCTAAATGGATGACTTGAGATCCAGTTTTAAAAAATCTGTTTAATTTTCCTCCTTTCAGCCCCACGAATCATCTTTCTCGCTCTGTTTGGACAGAGCCGCGGCTTGTTATCTAACCACCATTAAATACATAAAGGAGGAAAGGCACCGAGAATAATAAAAAAAGAAGGCTTTAAAAATAAATTAGGCGCCGCTGGGAGTGAGATACGAGCATAAAAAGATGTGGAAGACTTTTGATGCCCGAGTCTCTTTTTTCCCCCTCTCGTAAGATAAAACAGATGCGACTAAAACATGTTGCCCTAGTAAGTGCTAAGCAACAATTCAGTCATGTCTTTGCAGGCATTGTGTGGTTTTGGCATTATATGCTAAATATTAGCAGCGTTTCTCAGGGAAAGAAGATAACCGGGGATAAAGAAGCCCTAATGGTCTCCTTTACAATGACGGCTATTTTGGAAAATTATTTTTAACTAGCTGACACCCGGCGCGCCACTGCCTCCGAAAAAAATATTATTAAGTGCAATCAATCAATAAATAATTTGGTAATGTTTCATCGAAATGGGTTGAATGGTACGACAGTATATAAAATGCGAACCAACAAATATTCATTTGTTGTTTATTCATTCCTTTTAGAATGTTTATGAAAGAAACTATTTAAAGCATATCGTGGTTCGTTTCATATTCGTTCAGTATTCTCAATATTTTATGGCAGAAAATGGGATTAAAATATTTCCTTTCAAAATGGATTAAACATTGAAAATATATTTATGTCATTAAGTTGAAAAGATAATTTTTTGAAAATGAAGATGATGTAAAATTATTTATTCTACAATATTTTTGGTAGTTACTGAAAAAAAAAACCGCTAAAATTTAATTAAAATTTAAAAAACCCATAAGGTAGGTCTCCCCAAAATTTTCTCGCATAATCTCTCATAAAGTGGTTACCTCTGAGAATGATTTGCAGGACATTTGCGTTCTATGACTATATTAAGCTTTAACTAAACTATATAACTAACTAAATATTAACCTTTAATTTGAATGTAATATATCTACAGAATTTATTGTGTCTTCTCGGCTAGTTTTTTGGAGATGAATCCTTGGTAAATTGATGCGGCTGAGATTCGATTTTTTAAATTTAATTTTAGATAATTATACTATGCCTAAAAGCATACCGTAGGTGTAAACGATAAGCTGACCCAGTTTCATCGAAATCGGATGAACGGTTTAGGAAGGCATCAGAGACATTCAAACAAACATTTGTTTTTATTTATATAGATTTCTGAAAAAGAAATGAATAAATTGAAGTTTTCGAACATATATATTTGCTGCAAGTTTTTTCAGATCGATAAATATATGAATTTTCTTCTCTGCCAATCCAGAACGGAATTCTCCCAAGCTCGAGTAAGTGTGGTTTTATGGCACAAAAACCTATTTTGTTTATGCTGCGCAAGACATATGGTGTGTATCAAGCATAAATGGTGGATCAAAACACGTATATCTGGATTTATAAATCAATGTTAAATCTAATACTATATAATACGAGGAATGGTTGCCAAGTCAAAAATCGCCCCAGAATTAATAAACTCCGGTAAACTTGGGGGTCTGGGGTTTTTGGCCACGGGGAATCGATTGGCGCCGGATTTGAAGCGCTACGGTCGAGCAGTTCGGAGTTACAGATTACAGCGGTAACGTGCTGCCATCTATAGCCAATATGGCGAACTAATAAAGTTTTATGTTTATGCTGTTATAGGTTTATAATATGTTTCTTATGTATGTATATATGTTTGGTTTCTCTAAATAAATTTGTCAAAAATATTGAACTTCAACACACTTCAATCTTTACCTTTACTTTACCTTTGTATAGAATAGTTCCCTTTCCAAACTCTAACTTTGTTTAGAATAGTTTACAATGGTGCACTTTAACCGGTTATCTTTTCACCAATGGTTTCACAAATTTTCTTATGGCATGTATTGTTTTGATAAATCACAATTGAAAATTTAAATCTTCGAGTTAGCTTCGATACCTGTTTTCTCCGAGCGGAGCTCGGTCACCCGCTGGTGATTCAAACGTGACGTTTCTAAAACAGTATTACATTGAAAAATTAAAAAATGTTATTAATCTGGAATCTATATAAATAAAAATGATTGTTTGTCTGTGTGTCTCTTACGCGCGCTCGTATGTGTCTTATGCCGTATCGCTCATCCGATTGAGGTGAAACTTTTAATACTTATTTCTTACGGGATGATTATAGGAAGAGTAAAACAATGTAATGTATAAAAATTCTTTTTGGATCTATTTACCTCACCTATTAACAATGATCAGCCAACAAATAACTCGCCAAGGAGAAATAACAAATCCAGGAAAGGTGCCAAATTCAAGCTTATATTTCGTCGCTATTGTACGTAAATGTTATGTAAGTCATTCTGTGAGTTAACAGCCTTATTAGAGAGTGTGCGAGAACGTTTAGAGGAAATAGTCTTATAGAATTAAAATTTTAATAAAATTGTAGAGTTTTTGGAGCCGTCGGAAATATAAAAAAACAGTTTTGCACTATTTTCACTAGTTTTTGGTGTTGAACATGGTAATTCAGTTGAATCTTGAACAAATGTCTTAGAATCGCTAAATTCAGAAACAAAATCTTATAGTAAGAGTCAATGCTGTTATACTGCTTGGTTTTTTTTTGGGGGGGGGGGGGGGGGGGGGCGTGTGGAATTGGCAGTCTAAAATCTGTGCGATAGTTTGAAGTTTTGGCTAACTCTTAATTTTTCTTTATTCATTAAAGAAATCCTGCTGATTACTCAAATTAGTTTCACATTAGAAAACGGTTGTACGACATTTTTTTTACTTGCCATAGGGTCTAGTAAGGAAGATAGAGGGATTGAAGTTTCATATCCAATCTTTGCTCAAACTTTAAAGATTTCCATCCAATTTTGAGCGAAATGTATACATGGGAAATGTGTCATCTGTTTGTTTCAGTTCAAGTGCGCACAATAACTGCAAAATGTACAGCTACATACATAAAATCTGATACATAGTTTTAGATTATAAAGTGGAGTTATGTATAAAATTAGAACCAAATTCTACAATAGGTTGATTATTTGTAGAGGTTGTTTATTTGCTGTTGTTGTTTTTAAGGGTACTTGTTGTTGATAAGTCTGCTGACTAATTAGTCATCAATTTTAAGCCGAAATTTTGATATTTCTTGTGTTTCAGTAGCGTCATCTAAGTCCAAAAGTACGACTTAGATACACACGCGTCACAACCCTTTTTTTCAGGGTGGACATCATTCACTCATTTCATTCTTTCATTTACAGAGAATAATTTGACCTGAATCAGAGAACAATCACTTCAGATCCAGTATCCCCAGTGGTATTACTCTAGACATGGAGGACTTTGTAACCACGACAGATTTAAACGTGCTCCAGCCACCAACACAAACGTGGAGTCTTCGACTCGGGGGTTCGAACTCGCAAAGCAATAGATGCGAATCCAATGCACTATTTATCACGCCCCCACTGTTTTTTTTTTGCTAATACGTAACGCGATATATAAATCAGAAAAGCAACTACTTAGATAAATGAAAATTTGAAACGTTATCTTATTTCTAAAATTATTGCAGCTTTAACTTTAACAACAACTTTATTGCAGATTATGCGAGAAAGTTTTGGGGAGAACAATCCTGGAGTTTTTTAATTTTAATTAAATTTTAGCATTTTTTGTAATAACTTCCGAAAATATTGTAGTACAAATAATTTTGCACCATCTTAATTTTCAAAAAATTATCTTTTCAACTACATTGACGATTTAAGGTGTAAATATATTTTCTATGTTTAATAAATTTTAAAAGAAAATATTTTAATCATATTTTCTAATGTTAAATTTGTAGAATCTGAACGAATATGAAACGAGTCACGAGAAAAGATTCTTTAAGATTTGAACTCGGAGTGCTCCTTGATATTAGAGGATGAAGTTCTGGGAATCAGGAAGTTGTGGAAGAGATTAGGGAAGCGATTGATTCAGGGTTAGTGGATAAGCGACCTGTAAGCGCTAGAAGTGTAAGTCATACAACTGACCTCCGACCCGCCACGAAGGCACACGGATACTCCACGCAAGACTGAATGATCGAAACGCCGCTACAGTAGCACTGGTGGGAATTATTGAGTCCTAAAGGCCATCACCGGCCATGGTACAATCCTCCCCGTAGGGAGTACGTCCCGTCATCGATGGGAGGGCCAGTGCCCCCACCTTCTTGTGTACTCTGTCATGTCTACCTGTCTTTATTTAATATAAACTTTATTAACTGTAACATAATGACTGTTGTTATCTGTAACCTAATAACTGATTTATTTTTGAACGTGCAATGATTTAAATTTGAGTTTTAGAGTGTGTTCTGAGAAACAAACGCAATGGATGGAAGAAAACGCCTGCTCATTTCATCTTGAGCTTTCAGCTAACTTTTAAAGGTCTTTCGAGTTTTTTAAAGCTATTATCAGTAAGCAAAGTTCATAGATGCGCTGGTAGCGCAACAGAGTATTACTTTGTGATAATACAGCATACTCACCGCGTTGGCGAGATCCAACCACCTTGGAGGAAGCATCTCAACTTCCTTTCGAGATGCCCCCCGGGGGGATGCGCTAGAAGTGTAGCTAAGGCTTCATCAAAACCATGGGCGATAGTACACAATCTTGCGTTAAATATTATGTTTCATCCGTATAAAATTAAAATTTTGCAGTATTACAATATATATAATATTATCATTAAAAAATGCTACCTGCGACAAAAATTGGATTAATTTTATTTATTGCTTAATTCATTTCCCAACGATATAAATATAACATATAACAAGTTTCCCCAACATACTCCAAGTAGTTTTTTTTACAGTCCTTCAAACACTTGCACTTTAATTATAACCACATTGTTTGTTCATAACGTAAAACTGATCCATTTAATTATTAGTCTTAGGAGAATCTGATGCAATTTATGTTGCATATACAAATTTTGATGCATATCGATTTTCATTCATTTCTTAACTTTTTTCCCCCTATTTTGGAGTGGCTCTCACATCGGGCAAGAAATCGGATGACTGAAGTTATATGGGGGAATGTCTCCGCAAGCTGACCTGTCGCCGGACAAAAACAAAGTCCTTCTCTTGATTTATGAAACGAAGATGCATAGGAAGAAATCACTCGCGTGAGTCAGTGCGCGCTGACTAAAACGCGAATTTTTCGAAAAAAGGTCCTCTGGTGTGGGCGATGGGCGGGAGACACTTGACCCGGGGCCGACACTCGTGTTTCTTCCTCTAATGAACGGATGAAAGACGAGAGCGTGCGTTTTGCTGGCTGGCTTCATCACCCATCGGAATCAATTCTACTTCTTTTTTTCGTTTACTCGTGAAACATGCATCATTTTCCACTCCCGGACAGATACTGCTCCTGGTGACAACCGGCTTCACTTCATTCGAATTGTCTCGCTGTCTTCAAATTGTCTTCACTGACGCCCAAAAAGAACACACTTTGCTCCTCCCCCGATCGTTCGTAGACGCCAGGGAAGAAGTCTCATTTCTTCTCAGTTTAAGGGTCTTTCCTCCGGCGCCTCCTTCCTTCAGAGGAGCCACGCGATC
>JAPMOQ010038358.1:1360557-1395666 GCA_026543055.1 Argiope trifasciata
ATACATTTATTTTCAGTTTGAGAATAAAAACTGTTCATTTTTTATTTTTTATAGACATTTGTCGTAAGGTATAAGAATGGAGAGCATACTGTTCCAGTAACCGTTGTCTTGGATTATAAAAAACAAGTATGTATTGACACACTTTTAAATATAATTTTCTTTTCTTTTTTTGGCTTTAACGCGCCAAAAATGTTTTTTTTTTTTTACTTGTTTTAATCTGTATATTGCTATCTGTACTGAATTTCCCAAATAGAAAAAAAGAAAAGTATCATGTAGAAATCTACATGTATCACTTAATGGTACTAAAAATATCTAGATTTTTTTTTTTAATCTGGAGAGTAAAAGAATGACAACAAAGTCATTAAATTCGTAAAAAGTAATGAAACTGATGTATTGTAAACTTATTTTTTCTCTGAAATATTTCATTAGACAAATTGCAAAAAGTTTCAATGACTTGAAATGTATTTTTATGACTTAAACAGTTGATTTTAGGTCCTAAAAAGACCTTACTAATTATCCAAAATAATTTTTATTTTAAATGGAAGGGGAAGGGAGGCAGCACTATACAACCGTTTTTCTCTGTTATTTATGCATATCTTTAAAAACGCGTATCTTGAGTTTTGCATTTGAATACCATGATCTCAATATTTTGAAGTATTAAGACTTCAATTCCCTTAGCAAAACTATTTATTTAGATGAACTGAAATTAATCAAACCAATTATTATTGAGACTCAGATATTTTCTAGACTCATTGACTTTAAAAGGATTTCAAAACTGACCTTTGTAACAAAATGATTTAATGTTCATAGATTTATGGTCTTGAATTCTAATATCGCTTGCAAAATGTGTGCATGATAAATAACTTTAGAAGAATTAAAAATTCTGCGAAAAATAAAATCAAGAAAAAAATTACTTTATTATTACGGAAATTCTTGCTTTATTCTATGCGCCTTTAGATAAGATGTAAATAAAATAATTCCATATTAGAGCAATTATATTAAGGGCATCGCAAACCACTTGTACAACAACTCAAACTGCAAGTACTAAATAATTCTGTTTATATACTACTTAGAAAAATGCTAGACATTGGAGGAAAAATGGCGCTTGAATTCTGCAAGTAAGCCAGCGTTGCGCTTCCACATAATCCAAATCATTAGCATTTCAAAATATTCCTGTGCACTGAAATGTATTTTTTTTTTTTGATAGTCTTAATATCAAGCACACGATTGCAAAAAAAAATTATTGTCTTGTCAGTCATTTCATAGAGTCTCTGAGAATTTCTCAAATATCCGTTCTCTACTTTTTAAAGCGGAGGATATAAATGTCAATGAATCAAAGCGAATAACAAAAAGTGCGATTAGAAAATTTCCTTCCAATCATGATGCTTGGGTGATGTATTATTAGACGAATATTTACATATGACATTTTTCTGAATTGAAATGAATTCGCATTTCTGAAGTAAGCATTTTCACCTCCATTCCCGATGAGTCCTTCCAAATTTAAAAATAAGCATTTCTTTTCAAATTTTGTGAATAGAAAGGCGAAGTTTTGGGTGTCACAGATGAACACAAGGAACATCGTTTTTCGGTTTACCCATTGAAACTTTTTCACTACAGAATATGTATAAAAATTAAAAATTTTCATCCCTTTACTATCAACGTCTACTGAAACCAAAGTGTGTTCAGATCATTGTCCACACATTTTTCGAAACACTGCAATTGGACGTTCATGCTTAGGCGTCATCTTTTGGAAAAAACGAATTTGTTCCTTCGCCTCATAAAATATTTAGCAATGTAGAGTATTTTGTTTTTTACTTGCTCTTATATGAAGTAAAGAAAAAGTGTAATATTTAAACAAATGTGAACTCGAGACTTCACATTTGAAGCATCCTGGATTTGGAAAAACCCCTTTATGGCAATATGTATGTCTGCCAACGAAGATAACGTAAAATGTTTGAGTTAGACGTATGAAATTTAATAAATGATCTTTACAATTAATTTGCAGATATTTATCAAACTTTGTTCGGTTCTGAGGAAATTTTTGAATATGAGTTAACTCGATAATGACAAAATGAAGATAGCAGACGTGTAAGACTCGGATCACAACTTTAACATCTATAGCATAAATATCAAAATTTTAGCCGCACCCAATTAAAAGTGGAATATCTGTCCATCCGTATTTTCAAAAACATGTAAGCATGACAATGGAAACACGTAGAAACTTGACTATATGAAATTTGGTATATGATTTTTGGACCACATATGTAGTTTGTGTTAAATTTCTATTACAATGGTTTGGGACAAACGCATCTAAAACACAAATTCTATTTCTGAATAATTTCAACCTTATGCCAGAGATGAATCGCCAAAATATCGCTAATAATTACAAGATACATTAAGTAAAAACACTAAATTCATGCCAAAGTTCAATATTCTTCCACTATTGTGTGCCAATGTCATGCAAAAGGATTTCTGAGATAATATTTTTATTAGAGAGTGCGCCAGAAAGTTTTGAGGAAACATTCCCATTAGTTTCATTCTGGTTTAACAAAAATTTTAAATCTCGCTTCACTGACTCCTTCCCATAAATTAATAAAATTAACAAAATTCAACAAACCTTTTTCTTGGCTTGCGAGTTTAGATATAAATTTAGATTGTTTATAAATTTCTTGAAGAATGATTTGGCTCATCTTTCTGGGGAATCCCTAGATAATTATTTGTTATGTGAACAACAAATGGTTTCTGTCACATTTATAATTTCGAATATTTTATCAGTTATCGAATTATATTATGTGTTGTTTGAAAACCATAGCTCTTTTTATTAATGTAAGATTATAAGTATATTATTGCTGGTCCCAAAAGAGCTGGATGTGAATCCGTTGACCATTTAAAAGCTGCATGCATTTTGGGTGGCTGATTTGAGTTGTCAACTGAGGAGTGAATACATATTTACAATCTCATAAGTAATTATTAACAGTTCGTATCGTCTAATGACAAAACTTTGATGTCAAAGGGCAGACATTCTGAATGTTTTTTTAATTATTTATTTTCAAGGTAAAGCAAGATATTCGGGAATATTTATTGTTTTTTTTTAACTTTGCTATACTCTAAAATTTATTAAAGACTTATCTATAAAGATTTAAATTATTGTTCTAATGTAAACGTATTTTTAATATAATTTATCTTCAATAACTCGATTAATTTTTAATTATACTTGCTTAAAGTTATACATAAAATAATTTAAAGGTTATATGTTTTTAAAATAATTTATAGGTTATTAAATATATGTTACTAAAATATCTGTTTTTATACTAAATTATATTTGCCACCTAACAATATTTAGATATAACGATACTTAAAGTTACACATAATTGAAAGAAGAAAAGAAGTAATTATTGGATTTTTAAGTGACACGATGGCATCAAATATCAATTAATAATAATGTATTTCTTTTCATTTATTTCAGACTGAATACGTCATCAATATGAGTCCGAGAGCAGCGACCAAAACAGTGACACTGTACGATTTTAAACAAGTAAGTCATTCGAATTTTGCATCTCATCCATCGCATAGGGTTTTTTTTTTGTCTCAGAGATTTAATGTATACTGTAACAATTTATTTCAAATTTCATTTTCGGAATATAGTTAAAAATAATTTTAAAAAAATTTAGAATTACAATTTCTTATCAGTACTCTGAAAAACACTTTAAAAAAGACATAAACGTTGAAATGAAATCGCCAAAATGGGAAAGGACCATAAAGATAGAATTGTAAACGCTTTTCTAATAGACGTTAAATTTTAATGAATGCTTTTTTGTCTTTTAGTATTCATTTTAATTCAATTCATTACAGCATGACATTCAGGGCCACAAGATTCTACTATTAAGTTTTGCCCCAAGGAATGATATTTCCACTCTTCAAAAACAACTATTTTGTCAAAAAAGTTGAATGTTGAATGATCAATCGTAGCATTTGTCAGATTGAGTATTTGAAGGTATCTCACTTCAAATACTCAATCTGACAAAACTGAACTAAGTGTTGTCTCTGTAGCTGATGTGGAAGAAAATCAAAATCTTAGGATCGCTCTGCATGAAGGTCACATATTTTTTATTTTCTGTTATTTTTGTATTTGTATTTTTGTGTCTGTGTTGTTCTTTTTTTTCTCTTACTCTTTTCCTGTGCTCGCTTCCAGTTTTTAAAAAATATTTTTACTAGAATCTTGTCATCACAAACAGACTTTAGCTCTGTTTCTGTACATCGGCACAAGTTTTCAGTTCCTGCATGATAGTTGGCTTACTAAGCCAAATCCATTTCCAAATCTGAACTTCAAAAAGCTCATTTCCTTTGGCTTTGTTTTAACCAATATTAAAATCCCTCACCCTATTTCGATCAATAAATGTCCGAAGTCGAACACTAGTCACAGGGATGGATGGAACAGGAGCGTCTTTCCATGTCTCTCCCACTTCATGCTCATTATATTGTTTAAATAACCAGAGGGTTATAGTTGCAGGGGCATGAAGCGGTGTGGTGTGTAAATAAAGGCCTTATCACACGGCGAAATTTCATCCGCACTTTTCCTCAGCAAACGACAACGAAGACGTTACTTGTGACTTTCTTGACGTGACGTTACTTGTGTCTTTCACACACTTTTCGTCACTTTCGTCGGCATTTTCAAGTTGGCTAAAAAGAGTTGTCGATGTCGGAAAACTTGCTTGACCTGTTCTTGAGGGCAGAAATGGGAAATTGCTGACGATATTACGCCATGTGATAAGGCCATAAGATATCGTAATGAACAGCTCTAAGGAATATCTGAAGAACTAGTGGCTCACTCCTCACGTCTACTAAAGTTATCTTCATTTCTGAAACGTCTTTAACTATGAACCTGAAATAACAGTTACAATATTATTTCATACACGGATCTCGTCACAATTTCTATGACACACTGTTTTCGGTATTTACAGGGTGCGCAGTGAGAAAATGCTGCAAAAATTAAGTACTTTTAAGCACTTTTTAAACACCATAGCCAAAAAAATTAAGCACCTTTGTACATGTACGCATACGTAAACCTGCGTATTTTCTAATCCTGTTAGGTTATTTTCTGTTTCATTATAATGCATATTTTTTATTGAATTTTTAAAAAATTAATTTTAAATGCGCATTTTTAAAATTTTAATATTTATTTCTGTATTTCATAATACTTGCTCCATGACTTCTATTGTAAAACAAATTATGTCTTTGTGATTTTGACAAAAAATAGAAAGGATAAAAAATTTATATATATATATATATATATATATAAATTTAAGTGAATTTCTATGAGAAGAGAACTATTTAGAACACTACATGTAAAAGAAGTTCAAATGTTTTTCGAGTTGCTACAAGTTAGGCATGTTTCGTATTTCACTCTTTCGGAATAACCCTTCTAATACTTTCAATACGGTGCACAACGTTGAAAAAACGAGCGGAAAAAAGTTCATTAACCATGATCTTAACATGGGTTATAACAATTGGATCCCTTCACCGAATTCTTCCCTTTTATTGGTTTTCTTTTTTGATACATCCAGTAAATAAATTGTTATGATTATTATCTATTTAGCGTATTTATCGAATGCGGAAACTAAAGGGAATACCTTATACTGAATCAAACAAACAAACAAAAAAGTTCTTCTTTGCACTTTTGGAGAAAAGTAAGCACTTTTAAGGACCTTTCTTCCAAAGGGAAGCACTTTTAAGGGGCTAAAAAATGGTTTTCATATTTAAGCACTTTTTAAGGACCTTTCATGACGCTACGCTCTGTGATTTATTATGCTGATTCTATAAAATTGTGTTCCTATTTAACGGATCCAATGCTATGTACTTTTTTTTATTATAATGGTCGCATTTCTTCTCACATTCTTTAAAATATTTTTTTAGACTCTGAATCTAGGACTGGTCTAATACTATACTACTTCATATTACTTTTACGTTCAACCTCCGATGGAGTATTTCAGGATTATAAGTATTGGTGCATAAACAGACTTAAGTACATCCGGAGTTTCTTTTAATTTTTATCTAATTCCATTCGAACATCTAGTGTCTCGCACACTACTGGTGTGTATTTTTTAGCACATGCTACACATTTCAAGAAGATTTTGTACTTGTAGATATTGTGATATCAAATACAAATAAAATTGTTTGTTTCTTAAAACATTCTGTCACCTCTTGTGAACTAAAGAGAAGTTTAAGCTCGATTGCTTTCAGATCAAAACCTTAAACATTTCAACATTTTTCTCTTTGTGCTTCAATCTTCTTCTACATTCTTTAAACACATTGTAAGGATGAGATGACGTAGAGATGAATTATTCTCGACGATCGTGATAGTCCTCGGGGATAACCTTGATTTGACTTAAAAGAAATTATTTGCATTTGGAAGATTCAAAGTTTGTTACAATAATTTCGATAAAAGATAAAAAGGAAATAAAAAGTGGGAGAGAAAGATCCATTGAACAGAATGAATATAATATAAAAGAAGGGAAAGCAAGTTTTAAAAAAGTTTTCTGACATGAAAAACGACTCTAAAGCTGCGTGGCTGCGTTCCTATGACCTGTCCCTCCTGCTGTCCTTAGAATCTCAAAGCGGAGAACACGTCCACCCCTCGATCTCTCTTGCTGTTTCCATGGATTCTTTGTCGGTAAACTTGATAAACATCAAAGCACCCTAGAAAACCGCAAAAGGGATAATGGGGAAAACGTGTTCTCCGACTGTAGGGTCGTTCCTACGACGCGTCCACCCGTCAGGTGAGCCACTCGTTCCCCCCTCGACCTTCCCTTGCTGTTTTCTGGGCCCCTATCTCGTTTGATGCCTGCCTAGTTGACCGAAAATTTGTCGGTAAAAAGGGCGGGCATGAAAAGACCTCAGAAAACCGCATGTGGGATCGAGGGGGGAACGCGGGGCTCGTCTGAAGTTTCTCCGATCGTGGGACCGTCTCTTGAAGATTCTCCGGTTCCTGAAATTCGGCTGCAGACCGGTACGCGCCTTCAAGCTGAGTTCCAACGAACTGTCCATCCGACAGGCGAGCCATATTTTCCCCCTTCGACCCCTCATGAGTACCTTTCATGCCTGCCCATTTTACCGACAAATTTTCGGTAGAATCGACAGGCATCAAAGGAGATAGGAGACTAGAAAACCGCAAGTGGGGTCGAGGGAGGGAGCGCGTTGCTCGTCTGACGGATGAACGAGCCCTAGGAACGGCCCTTCAGTCCGACACTTCCTCTCCTCTCTTGTGATTCTTTGACTTCCGTTAATTGTATCAATAATATGCGGAAGCTCCCAATCGCGTCCACAGACGGAGTTGGTTCAGTAATGATTTTCATTCATATCCTTAAAGGCCATGTGCCATCGGAACTGGCTTCAGAATAATGTTAAAAAACTGAAATGGTGCTCATCTTTTATTTCAATACTTGCGAGTTCTCGGCATTTATAAATCAAATGAAGATACAAAATTTGATTACACCTCCCATAAATCTCAAGGCCCCTTAGAGTTGCAGGACCCTAGGGATTTATCCGTTTCATAATCAAGTTTTTCAGATAGCTTATTAACAGGAAAACAGTTTTCGAGCGTAAACTCTGCCTTTGAACAGAACTGCTCAATATCAACTTTTTTTCCCCTATCCCTCTTGAACTCATTTTCTCCCTTTCGTAAACTGACTCGGCCCGCATGAAATCTCAAGATCTGGGGAAGGAAGGACCCCTCACCATTGACCTAAATGCCGCATCGTTTGGCGGTATCACTATTCATAATTCAATGACTGGCAATACATTTTGCGCCAAATAATTCATTTCTGTCGTATTAGTGGCGGTTTTCGGCGCAGTTCTTGTGGGGGTCGCTTTATTCTTCGAGATATAGAAAGGCTTCAACACTTGTTGATGTCAATCGGTCGATGAAAAGGCATCCAAAAGACCTTTTTTCACGATAGATTCAATAAAAAAAGATTCGTGCCAAGATCTGTCTATTTCATAACTATCCTTCACCTATTCCATGCGAGATATTCGTGGCTGTACATTTTATATTTTTGCGCGATATATTTTGTAATTTTAAGTAAACTGCTTATGACTTATAATCGATTGAAAATTTGAATTTCTTCCTTTAAATTCAGGTAGTAGTTTTTTTAAATACAGCACTAGATATAATGAATAATTGACAATAAATCAGTTTGCATTAAAATACTCGGCAAGAAGACTCACGTTGGGTAAAATTAGAAATGCAGAATATTATTTTATATTTTTAATTAATTTTTTAAATTATGCTTAAAATTTTTGAATAGACACTTATAAAAGTTTTGATGTCAATTTAAGAATTAGAGATAAAACACTTTTCCAAATTTTATCCATTTCAGATCATGCAATGTATGTAGCTATAACAAAAAGCTTTCTGAACAGTATAATTTTAGCTTTTGTGTGAGGAGGGGGAAGGTATCTTATTTTTACAAAAAATTACTATGGCTTAAATTTTTTTTTTAAATTTTAGAACAGGACGGAAAATAAAGCACATCTTTCAACGTTATTTTAAATTAAGATTATTAAAAAAAAGCCAAGAAGCAGAGAGGGTAGCGTATACTACTCCGGTAATATTTCAAGCCAATGACAGAGGAAGAAATGATTGCTAGATTTTTAATTTATAAATAAAGGTACGGAAGCAATATTCTGTATTAAATTCTTAATTCATGTTTATACCGTAAATTTATATTTATAGCATACCGTATTTATTTATATCGATAAATAAAACATTACTGAATGAAGTATCTAAATTAACGTTTATATTTCGGCCAGTACTTCTATACGTTTCAGTAAGTATTTTTAGAAAAATTCAATACGGTAAAAAAGAGATTGAGTGAAAAAAAATTCTTAAAAATGATTTATAACATCTGTTGGTGAAAACGTGAACATGCATATCAACTGTATAAAGATGGTGTTTCAATTATAAATTAATGTTTCAGAAAACACGAATAAGAAAGAAAGTAGAGATAAAAGAAAGTATAATAACTTCTTCCTTAATAGAACTATCCATTTGCTATATTTATATATATTGAAGTAATCTCTAAAAATTTTTTCTTATATATCTCTGATTCTTTTAAGGTGTACTTGAAAACTTCGAAAATCGTTCAAAATATCAATATTTTTTTATTGCTTCAAAATGTTCTCTGATGCTTTATCTTTCAAGCAATACCAAGATGTCGTCACTATTCGGAGTATTTCTCGAATTATAAAGATTTTTCTTAAGGAATTCTAGTTCATTTTTTTAAAGCTCCATTTTTGAAGAATGATATTTTTCCACTGAGTTGCTTCATTCAAATAATCATAACAAGAAATGAACCAAATACAATTCTTTCTAAATCAAGATAATCCTTACGAAATAGTGGATGTTTTGTGCCTCAATCAAAATTGTATTTATAGAAATAAACTTTTTATCACTATTTAAAAGTTAAAATGACAGAAAAAATCTCCCTTTTTTTTGTTGTTAAAAATAAATTATATACTTTTGTAGCTTGATTGAGGCAAACAACATAAAAACTCATATTAGGCTTCATTTCCAACTAGAACTGCGTATCTGTAGGAATTAGAATTTTAAGATATCATGTTTTAAAAAATGTGCTAATTAGCTCATAAAATATTAATTAATTAAAAATCAGTATAATATGGCTTTTTCTCACTGAAGTGAGTTTAAAAATACATTAATAACACAGTGTGAAAAAAAACGGATTTAAAAAATTTTTTTTAAAAAAAATGTTCTAGTGATTACGTACACCTTACTTCTTTTTATCTAAAATTTTATATCTGGCGACGTTCATCTCGTAAAATCAATCAAAAGTTGGAAAGTTAGAGACTGCAATGGGAAAAAAATAATGTTTTACAAATATGAAATGTGGATGGTTTCTCATGCCAAAAAAATCAACATATTTTTAATCGAATGAAATTTTTCTTTGAATTTGATTTTTAAAGAAGGTAATTATACTCGTCAAAAATTCAAATTTGAGATTTTGACAAATCTCCAAACTGATCTGTAAGGGTTTCGTTCCTTCTCTTTGTATTATGTATTATTTTAGACTCTTAGTACTGGATCCAGATCGCAGTTGAGACCCTCTGTTCCTGTGCGATGTTTGATTCTTTTATGTCGGATCACCAATGTCATTTTGTCCACGTTTATTAAAACACCCTGTAGATGTTAATTGTATGTACCGAATTTTATCCATCTACCTCTCCTCGATTAGTAGTAATCATGTTAATTTATATTCCCCAAACGGATAGACATGCTTCCTCTAGACACAAATTTGGTATCGACACAAGGATCGTATACCAAATTTCATCCATCCAAGTCAACGCGTATTTGAATTATTTTTGTCACAAACAGACATATAATATAATGCCGGAAAAAAAATGTATTTTCCTAGTTTAAAGAGTTCTAAACCACCGAGATTCATCAAAATCTCGAGTTTGAATTTCTCGAAAATTAAAAATACTTTCTCTATACTTCGCATATCAGATCACTTGCAAATTTCGGCAGGCCATCGAAATTGTTGATGCATATCAAACTTTGAATTCCGCCCATCGAAAGGAAAACGTCGAAAATTTGTACGCAAATTTCAGTAGGTGCCCAAAATTGCTCATACTCATCAAATTTTGAATTTCACCCGTCAAAAGGAAAATGTCGGAAATTTGTACGCAATTTTCAGTAGGTGCCCAAAATTGTTGATATTCATCAAATTTTTAACTTCGCCCATCGAAAGGAAAACGTCGGGAATTTGTACTCCGTTTCCGCATAAGCCAGCACTAAGCCAACCTCCGTTGCTGCTTTCGCGTAGCTGCGAATACCTGTTGCTTCTCAATTAATCCCGATGGTGGCTTTTATTGCGGGCTTTTACCTACCGCAACCCCGTGGCAGATGAATTCTTCACCGCCGGAGCTGCCCTCGTGGGCGGAAGGGGGGAGGTGGACAGCGTGCAATTACGAGGAAGGTGATTTGAATCTTAACTGCGCTGTAAAACGTAACAGGGTGCGGCCGAATGTCTTCCGCCCTTCACGTTTCGGATAAGGGAGCACTCGAGAAATGGCAATAATTCCTTCTTCTATTTATCTATCAGAGGCCGATAAAAGTCTGGGCCAGTTTGAGGCAAAATGGCCGAAAGGCTAAATTTAGAAAATTCGACCATTTTTTTTCTTCCTCAAAACGCTTGGTTTTAGATGTTTTAACCTTCAACTGATTTTATTTTCAATCAATAATGTCGGAATAGTAATTTGAATAGTATCTATCAGAAGATGATTAAAGTCTCAGCTAGTTTGTGGTAAAATTACCAAAAAGCTAAATTTAGAAAATCCGGCCATCTTTTTCTCTCAAAACGCTTGGTTTTAGATATTTTAACTTTCAGTTGGTTTTATTTTCAGTCAGTAATTTTGGAATAGTAACTATAAGTAACCAAAATGTCTCCAAAACAAACGGTGCTTGACCATTAGTTTTAATATGTAAATAACATCGAAATTAAGAAAAGATATTCTTAAAATCTTTTAAACACTCTTATAAATAGTATCCGAGATATCAATCGACCTTATTTACATCAAGCCTTTATAATTATTTTATTTATCGTTGTTAACGATTTCTTATACATTTACCATCTTCTTTTAGATAACAATATATTTTTTAAAAAATATTTCAATGCATAAAATATTTAACGCTTGATATGCATGGTGGTGAAGAAATAGCAGGGGATCCTGTAGTTCGTTATATACTCTATGAAATATAATAAAATTGGGCCACCGTATCCTTTAAAGTATGCGGTTTCGATTTATCAAGGGAAAAAATTAGTACCAAACTTTGTGATCGAAAACTTTATAATGTAATTCGATTATACGGGACGGATTATATGACATGATATCGGAAATAAAAGGATGGGTAGCGCGAATTTATGTCATTCTGCAAGAATTCGCTGATTGATTGCGTTTTCATTAGGTGAACGTGCCTTAGTCAAGCTATTTCATCAGCGGGGTATAAATGCCAGTGCTGCTCATCGTGAATACCGGTTGTTATTAAAGAACCGTTGACCATACAATGAATAGTTGAATCATTTGGAACAATATGAATTCCCGGTAAACAACCAGGCCGAGAAAAAAAAACCTGTTCCTGTTACTAAACAGGAACAGTTGAAGAAGTTGCAACCACCGTTATGGATCAGGCGAGTGCACGTTCAGTATCACGATAAGCAGATCTCCACAATGCAGAAGATACTGAATAAAATCCTGAAATTTTATAAGATAATGCCCCTTAACAGATGACACTGATCTGAATTTTGAAATTTCTTCACTTGAAAAGCGTTGTGCGTCAAGGATAGGTTCCTGACATTCCTTCTTTAAAAGATCAAATAACGTTACATGAGAGACGAATAAACGTCGATTTGCTGCGAGCCACCGTCGAAAGCCTCGTGTAAAGCATGTAATTGTTGGAACATCAAGTTTCAGGTCACCTTGAGCCAAATTTGCAAGTTCCTACAATAAATGGTTTTCATTGATATTTGGTGTGATGCTATTTACTGTTTCCATTGGCAGTTATGTATTCTTTTTTCACACATTATGCGCTTGCAGCGTGAGGATTCCCACTATCGGTGTTTTTTGGTACTAATTTTCTTTCTTCTTGATAAATCGAAGCCGCATACCTTAAGGTGTATGATAACTAAATTTGTTATATTTCTTCCAGTACATAACAAACTTCAGATCTCCGCTCACCTCCTGTTATTCCCTGTGCTTTAACATCTCCTTAAACTCTGGTGAAAAATAAGCTATTTATGGAAGAATACGGCATTTTCATTCAGTTCGGGAAATGTGTGCATGAACGTCATTATTGAACGAAATACTCAAACCTTCGAATGATGATTTAATGAAAATTAAGTATTTCAATTAATGAATCTAAATTAGATATAGAGCAGGAAGTTTTCTACCTTTTTTTAGATAAATGGATTTGATAGCAGATGCCATAAAAAATTCTGAAACAAAACGATAAAGTAAACAGTTATAAAGTCATTGGGAAAGAGATTGAATAAGTAAGTAAATAGAATAGAAAAGGAATATTCTATTAAATATTTGTGGAATTTATGACTGTAGTTGAAATTTAATCGCATTGATGAAAGGTATTTCAAATTTAGCTTTGTAATTTATTTTAAAAATTGTCATAATTCTGGAAGGCAATCTTCCCTATTTAAGTTGCATCCGAAATCCTTTTAAAGATAACTTAAACGGTTAAAACACCTCCATTATCATTAAAATTTTTTTTTTAAATTTAAGAAGTGTGAAAATAATTTTTGTGTAATATTTATTTGAAACTGTCGAGAAAAATCCTAAACTTTTTTACTTATTAACTGTTTACTTTTTTAATCAGTAAACATTTTTTACAATTACGAAAAAAAAAAAAACAACCTCTACGAGGTGTTTATTCTTATCTTCTAAAATTTATCGTTGTCTAATTGAATGAATCAAATTCCAATAATTTACATTGTAGATATGGCAATTCAAGTTTGTTCTTATTATTACTTTTATTATTGTTTTTATTACATATGTGGAATCAACATTAATTCCTTTTTTCACTGGAGGTCATGGTTTGTAAATGGGAATTACCAGTGAAGCACGCTTGTGTACATTCCGACACAAGATGAAAGCGTCAGAAGTGTTTCCGTTAATGCTTTTACTAAGAGATTCTTTTAGGTATCCGACTAGGTTCGAATAAAATTTTTTGAAGAAGTGTATTTTTTAGTAACTATTTATGGTTTTTTCAGTTGTATTGTCAATAATAAACACTATAAATACAAAACACAATTATTTGAAAATATAATATATTTTGAGAATTGGGAAAATGTGTAGAGAATTTTAATGAAATTTAACCAAAATGGTCAACACTCTAGACAAAATGGTAATGCAGCCATCCTGTTTTTCTTTGCGCACAAGTTATAAAATACAATCATGAACCAAAAGCTATGAAAAATTTTGGGATGCTAATAAATTATGAGTAAAAATAAGTGTATATATGCATTTTTACCATAAATTTACAACTTAATTTTTCTAAAAACACCTACAAATGAAAAAGTGTTTCACCAACCATAAAACTTTTGGTTCATTTCATTGCCCATACTATTTTAAAAACGCGCGGAATTTTTTATGCAAATACCTCTATTAGTTTTTGAGATTATTTTAACGGCGGAGAATTTTTATGAAAATTAAAGTTTTTAGAAAATTGAAGCAAAAGACAGATTTCAGCTGAAAAATATGTGACTCTGGATGATAAGTCAGGCCTTCCTCTTCTTAGAAAAGATAAACCGTGTTGGAAAGAGAAAAGTCTGAACTACAAGAAATAAGATTTTTAAAAAGTTAACCAATGTGGTCTATAATTAGTGTTTTTAACGTCGTCGAATTCTTTGACATGTATCGATTCAAGAAAATGGTATCTTCAAAAGTTAGGGCTTGGTTTTTTGGAATTTTTATCTCTTTGTTCTTAGTGTGAGGATTACAGACTCACTAATTTTATAGAGAGCGTGTTAGAAATAATAAGAGTGGAAGCTGAGTCTGAAAGAGAGAGAAAATTTTAGAGTGCAGCAATATGGGCTACTTTATGATAAAAAGTGGAAAATCAATTGGGATATAAATGAAATTTAGAAATGCCATTGCAAACATACACATATGTGTACTGAGAATCCAAATTATAATAACCCCCTATCAATACAACGTACAACCATTTTTTTGCCGTCAATATTGTTGGGATTCTTCTTGGCATTGATTCTATGAATAGGTGGCATGAGGACTTCAGGACAGTTACGTTGAACAGCGCTTTCCAGTGTCTTAAGGTTTTATAGAACTAGATCCAGCTGCACTCTGTCCTGTTCTATTTCATTCCTTAAATTCCCAATTAGATTAAGATCCGGCTGTAGTGCAAGGCAACTAAACCTCGTAAAGACTCTGTCATGCTTTTGGAAATATCTGCTGACAGTGACAGATTTATGACTGAGACCATTGTGGTGCTGGAAATATCTATCCCTGACAAAGTACACCATTAATGCAACAAGGTATGTTTTTATACTTGGTAACAATTAAATATCCTTGGGCCTTCAGACGTTTTCCACAGTAATCAAATGACCCATACAATGCCAAAAAAAAAAATACCATCCAAACCATAATATGGTCTGCCAATTCGAAGTGTTGTGGCAATGTAGTTGAAGTTCATGCTTTCCTTCTGTTTTCTCCATATTCGTACCCTAATGTTTGCATGATGCAACTGAAAACGTGACGCAATTAACCACTTAATCTTTTCCCGATCATCTACTGACCAATCCTAGTGTTTTTTTGGGAACTAGAAATATCTGATCACATTCAGAACAGATAATAAGATATTTTAGATTTTCGTACCGGTGGTCGATTTTCATCGTCTAATGTGAATTTGAGGCGAACAGCTCGTTCAGATACTTTGTAGTTACTTCTTGATTCAGATTCCCTGCAATTTGAAATGCTGTATTCTTCTATTATGCTAGAAAATTTAAGGCATACTTTCTGATAGAGCATTCAGTAGCTTGTCCTGGCGTTGAGATCCGGGTTTTGGCTGGGGAGGCCACTTTCTATCACCATTAATAGCTACTGCTCTCGAGCACCTTCAGTTCCCAAGTGCAGCTATTTTGCTGATATTGATTCCGATCCTACAAGTGCTTACAATCATTCCGCGTGCAAACTCTGTTAGATTGCGGTTTTTGCCCCTTTTTTCCTCAAGCAAGACAGTGCAATTGATCCTTCACTTGTACTTCATTCCTTTTTTTATTGTTATTCCGCGCTTTAGTTTCAACAAAGTGAACTTATGACCGATCTGTGTATTGGTGTCAAGTGGTCATAATAATTCGGTCACTCTTATACAGGATGGTTTCAATTAAAGTGAAACAGAAAAACTACAGAGGAAAAAAACTATTCGAAATATGTTGGAAGAAATTTGGTATTTATTATATTTTCAGAAAGAGGAAATAAATTACACAATAAAATAATTATCTCAATTTCCTTCCATGGCTGACGTTTTTTATTGATATTATTTTATACATCGAAATTATAATTATTTTTTCTTTGTTAAAATATTTGGAATTAATTATTGCAATATTTCTCAGCATATAGATTTTCAAGTCCAATCAAATGTGGCAGATGCAAGACAGCGGGGTCACATTAGTACCCAATGTTTAGGGCATGTCCTAATAATACTGATTTCTAAATCAACGTCAGAGTTAATTTTGCCCTTGCAAATGTGATCTTTTAAATACTTTTACAGCAAGAAGTTTCAGGAAAGACTGAGCATTTCGGAAACATCCGCTAACCATACGATACTAACTGAAGGTTTGGTGAAGTAGTTGTTTAACGGACTGATTAATTCCTTTTACTTAAGTTCAATTGAATCAATCTTGTGAAACAAGGATCACGTTATTTTCTTGAATTTTTACGGTACAGCGAAAAAGCCAGGCAAGATTTTTGAAGAAGAAAATGAATCGACATAAAAGCAGTCAAATATCTGATGTTGATGCAAGGGTTGATGCAAGGGTTTTCCAAAAACATCATGCTTGTGGGTTGAAACCAATATCGTTATATTCTGGGTGTTAAGTTATCCTAATAAAATGAAATGTTCTTCACAAAATCTTTCGTAATTCGACATCATCAATTTTGGAAAGAATGAAGTTTTCAAAGTCAATTCTTTATTGTGGGTCTCCTGATTTCAAGCGTTGGAAAATTTTAAATTTTTACGGATAGTTTTGTAAAAGGTAGAGCAGGATTTTTTGCACTGTCAGTTGTGGTATTGGCAAAGTTTTTTCAACACTTTTAGCAGTTACATGTCGCTGATCCACTAATCCCGAATCACTTGCTTCCTTAGTTTATTCCACAACTCTTAATTCACAATACGTCGCCCTCCAATTCCAGGAAACATTCCGATATCTCCTATTGCTTCAAATTTACTGATCATTTTCTGTATGATATTTACAAACATCAGTGCTTTTCTCAAAATTTTAAGGTGATGATATTCTTTCAAAGCAGCTGTATAATTGCTACACTTTTAGTTTAAAAAAATTTATGGACAGAGTACATTCTACCTTCAAAAAGTCATGGCTGTATTTTAAAGAAACATTACTTTTGCCAACAAAATGCTTTTAAAATTAAAGTGGTAGGTATTTTCACTTAGTATAAAAAAGTAGAAAAAGTTTTAATAACCTACAGTGCCATCTATCTGGAAAAAAAAACTGAGAGATTTTTTTAAAATTATGTAATTCTCTATACAAGTGCTGTAAGTAAAACAAATATTAAGTTTCTGCATTATACTAAAAATAGTTTTTCTTCTAGAATCTTTTAAAAACTTGCATTTTAATAAATATAAGCATCCTACCTGCGGTTATAACATGCACGGACACACACGCACACACATATGTGTGTGTGTGTGCGTACGTGTGTTTGTGTGCAGAATATTACAGTCATTAATTCCATCATTCCATCTTATTGATTCCTTTGGTGTTTTGTTGACTACTCTTCTTACATTCCAGAAAACCATAGCGTATAAAGATCTGACGAATCGAGAGTGCTTTTTGGGCCGTCTGACACACGAGACTTTGAACGAGGAAACTGATGCATTGGCCAAAATTCAAGTAAGTATTCTTTCACAATTACCTGACAACTCAGATGGTTTATTTTCTTTTAATAAGCTGCTGTAAATTAGCCGTATTAAATATTTATATTAAAGTATTTTTTGAACTAAATATACTTCATAGTGAAACTTAGAATATTTTCTTCTGTTACAATATCTTTCTTCAATTACAATATCTTTCCAATGCAAGTATATAGATATTTTTAAAAAAGCTTATATACTTGCATGCATGAGGCTATTATCATATACGCCAACTGCGGGACTGCATAAAGCGGAACTGAGAGCCTCATATACCCCCTTGTTCGCATAGACAGACCACTATTTATCTGTATGTCTATTAAAGCTTTATTTAAGGACAGATTCAATTTTTTTTGACAATCTAACGCATTTTTATCTAAAAATTTCCGCTATCAATTTGCACGTGGCCCCTATTTTTAAGGTAGAAATAGTATTTTACGGGATACGAAAATGGAATAATTTTTTAGGAATCATTTTTTTCTGTATCATAATTCATTTGACTTAAAATATACAGTTTTTTCTAATAATTCTGTTGAATGGAAAAGAAAGTTTTTTCAACCAGCCAAAATTATCTGGAACGTTCGTATAAAAATTTAAAAAGTGTAATTTTTCAAAATTAGGGGCCACTTTTTTTGGCCGTAATCTTATTATGTACTATATTTTGAATTATTTTGTTATTATATTGTCCATTTATCTCTAATGAGTGAAGAATTCAACCGAATATCCTTCGTTTTGGAACACTGTATATATTAATTATATTAAGAATACAGTGAATGTTTTCAACCAGCTTTTATGATTGTCAAGTTACTACTTTGAAATTTTCATAACATTATCATCTTAATATTCTCTGAAAAAAAATTTTTAACAAAATTCTATTTTAACTTCATGATTTTTTAAAATAAGTTTTGCTTCCACTGAATTAAGATTTTATTTTAATCCACGAATATTACAATGCAATGCAACTGTATTCTTCGGATTTTTGAGTGAATATTTTAGCTCTAAAAAAATTCTTTTCTCAGAGAATTCATGATAGTCTGCTGATTAAAAAATAAAAATTTAATCATTTCTTATAACATTTATGATGTGCCTTATACACTAAGAAATGAATTGGTTTATAATAATGAATTATATACCAAAGACTAAATAATGAAAAATTATTAAAAGAAAAAATTGTTACAAAAGTAAAAAATGTTCGCTAAAAAAGATCACTTTATTAATTTTCCCCCTTATTCGAATTAATTATATATTTTTTTCGGCGGGAATGTCTTTTCACACCTATTCTACTGGAGTGCTTCAGCGCATTCCAATATGCATATCTTAAGTTGTTGTTATGTTGCACTAGAATCAAAACAGCATTAATGGTATTGATTCTAAATAATTTTTTGCACATAAAAATCATCGATAAGTTTAAATAAAAAAAAATGGACACGATAAAAATTTTAAAATATGTCCATTCCTTTCCAATGACCTGGTGGCAGGATCTCGGCTAGTGAGCCGTACGGTTGCAGGTTCGAGACCCGAATTCACCGAAGAATCGTCTTGTGAGGGGGTCTCTTGCATGTTAAATCCGTTAGGCCAAAACGCCCTCCCACTGGTGTGAAATGGAAGTGACGGCTCAGGTTCGTCCTCGTCATTTGACCGTAGTTCGCAATGACGAGGTCCGTCCCAAAATAGCCCTAGTGTTGCTTTACAACGGGACGTTAATATAACTAAACTAAACTAACTAACCATCCTGGTTGGAAATGATGCCTAATATTCACCTTCCTGTTGTCTGCTTTATTTTATTTTATTCTTATATTAATCCTTCATAACTGTTAAATTTCCTTATTTTCTCTTTGTCATGTGTTGAATACTTACTTCTATAAGTCCCTTGTGATACTTTGTGGTGCACAGAACTCAACTAAATTCTCTCCAATGGTCCCTCCTATTAACATTGATCGAATTTTCCTTCGTTGTAGAATACATTCCGGTTTTGAATTTTGGGGTCGGTGTTTAAAAGATCTTTAATTAACTTGCAATTTTGAAACGAATTCATTACGCAATGGACGGCGATTCGAATGAGTGTGATGAAAAAACACATAAAAGTAAATTATGTTATTTCCACTCTTTTTTTCTTTTTCTTCCCCCCCCCCCCCAATATGTTTTCCTTACCATCACATTTTACATTTCCTGTTCTCACTTGGGAGAATTCTGCCGAAATTCGAGTATTTCGGAATATGGAGAAAGTGTTGTAACTTCAAAAAAATTCGAACTTGAGATTTTCGGGGAATCTCCATCTCTTACATCTTTTTTGAGTTCAAAAAAATACATTTTAGAAAAATGTCTCAGTGTTTCTCTGTATATGAGAATGCTTCGAGCTAGACGGATGAAATTTTGCATCTGACAACCCATTTATAGATTTCTATGATCGAGAATTCTATCTATTTTATCTATGTGTCCCCTTGTTCGAATATAAGTTAACACGATAGCTACAAAGCAAAGAGAGCTAAATGGATAAAATTCTGTCCACAGATTTAATAACTGTTTTATTGACACTTATAAAATCTTCTCAGCCAAAACCAAAAAGTTGTTGAACATATATCAATCGGTTCTTTCAGATGCATGTTAACCCGTTAACTGACAAACGCAAGAACTTAAATGTATAAAATTTGGTACGTAATTTTGGGTCGAAAATGCAGTTCTGTGTCAAATTTTGTTTTCAATATAAGCCTATTAGCGCACAAATATTGTACATATTATATTGTAATACACAAATATTGTACATTGTATGACATTTATCAATATTCGCAATATTGTTTAATATTATGGGATATTGTTTTATGTCATATAATATCGCACAATATTATACAATATAGTGCAACAAAATGCTACTTCGGAAAGAAAAAAAAAAAAGTCGTTAACGTTAATTCACTTTTTTAGAGAACATAAGGTTTTGGACTCTCACTGGTTTTAATTTATGTTAGGGATTGACGATGAAATGAAGAAAATGTATTTAAAAAAAATATATATACTTTCAGACCATAACCACATAAAATGGTATATTTTTAAAATCTATCTACGAATTTTATTAACTACTAGCTAGTGCCCGGGGCGTTGCTGCCGCTGAAAAAATTAATATTAAATGCAATCAATCAATCATTTGGAAATGTTTTATCGAAACAGGATGAACGGTAAGACAGTATATAAAATACGAACAAACAAATATTCATTTATATGTATTAGATTTGTTTACTCTTTTAGAATTGTGATGCTTGGTGTTATTTCAGAATGGCAATGAAAGAAACTATTTATTGTATCTCGTGATTGATTCGTTTAGTATTCGCTCAGAATTCTCAAATTTAATTTAAGAAAAGGTGATTAAAATAGTTTCTTTTAAAATAGATTTAACATAGAAAATATATTTATACCATAAAATAGTTTATATAGTTGAAAAGTAATTCTTTAAAAACTAAGATGGTGGAAGATTATTTGTACTACATTTTTGGTAGTTACTGCGAAAAAATATAATTAAAATTTAAAACCCCCAGAGTTGGTTTCCCCAAAACTTTCTCGCATCATCTGTAATAAAATTGTTACCTCTGATAATGACTTGTATGACATTTGCATACTATATCTACAAAATATTAACCTTTAATATTTTGTAGGATAGTATAGACGGATTTTGCATTTCTACAGAATCTCTAGTCCCCTCGGCGAGTTATTTTGAGATTAATACCTTGGTAAATAAATGCAGTTATTGAATTTTAGACAATTGCACTCTCCCTATAACCATCTCTCAAATGTAAGCAATAAGCCGACCCAGTTCCATCGCCATCGGTTTGGATGGCATCAGAGACATACATACAAGCATTCATTTTTGTTTATATATATAAATATGTGCATTTTTTCCGCATGTGTTATTTATATTAACTTTGGATAACTAGATGAAATGACTTCCAGTAAAGGTGAATTTGTATTTTAGATTAATTTTGTCCAATTGATGGAACCGAAATTTGCCACGAAACTACAATTGTAATCCTTAAATCACATGCCAAATTTATACAGATTATTTTCCCTTTCCTGTCTTCAGGAATTGAGAATTTGTATGTTTTCTACAGGCAGCCTCTTGGACAATTTTTATTCTTTCGGATCACGTCACCTTACCGTTCATCCTGTTTCGTAGTTAGCATTTATCACCTGCGCGACACAAAAAGCACCCAGATGCCAGAAAGGTTAATTTTGCATCTGCCCACTCGGAGGGAAGAAAGAAAAATATTTCTTGAAATCGTGCTATCACTTTCTTCAAAAGGGAAGGGAGCCATTTTCCTTAAGTGGGCGTCAATTTGAGGGCACGCGCATCAGATCAGTAGATTGCCATTTGCTCAGAAACGACGCAAAAGTATATTTTACGAGATTGTGAAACATAAGTGATAAAGCCAAACAGTCTTAATGTACTCCTACGTATGTTAAAATTCGGCTCTTTTTTCATTCCTTATCTTTAACTGCCAGGAGTGGTCCTCCAGCATTTTTCTCGCACTCTAATAAAAATTATCTTATGTTCTCCCCTAATAAAAAAATTATGGGCCTCAAACAAGGTTATTAATTCAACGAATGCTCAAATTTTTATTTCCCGTGTCCTACGCATGAGTGTTTTGTTTCCGTTATATAATAAAGGAAATTAAATGTAAATTTTTTGGAAAAAATTATGTACAAAAATTTCAATAATCTATATTTTTGCATTTTTTGTGTCATTGCATTTACACACTGTTGTTGTTGCTGATCTCCGTGGCCTGCCTAAAAATCCAAAAATCCGTTGATAAGAAGAAAGTCAAAAACGAGGAATGAAGAAGAATAAATTCCTCCCCAAAGAAGTCCTAAACAATTTAGAATGTGAACAGCAGAGTCCTAATGTTGGCGGCATTTCGGGCAAAGAGGGTACGATTTCACAAAGCACATGAAAAAAGACAAGACATTTAAGACGGCCACTGGCAAGGCGCGACGGGCAAGTGTTGGTTTTTCTATCACCAGAAAGAATTAAGGACTGACCCAGCTTATTGGCCCCATACCAATCATGAGTGGGGAGTTCCATCCAATTCTTCTTATTTAGGGATTTCACCTGAGAGAAGAGTTCTGAGTATGAGAGCTCAGCAAAAGATGGGGTCGCTAGACTGCTCCATTTCTTTATAAGCCCGATATTCGAAATAAGGTCTGCTATTTCGTCACCAAGTAGATCTACATGAAATGGGATCCACTGGAAATGAATATCATGTTGGAGTGAAATCAGCTTCAACTTCTGAAGAATAAGCTAGCTTGCTTTATTTTCAACACAGGTAAAATTTTTAAGGTGTTCCACTGAGCTGCGGCTATCAGTAAAAATCCAAATATTCTTATAATTAATTTCGTGTGAAATGGTCTTAGGTACCTAATCGATTGCTAGTAACTTGCTCCTAAAATCGGAGCAGAAGTCTGGATTTCGTTGGAATAGAGAAAATATAATATGAGAAGTCACCATATAGATGCCATTACCTGCAAAATTGTCGATTTTGCTTCCATCAGCATGCAATTTACATGTACATGAATGTACTAGAAGATAGACAATCAACACCTTCCTGGATTTCGCACGAAATTTGATAAAGATTTAGCTTCAAGCGCTAAGACTGTGTGATAACTTTTGCCACTCACACGTTGTCTAATATATTGCCGAAGAAACTCCCGCACAAGGAGTCCAATGGGCTACTCCATCTTGCATAAAAGGTAATTGAAGCAAGACATGAGTGCTACTACATTTGAGGTACAACAAAATTTTCAAGCACGCTTTGATACTTCCTGTGGTTACGGTGCATGATACAGAGCAATTGCGTGTGACCTTTTCGGGAAACAAAGATCCAAGAATAAATATGGTTGCAAATTCAAATCAGATTGCAACTTCCGATGAATGAAGTAGAATCGCTTGGAAATGGGTTTACCCATATTCAGAGACGGCCTTCTCTATGAAGGGGCCTGGATACAAGAAATCATTTTAGGTTCCTAAATTTTAGCAAAGTAAAAAAAAAAAAAAAAAAAAAAACCGAATGTGCGCATAGTTATTTAAAAATGTGTCATTTTGTTTTTGCTATTCATAACTCCAGGAAAATGACAATTTTTCCTATCTCTTTTTTGATAGTACAGCGAGAGTGTTTAATCCTTATACTCACATGCTGGACCGAAGAGAATCCTTTATTTCATTTTAATTTGCTGAAATAGGGTTCAGCATTTATTATATTTAGTCACTGGCAATGTAAAGGTCTGAAATTTAGATAGAAAAAAAAGTAGACAGATGATAATTTGAAAGTCCATTCGAACTCAGATCCAACGTCGACTTCTGGGCACCGCTCTGTCTTAACATGTCTTAAGGGGATTTCCTTATCCATATATGAACAATTCCCACCTTTTTACAGATATTACTGCTATCTTCGCCCAATAAAGGCGTCAGTCGATGCTCAGCTTATATAGTTAGATGCTTTTTATATCTTATACTATAATACGAGGAATGGCTGCCAAGTCGAAAATCGCCCCAGAATTAATAAACTCGGTAAACTTGGGGGTCTGGAGTTTTTGGCCACGAGGAATCGATTGGCGCGGGTTTTCAAGCGCTACGGTCTAGCAGTTTGGAGTTACAGATAGGATATTTTCAAATTTTATTAGTTCGCCATAATGGCTAATAGGTTTCAAGCGGTAACGTGCTGCCATCTATAGCCAATATGGCGAACTAATAAAGTTTCCAGAAGATGATCCGGAATTCAAGGAGCTGATCTCGAAATGAATGATCCATAACCCGTGTGGTGATATGAACCCAAGCGCTCCGTGCATGGTCAGCAAACATGGAAGAGACCAGTGCAGATGGGGATTTCCAATGGAACATCAAGACATGACATCGCTGGTGGACGATGAAAAGCCGAGGTTTAACCGGTTATCCTTTCACCAATGGTTTCACAAATTTTCTTATGGCATGTATTGTTTTGATAAATCACAATTGAAAATTTAAATCTTCGAGTTAGCTTCGATATTTGTTTTCTCCGAGCGGAGCTCGGTCACCCGCTGGTAGTATAGAAACAAGCTTGTAGACTTTTAGTATGTGCAACATAAACGTTCAGAACACGTGTTTTAATTCTTAATCACGGTTGGGACCTCCATCAATTGCGAGGACAGGGTGCCTAACACCCGCCGCACCCCCTAAATGGCCGACTCTGCCCATATTCTAAATGCGACAGGTATGGGTATTGACTGTTCCACTTAAGAAGGACTGAGTTTCATCTCTCAATATAATCTGCCACGGTCACAATGCATCCACTTCAACTCCAGCCAGAAATGTCAGTACAAACGTCAATCGCTTCTTCCTGTCAATGAGAAACAACTGATGATTTCAATTAATTTTTTGCGGTTAAAAATGCACCATTGTTCTGAGTCTGATCTGCATTGTGCAGACAAATAACATCAGGGCAGCGGTAGCCTGGATGGTAGAGTGCCAGTCTTGAAACCGAAAGGTCTCGAGTTCTGTCCTTGTCTTGTCCAAACACCGCCGTGTTGGCTAATGGCAGTTGGGGCACTCTAAATAGGTCGTGACTGCAAAGTCCTCCAAGTTCCCATAACAAAACGATACCTCTAGGGGTACCGAATCAGGGATGAGTCGGTCTTTGATTTGGATCTACATTCTGACTTACGGATGGAAGAATGAGTGTATGAATGAGTTCGACGGCCCCCACAAAAGGGCTGTGTTCGAGCTAAAGTCGTCCTTTCACCTGTACAGTGCTCGTTCACAACGAACGGCGCACGCTTCTGCCTTCATTAGAGAGAGCTCTGCTCATTCGGGCTTGGCATGACACAACAACAACACATATAACACCAAAGTACTGTGGCATTGCAAGTGTCTACAGCGTTACCCATTGACTGTTCAACAATTGCAAGTGTCTACAGCGTTACCCATTGACTGTTCAACAATTGCAAGTGTCTACAGCGTTACCCATTGACTGTTCAACAATTCCAAGGTCAACGGCATCTGAATGAGTCGAACTGCATCCTCGAACCGTCCGAACTCTAAAATCTCCAGTTTTCTCGAATCAAGCGATCAATCTCCGCAGATGTTGTGAAAGTGATGACCCTTTGCGTTCATTCTCAAGTTAGCGAAATTCTGGAGCTGTAGCACAAGCAAAGGACGTTCTGGCAGAGTAACAGCCATCGCTGATAAGAATGACATTAGCTGCAAACGAGGAGTTTAGGGGGAAATTTTGTGTTTACAGTGTGAAATTGAAGTTACATTGACAGGTTAAGTTTCTTCACTTTTTTTATCTTCTTTTTTTTCTATTTTTTTAATCAGCAATAGAAATTAAAAACGAAACATCTCATACAGGATGTTCTTTTTTGTGTGTGAGATTATTTCCGTCTTTCAGCCTATTTCTGTTGTACCCTTTCCAGCGCCATCTATCAGCGCTTCTTAAACTAATTTTTTTTCGTGCAATCCATTTCCCCATATCTTGAAGGGTGTGTTCAACAACTTTAGAGCTTCAACACTGAGTAATTCGTTGTATAGAGAACTCAGTTTTGTTTAATTGGGTTATATTAACGTCCCATTTTGAAGCAACACTAAGGTTATTTTGGAACGGACCTTGTTATTTTGAATCGTAGTCAGATGACAAGAACCATACTTGCCCTGGCACTTCACTCTCCAAACTTTTAAACCACAGCAGCGGGAAGGCATTTGGTCCAGAAGGATTTAATGTGCAAGGGACTCATTTACACGTCGGTTCTTCGGTGGCCTCGAACCTGCAACCCTCCGGTTTCCGGTTTCGAGACCTTAGATTAGGCCACCGATACCCATAGAGAGCTCAGAGTAGAGGTGTTTTAATTCCGATCACCTAGTCTATCTTTGTATACTTAGTATGAATGAAAGTAATGATAATATGGCTAGTCAATTTTGTAACTTGCTAAACATTATACCACTAATAGTATCAATATCTTCATTTTACGTTAAAAACCAATTTATTGTAAACAGTTATTTCAGTCATATTTTTATAAATGAGCCAAAATATTTTATCTTATTTTCTTTTCTGCCTTACAGTCTCATTACTTTTTTTTTTAAATATTAGAAGTACTTAAAAATCTTTTTTTTCTCAAATTCAGTTTTTGATGGATTCCAACGTGCCGTAACAATTTGTAGTTAAATTCTTCAATTAAATAAAACAATCTTTTAGGAATATTAAAACGGCGTTATTCATTGAGTCATGCCAGTGTACAAAATTTCAGCACGTCAAGAAGTGAATAAAAAATTAACTACAAAATTACTAATAAAAAAAACAAATCGAATTACTCAAAAGTGTGAAGAAAAAGAGGGTAAAAAAGGAAATTCATTTTTGTAGGGATATAAGAACTTACGTAATTAAATAAACAAAGGCTTACTCTAACATTCTCATCATCACAACAGAATTCTTTTACTATAGTATGTTTGTGGTGGATTGTTCCAATGTGTAGGTTGAATTCCGCCAAGGATCGAATCTGCGATGTTTGGGATTGAAGTCCAGTAACTTATCCATTCGACAAAAGCGATCGCTCATGTCTAGCGGCTGTTACTGGCTTATTAAGATGTCACACAAATACTCCATTACGAGTGAGTCTGTAGAGACGAATGATTTCTATAGCGCCATGTGTTACTGCGAGTAAAGAGAGAGTTGCTGCTGCTTCAAGTGTATCTGACGACTTTGTGTTGGTTGCGTTTGCTGCCGGTAGGTGGCACCCACGGCAGTAGTTCGAACGTTCAAAGTCCGAGATCACCGATGTGGCAGAGGAAGTCACATTAAGTTGAATTCCGCCAAGGATCGAGCATGAGATGTTTGGATTTGAAGTCCAGTAACCTATCCATTCGACAAAAGCGGACGCTCATGTCTAGTGGCTGTTACTGGCTTGCTAAAATGTGACCACATGTTTAAAAGAAAATTTTCATTTGGATAATTTTTTCTTTATTAATAACCTGAATGAATGTGCAGTATTTTCGCACATTTCCAGTTTTATTCTGTCATTTGTTCTGCTTCAAACTCTTTTCATCCCTTTTTAGAGTCCGGTGGAGCGACAGCCGAAGGTGCTGTCCCTGGACCCTCAAAGGCCCTCCTTGACGCCGACGGAGATACGGAACATGGCCGGCCAGAAAACGGCGATTTTCTGCGGGAAGATGAACACCTGGCTCGTACTACCGAAGGAGAAGCACTGTAAGATATTTATTTGCACCAACGAAGTATATAATCTCTCAAAATATTAGAGGCCTTGGTGGCCTGGTGGTAAGGTCTCGGCTTCGGAACTGGAGGTTTGAAGGTTCGAGACCCGATTCCACCGAAGGACCTCCGTGCAAGAGGGTCGTTTGCACGTTAAATCTGTCAGGCCGAATGTCCTCCTGTTGGTGTGGAGAGGTGGATGCCAGTTCAGGTGTAGTCCTCGTCAACAGACCGTGATTCAAAATAACGAGTCCGTCTCAAAATAGCCCTAGCGTTGCTTTACAACGGGATGATAAAAATAACTATCTAAAAATATTTGTTTTTCGGTTATACACACGCATACGAAAGCGCACATAGTTTACTAAATTTTAAAATCTACTTTTGAGAAAATTTAAAATTTATGCGGTCATCAAATTCGAAAAATTTTAGCGCATTAATATTTTAGACCCCATTTGTCTAATTTTATTTTTTAAAACTTAATATTAATAGCAGAAACTCTAATTTTAGACTAGGATTCACTTTCTATATAAATGAATGAATTTTTAGATGATATTTGAGTTAGAATTTTAGAAATAAAGTCGGTTGTAAAAAAAAATCGTTAATGAATCTGTGTTTGTTGAGATTTGTTTGATTGGTTTGAATAATCAGAATCAATATTCGTTCATATCGGAAAAATTTATTATCGGACAGTTTTTAACAACGGGTGAATCAATTAGAATGAAAAAAAAAACGGAGATATTAAACTGAGTGGATTAGGGCAGGAGTTTTGTGTATTATTCAAAAAAAATTTTTTTAAAGATATTTACAAAAATTAAATATGAAGAATATTAACTTAATCCAAAAAGGTTATCATCTTAATTAGCTTTTCATTTCGTATTTCTTTTTTGTGTTTGCATTTTTTAAAGACACGTTTTCTATAGATACTAAGTGTATCTGTTCCCTATTCCCTACCTTTTGCATTTTTTAAAGGAAAACGGTTGTCACATTAATGTTTTCATAAAAAAACAACCTTTTTTAAAAAATCAAATTGAAATTGAATTAGGAGCGTTCTATAAGGCACTTATATGTTTCTCTCTATGTATTGAAGCGATGGCATTCTGAGACCGCGAAAAACGTTTTAATACCGTCACAACGCAAATACTTAGACGCGTCATATAATTGAAACAAAATAAAGCGTTGTTTCAAAATATATCGAAAAATAATTTTTAAAGTGTTGTTTTATCTTACGGCACTTTACAGGCCCGCTGATGTTAGATCAGAGATTTAAGTCGAGTGGGAGTCTTTTATTTTTTCAGCAGCGTCAACTAGGTCCAAGAGTACAACTTAGTTACTTCATACGTCACATTCATTTGCTCAAATCCCTTTTACAGAATGCGCATTTACATATCTCACAGATAGAACACAGAATAACAAACATGCCAACTGAGACTCGAACCCGGGAAGACCAGATCACGTGGCTACTCCTATGCCGGTGCGCCAGCTTTTAAAAATGTAATGAAGTTAATGTAACAACCACTAGACAAAAGTGATCACCAATGTCCAGTGGTTGTTACTGGCGAATTAAGATACCATTACACGTTATTTAAATTGAATGCAGAAAATGAAGGAATTTCATTTTCAGCCGCTGGAATTGCTTTGTTTGTTTGTTCTTTTTCCATGCCATTCATTTCTATTCGATGACATAAAATCTTCCACGGGGTTATTGTTTCAGCTCTGCAGAAACGAGAAGTGGATGAGGTGGAGGAGAGGACGTTCCATCGGCACGGATACCACACGGTTCAGTATTCACACTTTGGCCGAGATACGAGAAGGCGCTACCGGAATCCAGCAAACAGACCCTTCTCTCACAGACGAATGGTAAGATACTTTAGCCTTTAACTGTTGACGTGCGGCCTGTGAGGCCGCTAACGATGGACTTTCGCTCACCCCTATACTATTTTTCTTGTTTTTGTTTACAAGGGCACTTGTCATTGACAAACCTGCTGATTGCTGTCAGCAATTTTAAGCCTTTATTAACGTCCCTTGTTTTTCATTTGCGCCTAGAGTACGACTTAGCTACTTCATACTTCACATTTGCTTGAAAAACCCTTTTTAAAGGGGGGCACATTCATACAACTCATAGATATAACACAGAATAAGAACCTGGCCTGAACCGGAACTCGAACCCGGGACGTTAGGAAGACACGCTACCCCTAAGCCATGACGCCGGCATACTCTTTTTAGCTCAATTAAATGAATTGGCCCTGTAGCTTTCTTTTTCGTGACCTTCAATACACCTGCACCTTTTCAATCTATGTCAGCAGATGGTTTTTTAAATAATTCAGTTATTTCTTTTAGCACTGTCACTGAGACTATTCCTCCTTGTTAATGTCCCAATGATAAATAGCAGATGGCGCGAAAACTCGGGCCCCGAAATATCATCGAATTTTCTGATTCTATTATGATGCAGTTTTCCAGACACTTTTAAATGGGATTTTAATGATGAGGATAATTGTACTGAATAATTTTTCGATGAAAGTTCGCATTCGACCGATCCTAATATATATGTTCAAACATAATTCATTTTTCTAGTGATAATTTACTTTGAAAAATCTATAAAATATATTAATATACCAAGAGAAATATATATAGAATTTATAGGTTGATTTTTATACTAGTTTTTAATCTGTAAGTTTAAAATGCCCTGAAAAACCGTGCTATGAAAGTCAAACAAGCCGATAGAAAAAGATTGATTCATACAATTGGTGAATTTTACATTATATTGTTTTCTATATGCCTTTATATACCGGGAAAATGAATATGATTTAAAAAGTATAAAGTGATATATTTTTTCAAGACTTTTATTTATTGTAACATGTTAATTGAGAAAAAAAATATATGTTCCAACGCATTTACTTTTTTCAGTGATAAAATATTTTGAAATTTTTTTTTAACTTGTCTATGTAGTAAAAAATTTGTCTGCAGAATATATTGGCAGATTTTCAATCTAATACTTTCATTAGAAAATTTGACCCGAGTGTAAAGAAAATGCGACCTCGTAGATTACACCACCCCAGTTACGTTGTAAATTTTCACATCCCCGGCTAAGGGTTAATACAAAGTTGAATCAAAACTCCTATTAACGCACTAACTTTTTTGTTGCAAAAAAAAAAATCAACGAATATTTTTAAAACAAATTATACGCAAAATAATGTTTTTTGTTAACACTTTGTATGCCACAGTTATCTTCATTCTTAAATGGTTGCAATGTATGAGACGGAAATAAAAGCATTCTTATAATCTTCATTCCTTATATAAATTCTTTTATAATTCTATTATTTTCTCCTAATGACTGTAAATGTTTATTCTGTATGAAGAATTCTAATTATAATATGTTACAAATGGCTAATGAATGAAAATTGCATGTGTATCTAAAGTGCTACGACTAATGAAAGGCTGATAAAATCTGCTTTTGAAGAAAAATGCTGATTCGGTTATTACTTCATTGATCTGCTATTAACAAAAGTTAATTTATACATTATCAAAATATTTAGTAATAGTTTTACTTTTTCTTTTCTTGTATTTCCTAGGACACTTCGGAAATTCCCGATTGGAAATCTGGAAATTCGGAAACTACATTTGGAAACAGTGGCAAGTCACTGGAACCTCCATCTTTTCAGCAACAATTTTTGAATCCTTCACATTCGGAAAGGGCCTTTAATGAAAATAACCGGGACGCTCATCATCCAATAATAAATGGAAAAGGAACACAACATTTTGCACCAACATTTCATCCCACTTCAATCGCAGCGAATTATAATTCTGAAAAAGATGTTTCGTTTGCTTCCCCACCAGGTAATCTGAATGGACAAAGCAAATATGAACCACAGTTCCCATATAATCCTGCCATCTCTGAGACTCCAAATTACTCAGATGACAGAGAAGGTAGTAAAGATTCTAGAAGAAGAAATTTCCCAAACTTCAAAAATGTAAACATAGAAAATGGTGCGTCTAGAAACGAAAATACGTCATCTGTTTCGTTCTACCCGATCATTCAACCGACTTTATTTAATCCAGAAGTGACAGCAGAAAAGCCTAATGTCAACCAGCAAAATGAAGGAAATCATGCTTATGATTCAAGCAGGGATCACCGGCATATTGGGGCTGAAGGTGAATCGATCCCTTTTGGTTACGATTTGAATGCCAGTCGAAAAAATATTTATTCTAAACCCTCTGATGGACATGGCGTTCCTGATAATACAGATGTCTTAGAACCCCTCAAAGCAACAGAAAAGTCCGAGAATATAGGAGATTCATTGCATCAGCCTATGATCCCGCAAACGAAAGAAGATGTTCATGATGTATTCGAGGGATTTTTCAATTTAAGAAACAGCAATCCACCTTCTGAGCAACTGACATACAATTCATATTTTATCCCTTCAGAAACAAATGGAAGAAGAGAGCACCACCACCCTAATGAATCATTAATAAACAGCTACCCTTCATTTCCACTGACAAAACTGGACGATAACACTGACAGGAAGCAACAGTGGAGAGGAAATGAAGTAATTACATCCACTGATAATCCCATTTTAAAAACAAATTATTATTCTAGTTACAGTGGAGCAGCAACATCTCCCACTTATTACAATAGCTTTTCAGATTCTAGAAATTTAAGATATAAACCGGAGAATTCGGATAATCTTATCTCTACTCAGCAGAAAGTTGGCCAAACTTCCAAATCCTGGACAGCAGAATTATTGCAACCAGTGACTTCCAAGTCCGAAAACGTTTTAAATGAAGTGGTAGATGAATATTTTACCTCTGAAAATCCTTTATATGCCTCTGCAGTGAAGGAAAATTCTGATACCCGGTCCATTGAGAGTAAAATCAATAAAACTGCTGTCAACATTACGTCTAATAATTTGAACGGAAATCTTGAAGAACCACCGAATTCGTTTCATTCCGATATTCAGGAAGGTAGGGCTTTGCAAAAAATTCGTTTGCAAAATGTGTTGCGCAGTTATAAGCCGGATCAGATAATCATAGACGTCGAAAAAATACCTACGCAACGTCCACCAGAAAACACCTTAGGTTTTCAAGATCGAGTTTACTCTCATAACAGCAATATTTCTCCAAATTTATCCAGAAATATTAACGGTTCCAGAAGTGAACAAACTGCCGGTGACATTTGGCGTGGAAAGCCAATTCGCAAAACAAATCTTCAGAGCAAGAAAAGGCACAATTTACTGCCTGATGTCATAAGTTCTGGCTCCAGAAAGCCTCAGCAAGATAAGCGCAATGAATCTATTCCTTTCCAGCATCGTGTATATGATAAAAATGCTCGACAACTCATTTATCCGAATCCACAAATGCTATCCCGTCCAGTTTATAATGCTCCTAGGTCTTATAAATTGGACAGTCTGCCTCCTGGCGTTTCCATTCATCCTCGCCATCCCCAAGCTCCTTACGCTGATACAATTCATTCAAAAACTCTTCCCCAAACCCCTTACGCTGATACAATTCATTCAAAAACTCTCCCCCCTGTTCCCCAGGTAAGGACACCGAAGCTGCATCGTCATCGGCACAATAAAAAGAAAGATCGCTTGATGAACTCTTGTTGCAGGATCAGGGATAAGACAAAAAGCTGTTGTGCGTCTTGCTGCAGAGGTAAAGCGATGCACACAAAACCACCTTGCTGCTCATCCATAAAACCTGCCAAGACTCAACAGAGGCCAAAACAGATTATGATAACTAACACACCTGCACCGCAGCAGGTACGCAAAATAGTTGAAGATCGTTGCCAAAATGAGAAGTTGTGCAGGACTCTGTACGAAAGTACTCAGCAAGTGATGGTGTGCAGAAATGCAAAGATCGATGGATGTTGACACCGACCTGAAATTCTTTAGCTATGAATTCAGCCAGTTGATGAATGTGGTGATTGGTCATGACCTGAAGGAGTCGTACTCGTTAAGCCCCCTGTTTCAAGAGAAGTGCGTTGCTCATTATTTTTGATATCGGTGATGTTGTGAAGATGGATTTTAAGTGGTAATTTATGAACTCTTCTAGAGATGCATGCTTTGAACAAAATGGACGGCCCAGAGGAAGAAGTTCGATGATGTTCTCTGCACGTGTTCTAATTGCCGTCCAACAGAGTAATTTCTTGCAAAAAAAAATAACTTATTACAATCATCCAAAGCAAATCTTCCCTAATGTTATCTGAAATCTTGTTAATTAGTGCGAATTACTTTGTCACTTTACATAATTTCCCATTTTATAACTTTTTAATAGTTTTGATTAAGCTTTGAAGCAAAATATTTATTATAATATTGATTCAACTCCTGTTACGGTTTGATTTAAAAATAGTTTTTACCTGTTGTACCACATAAAGCTTGATAAAAAAAGTTTGAAATATTTTGTTTGTCGTTTTATTTATCATTAAAACTTTATAAACATTAAAAAATTCTTTTATTTGCTTTGAAGAAAATATCAAAGAAGTGGCATCAGTTTAAATCAGTTCAATTAAATTTTTTATCATTTGAAATTTATTCGTTAAAGAAATTTTTCACCAAAAAACTTCATAAGTTGAAGTTAGTAAAAAGAAAATCAACAGAAAATAAAGGCAATCATTAACTGTATTTTAATACGATACTGCGATATCATGAAATAAAACGAACGATACATCATGAAATAAAACAAAATGCTTTAATAATTCGAAAAATAAATCTAAAATTATCAAATTTGGTAACGTATTACTTTTAATAGAAGAATTTACAAAATTTTAATTGTATTTCTTTTTAAGAATCAAACATAAAGTGATTTTTTCCCTCAAAAACATCAGAGAAGATTATCGCAAAATAAACACTGTTACACAATTTTAAAAAGGTGTCCAAAGTTTTCCTATGGAAAACTATCAGACTTCATTCGAATTTAGAATTCTCCTTTTCCATCGAAATTAATTCCTTTTTTAGCAAAACTTTTTGTACTTGTTTATTACAAAAGAGATTTTAAAAAAGGTTTTATAACTTTCTAACAAGAGAGAAAAAAATATATTCTCATCCAGCGTGAAATTCAAACTAAAACTAAAACCGCTGTGATCTTAACATCTATACCACGCACTCGTCTTTACAGTTGTGGTGCATATTCTATTCATTTGCTTATTCCTATCCTGTGATGGCATTGATTGGTTTGGTTTGGTTTGGTTTTTTGGCACAAGGGCCATAGATTTGA
>JAPMOQ010038363.1:0-14911 GCA_026543055.1 Argiope trifasciata
ACTCGTTTCAGCAATGCAATTCAGCTCAATAACTCGTTTCAGCAATGACTCAATTCAGCAATAACTCTACACAACGTTGGCGGAAATGATGCCGCCACCAACATCGATCCAGAACTAGTAGCATCTAGCAAGTAATTAGCGTATACTCTTTCGAAGATACAAGGTTACTCCATGAAGAATTGCAGCACCGACTGAACTTTTTACAATGATATTTTTATCACAGTCATTGGAAGCGTTGTGTGGAGCTATTGCTGAATTGAGCAGTGATCATTGAGTTTTCTACTGTGGAGGACGCGTCGTGTCGTGTGTAGTAGCCAGTTGTGTGAAGTAGTGAGACAGAGGAGTGTTTCAGCCGTTTGGAGAAAGACCGTAGAGGGAAGTTCTGCTGATTTTTTTATCTCCTGCTGAATTCTGTCTATCCGCTTTGTGTACTGTGGGCGTTGTTATTACCGGATTTCTACTTTTGGGCTACTGTTGCTGTGTGTTCGTCTTAGCTGTAAATATTTGTCGTCTTTGTGCTATTCTGTCTTCATGTAAGTAAACGCCGTTGTTGTTTTCCTACTGAAGCCTGTTGATTGTGTTCTCACTATCAGTAGGAAAACAATACACCCACTACAAAATAAACACACGATACACCGTACACCTACACAACCACTACAAGACGGTGATTCGCAATGTTATCTTTTGATAGCTTATAATTGCAAAGAAAAGAAGGTGTCTGTGATTTCCATCGACAGGCATCCAAATATGCCTCCTAACATAAGTTATCTGAAAAAAGAAAAAGATTATCATTAAATGCTACAATAGAGACAATGCTTTTACTTCTCGTTCATATCAAATGCTATTCATCTATTTTAGGTATCCGACTACGTTCGAAGGAAAAATTTTGAAAAAAATGGACTTTTTGTTTAATACTATTATATATTATATAAATACTATTATACATACTATAAATATTATATATACTATTATATAAAATACTATTTAAAATTGTAGTTTATTGATGTATTGTTAATTATGAAACAAAATACTATAAAGACAAAAATATTATTCGGAAATATCATATATTTTGAGAAATATGAAAATGTGTAGCAAATTTTAATGAAATTTAATCAAAATGGTTAAAACTGTACAAAAAATTATAATACAGCAATCCTATTTTTCTTTGTACACAAGTTATATAATATAATAATGAATGAAATGATCCAAACTCTAAGAAAACGTTTAAGATGCAAAGAAGTGATGGGTAAAAATGTACGTAAATATGCATTTTTTCCATAAATTCACAATTTAATTTTTTTTTAAATACCTACAAAGGAAAAAGTATTTGACCAATAATAAAACTTTTGGTTCATTTTATTGCGAAAATTATTTAAAACAAACGCTGCAATTTTTATGTAAATGCCTCTATTAGTTTTTGAGATATTATGCTAACGGTGAAGAATTTTTATCAAAATTAAAATGTTGAGAAAAGTAAAGACAAATTTAGCTGAAAAATACGTTTTATTTAAAATTTCCTTGGATGAGAAGGCAGGCCTTCCTTTTTCCTAGAAAAATAGGCTATTTTGGAAAGATAAAAGTCTGAACTACAAGAAACAGCGATGAAAAAAAATGCCAATGTGGTCGATAACCAGTGTTTTGAACGTATTCGGATACCTTAATTTAAATATGCATTGCTTATTCTACAAAGGAAAAAAAAAATAACAAACTGTTACTGTTGAGTTCTATCTTTCTGATTGTAATTTGAAATTCTAGTACTTCTGGTAAAATACACTCTAGTTATTTCTAACCTTAACTGATATATAATTTATTCCTTTAGAGTATACTGTGATATTTACCGAAGATACTGATAATGTGGCTTTGATGGAATCGCGATTTTTAAAAAATGACATTTTTTAAAAACTCAAATTTAGGGTGATAATTCGATTTTCAAACTCGAAAAAAAAAATGCTAAGCAGGTTTGCTATTTAAATTTAATTTCAATATTTTAATGCAGGCATATAATTGTTCTTTACCAAACTAGTTTTAATTTAAATTATTTAGCTGATCAATTACTTAAGGTATATCCGACTGCGTTAAAAGCATTGGTTATCTACCACATAGGCGAATATTTTTTCATTAATATTTCTTGTAGTTGAGAATTTCCTTTTTCCAAAAGAGATTATCTTTTTCAGGAAAAGGAAGGCCTGACCTATCATCCAGTCATTCATTTTTCAACTAAAATTTGTCTTTACCTTCAGTTTTCTCAAAAGTTTAATTTTCATAAAAACTCTCCACCGTTAACATGATATTACCAAAACTAATAGATGCATTCACATAAAAATTTCAGTGTGTGTTTTAAATAATATGGACAATAAAATGAACCAAGAGTTTTATTGTTGCTGTAATACTTTTTCATTTACGGTGCTTCTAGAAAAATTAAGTTGAAAATTTATGGTACAAATGCATATGTACTTTTATTTTTATCCATAACTTCTTTGCATCTCAAGATTTTTCTTAGATTTTGGTTCATTTCATTTATATTTATATTCTATAACTTGTGTACAAAGAAAAATAGGATTGCTGCATTACAAATCTGTGTAGAATGTAAACCATTTTGACTAAATTTCACGAAAATTTACAACAAATTTTCCCATTTCTCAAAATATATTACAATTTCAAATAATTGTTTTTGTATTTATAGTGTTCATTAGTGTTAATACATCTAAAAACCATAAATAGTTTCTAAAAAATCCAATTTTTCCTGCGAACGTAGTCGGATACCTTAAATCAATAAAATTCAGCGATGTAAATCCGATATTAGAAACGTGAAAAAAATAAATTTTTCAATATAATAAAGAATCCAGAAATCCATTGATCTTGACCTACGAATTGATGGCAAGGAAACTGACTTATAGGCTTTTCTATTATTAGATCTATTATATGCAACTCAACTTATTTGTAAATGCAAAGAAGTGTTTATTATTTCTTTGCATCTATAATTACACTAACTGTTGCCATCACTCTTAAGAAACTAGATATCATTTATCATTTTGCGTTGTTTAAGAAATAGAAACAAAGAAACGAGTAACTATGAAGTTCGAAAATGATTATAGCCTGCTGCAGACGATCGTGTTCTGCTTTGTGTTCTTATAATTTGATTGTGGTTGCTTCGCTTGTGTGTTCGGAGCAGATGTTCTGTTCTGTTCCGAACATCACGTGATAGAAATTCATTCGAATGATCAGCTGCTCGTTTAGGGCAAGGATTCTAACCCTCAAAAGGAAAAAAAAAAAAAAAAAAGATGACCAGTCCAGTGATCACTCGAGAACAAAAGGGGGAAATTTTGTTTTTCCGCCTTGCGATGGGGAGCTCACGAGGGTGCCGTTATCATCCGGATAATCGTTTGGCGAGTATTATATCTGTGACTCGAACCGTAACCGGTGAATTTTTCAGAATCGTCTTATAACGGAGTGTTCACTTCCTGATTAACGCTGCTCTGGTCACGCAGAAACACGCTTTGAATACAATTCTTAAAGTGCTGAGTTTCATCTTCAGTGAAGTGTGCAGACATCTTGCTGTTGCTACTGTGTGATAAAATATATATATATAAAACTCAACTCATTTTTAAAAATATATATCGGTTAGGAAAAAAATGCTTTTCGGATTTCGGTAATAAAAACAGAGAGAGCGAGGAAAAAAAATTATTTTTCTTCTGTTAGTAGCAAACGATATTCGTTTTCGTAGACTGCATTTGAAAAGCAATATTTGTGTTTAATTTTCCATGTCTAATTATTTATCTGATTAAATTTTATAAATTCTGTGAAGGCATGCATTTAATTTTTGTTATTTTTTAAAAAAAGGATTATCTATTTAAATTGCAGCAATAATTTGAAAAAAAAAGCTTTCTTTAAGTTCGAGTCAACTCTTTTTTTTTAAATTTGTATAACTGATTACATCAGAATCAGATATCTTTTAACGACGTAATAATTTAAGATTAAATACTTGGACATTTTTAAAGACTTTTGAATGTTTTTTCCCCGTTATTTCATTCAACTTCGGCCATTAGATTTCATTTTTGTTGTACACTTCAAATTTGTGTGTGACTCATTATTAGTTCAGTCTTTTATTTTGTTTTGAATTTATTTTTATTAAATTAATCAGAATTTTTTTTTCTTCTTCTTCTGTTAGTAGCTAACGATATCTGTTTTCGTAGATTGCATTTCAAAAGCAACATTTTTGTTTAATTTTCCATGTCTAATTATTTATCTGATTAAATTTTATAAACTCTGTGAAGGCATGCATTTAATTTTTGCTATATTTTTTAAAAAAAGGATTATCTATCTAAATTGCTACAATAATTTGAAAAAAAAAAGCGTTCTTTAAATTCCAGTTAACTCTTTTATTTTAAATTTGTATAACTGATTACATCAGAATCAGACATCTTTTAACGACGTAATAATTTAAGATTAATTGTGCATTGCATTTTTGTTGTACACAGCAAATTTTTATGTGACACATTATTAGTTCAGTCTTTTATTTTGTTTTGAATTTATTTTTATTAAATTAATCAGTTAATGCAGTTCGATTTCTGTGTGATTATTTTGCGAAGATTTTGTTTAAAAATATCTTACTCAACAGTCAATTGAAAAAGTTATTCATTTTTAAATTAAATTATTTTTTTTAAAAAATTGTCACATTTTGAAATTAGTCGCTTCAAAATGTGACAAATATATGTTCTTTTTCAAATACATACACAAAAAGATAAGACTCTCAATCTATATAAAAGGTAAGACAAGATCGAATATAAAACGATTTATTTTTATTTATCTAGTACTAGTAAGTAAATAAAAATTGTTTTATAATCGTTTAATTTTATATATAGTAGTTTGATTTCATTCCTTTCAAACTTAGTGCAATATTATAAGGATTTAAAATTTTTATTGCACTTTAAAACTACAAACAAAATTAACTTTTTCCCTCAGTAAATAAAACAGATATGATAATTATCAGTTTCGTTTCTTGCTTATTATGACTTATCTTTATAATTTAATAGAAAATTGATGAGTTATAAAAAAATTAAAAAAAACCTTCGAATGCACCTGCCATTTATTGTCACTAAGAAGAGGAGAGGATGTATTTTATTCGATAAACGGTGAAAAACTACACGTTTTTTAATATATATATATATATATATAATTTATTAATTTATAAGACTAAATATCAGCAATGTGTAGATTTAACTAAAAGTTTACTGCAGTTTTCGGTAGGACTTTTACATCATATAAATTTTACGATTCTCGAAAAAACTTTTTTTTTTCAATTGAAAATGGCTTACTTTTATTTAAAAAATATTATATTTAAATAAATTGATTGTTTAAATAAATTGATTCTTTAAAAAATTACTTATAATGAATGTTATAAATAATTTCCAATGTATGATCATCGTATTGCTAATAAAGTCTCAATTTCTTTCAGGAACTGCATTGAAAGATGGAGCGTAATATTCGAGATGTCAGAGATATATTCGGCTGTAATGGCAGTGATAAACAAGAACTGAGGTCATATGACTATTCGCCTCGGAGCCGTCGTAGGCATGAAGCCATGGACAGCTATGACAGCCGCATCACACCACACAATAATCTCCAAAATTCTGAGAACAGATCCAATATGGCCACTAACAACACTAAAAAGAGCAGCCGTCATCGCGCTGACGATTTTCTAGAACCAGTTCGGGCGAGTAAGAAATCGGATGAGAACCAAAAGAGTTCTAGTTCCAAAAATAACAAAGATGCCGCCTACTACGCCAATCGAACTCTGACTGAAAGAGATATTCGACACCTGGAACGCCATTTATCGATGAAAAAGACGATTCGAAAGCAGATAAGTCGGAATTTGACGCAAGCCTTTGTGGATGATCCTGAGTTGGTTTTGACGGATTCTACTAATCCTACGACTAAGAGCAACAACAAAGTTTCTTCTGATCGCACTTTTACATTAACCAGAGCAAAAGTATCGAAATCGGAACAGAATGTTTTGGATCTTCTAAAAGACAACGAACCAGATTCTGGTCATTGCAGTGCTGATAATCCGAACAGTTCCGATGATGATTCACATCAAGAACAAATGAGAGAACGCCACGTTGTAAAATCTGACAAGAATAATTCTAAAGTTGCGCATGAGAATAGAAATAAAGCAGAACCGAATTACAAGGACGACGGGAAATTTTCATTTTGGAAAATGTTTTCAGTTAAGAACAGAAGCAAACGATAAATTTTCGTTGCCATTCTTTTCATCATATTTAGTGTACTGAAGAATCGTAATCAGCAGTGCTTAAAGAGTTACTAAACTTGGTTGAAACATCTAGTACACAGAAAATTCTATACAGAATAAACTATCACTGTTCATTAAATTTTTAAAAAATTATCTTTGTTGAGAAGATATTAAGTTGAGAAATATTTAATACATCAAAGAAAAAATATATATATTTAGCAAACAGAAGTTTGGCAACAAGCCGAACAGAATGCGACAAATAATTTGGAGGACTATATTTTAGGAAAATCGGATATTGTACTAGAGTTTCACCCTGAACTTTTATTATCTGTGATAATCTTTTCGAATGGTGTTGTGGTATTGCTAATCAAGGTAAAATTAATAATTTATTATACATATTTGCTAATGTTTAAGGAACGATGATAAAAAAATAACGTGAAGGAATATTAGCAGTTTGAATAGATTTTTATATTGATGATATTTTGTGCTAATTAATCTGGTTTATGTTTTTCTATATATGAGATTCGTTTCCAACATATTTTAGACACTTGAAATTTTTAGGAGATATTTTGTTGTGTGTAGAGAAATAAAAAAAAATTTAAGCAGTAGTTGTAAAAAAATTTCTTATACCATTGTCATTTTTATTGCATGCAGAATACTTTTGTTATATACTTATAGGTTTGGCCTATATATACATTTAAAAAAAAGGATAATTTCCCTCTTTATCACTTAGAATTCAGCTTGATGATTCACGAAAATAATCATACATTTAATTATTTATTTAGCGGAATTGTAAAAAATAATAATATCGCCAGATTTTTGCAATTTTTATTTAAAAAGCCAGTTAACAGTTCTAAGAATAATTATTAAAAATGCTTAAACTTTAAGGAAAAATGCAAATGTTAGATTATATGAATGATCATTTAATTAAAAAAATTAAAGCCATTTTTTTTCTGTTGGCTTTTGTAAAATCATGCAAAAGGGATTTTTGTTTCTTGTGTTGTTTGAATTTGAAAAACAAAGGACTTTTGGAAGCAAAAATATATTTTTCTAGAATAAAACCCATGAAATAATTTTATGGAACAAGACAAAAAGTTAAAAAAAAAAAAAAAACCTTGTTTAATAGAAATGAAATGAAATCGTTTTCAATCTAATACTATAATACGAGAAATGGTTGCCAAGTCGAAAATCGCCCCAGAATTAATAAACTCCGGTAAACTTGGGGGTGTGGGGTTTTTGGCCACGAGGAATCGATTGGCGCCGGTTTTGAAGCGCTACGGTCGAGCAGTTCGGAGTTACAGATAGGATATTTTCAAACTTTATTAGTTCGCCATAATGGCTACTTAAATTTTCAAGCGGTAACGTGCTGCCATCTATAGCCAATATGGCGAACTAATAAAGTTTTATGTTTATGCTGTTATAGGTTTATAATATGTTTCTTATGTATGTATATATGTTTGGTTTTTCTAAATAAATTTGTCAAAAATATTGAATTTCAACACACTTCAATCTTTACCTTTACTTTACCTTTGTATAGAATAGTTCCCTTTCCAAACTCTAACTTTGTTTAGAATAGTTTACAATGGTGCACTTTAACCGGTTATCTTTTCACCAATGGTTTCACAAATTTTCTTATGGCATGTATTGTTTTGATAAATCACAATTGAAAATTTAAATCTTCAAGTTAGCTTCGATACCTGTTTTCTCCGAGCGGAGCTCGGTCACCCGCTGGTAACCTAAAATATCATTTTTTGAATGTTTCAATTTAAAATTATAAATTAAATCTGGAAGCAAAAAAATAAAAAAATAAAAGAAATGCAGGATTTTTTTTTGCTGTTTTTGTTTTTAGTTGTACAGGATACTTTTGTACTACATATTATATGTATTTTGTAACGCGAACAAGATTGTTACAATCATTCTGTAAAGTGTTATTATTTTTTTATGTTAATACCTGTTCCAAACCAGAAAGATGAAGTTGGCAATTTGCACCGTTAATTAATGTCAAATTTTTGTATTTTTTTAGAAAAGAAATATATGCTTTTTTCAATTCAATATTTTTGATTAAAATTCAACTGAAAAAAAATCTTTTTCGTTATCATTCAGGTTTACAAAATCAAACAAAAATAAGTATCGAATGCGCATAAATTTAAATCGGGAAATATGATGAGAATTCTAATATTTTCTATTATTTAACTTTGAAATGCTTGTTAATGCTTACTGTAAATGCTTAAATGCTTTTAAAATGGACCGATTTTATAATGAATGGCGTAAAGGTCTGAGATGCAGCATTTATTATAAAAATTTCATTTCATTATTTAAAAAATGATTATCTTTTTAACAAATTGAAATAGGTTTTTCTTTCCACATTTATAAACTCTTTATTTATTTATTTATTTTTGCTATTTCTGTTTTTAATTTTTCTTATTTTTTGCTACTGCTAGTTTATAATTTGATCGAAATAATTTTGATAAAATAAATACTTTTTAAAAAAATAAAATTGCTAAAAAATATTTTCTGTTATAAATCGAATAATATATTAACTCATGAAACATTTTTTAAAGTTTATGCAGAATTTTGAGTCTTTTGTTCGGAAATGTAAATGATCTATTTTACCTTATTTTTCGTTATAATTTGTTGGTGCATAATTGTTAGGCATTATAAACGATATTATCAGGTGTTCTTGAACACTATTTATTATGAGAAAGGAAACAGAAAAATTTAGCACTACAGTTTTTAAAGGATTAATCCGAAGCGTAATCCCCATCTACTTCAATAACCGAAAAATGGTTGAAAGGTCCACATTGAAGTTGTCGGCCGGCATTGGAGGTGTCAAGCTTTCGTCCCCTGCCACGGCTGCCAAAATTGCCTGGTCTCCGAACTTCGACAACATATTGCTTGCACTTGCGCTAAGGTTATTGGCCTAATAGAATACTCTAAAGTATAAACAATATTTTCAGAACTATTTACCGCATCTATTAACCATGGATGAACCTCCAAATATCTCGCCAAGGAGACAAACCTATTCAGTAAAGATGCTAAATTCATGCCAGACGTTAGTATTTCGCAGCTATTGTACGTAAATGCAATGTCTTTCTCTGAGGTCATAGTTTTATTAGAGTGTGCGAGAAAGTGTGAGGGGAACCAATCCTATAGTTTTGAAATTTTGACTAAACATTTATTAAAATTTTAGCGTTTTTCGAAGTAACTTCCGAAAATATTATAGTATAAATAGTTTTGCACTATTTTAGTTTTCAAAAAATTATCTTTTCAATTATATTACAAATTTTATGGTATAAATATATTTTCTATGTTTAATCAATTTTAAAGGAAAATATTTTAATCACTTTTTCTAAAATTAAACTTCAGAATTCTGAGCTAATATGAAACGAATCACGTGATACAAAAAGTAGTTTCTTTTATTACCCTTCTGAAAGAACACCAAGCATTACAATTCTAAAAGAATGCTCTAAGACATAAAAATGAATATTTGTTTATAGAATAGAATAATAAAAATAGAATAAATACTGTATATGCTTCTCCTTTATATATCCTTCAATTTCAATGAGTGTATTCATTGCCGACAAGAAAATAAATATTCTTTCTATCATTCTTAATTAAACAAGATAACTACTCAGATTCCAAACGATATTTATAAGATTATTTCTTCTGCGGCAACTATGCGCCGGGTACCAGCTATTATATATATATAATAGATAATTTTATTAAGATTCAGAGTTTTACTATTTCTTCAAAATGCTTTAAAATACCAATGTTTCAATTTTTTAAACTATTTAATATGCTTTAGTAGTTAATGTTCCAAAGTATTGGAAACTAAAACTTAACCTGGGAAAACACGTGCAAAGAAAACTAAAATGACTTAACGTTAATCCTAACACAATGCAAAAAAACAGAATGTAGAATTAACGATGCCAAACCTTTCTCAGCATAAAATAAAATATTAACAATTAATATGAAAATAGACAATTGTTTTTAATCAAGCACTGTGAGAAGAAATTGGGGCGGTTTCAGGTCAGGGCTGAAACGACCCTTCCCATTCAGAATAAGATTACGTCCTTTTCTTTGGTAGTAGATCTAAAAAGGGAATTGATTTTGTCTTTGTTCACTAAGCAAAGATGAATGAAAATATAAATGGATGTAGATTAATTTTTTATTTAAATATTAGACTTCACATGGTACATGAATGAAATATAAAATTTAGGACTACTTTTTCTCACGTATTGGCTGTGACCACCATGCAATTAAAAATTATTTGTCATGACTTATCACATTTTTATTCGAACCGTTCTATGAAACAATAAAATCTATTTATTTTTAATGGAAACTGCACATTGCTCAGGTATCTTTATCTACTGCTTAGCAAAACGGGGAATAGATGTATTATTTAAATTAGTGTTTAGAAACGCGCATCTTAATTTTTCAGTTAAATGTTAATTTAATTTTGAACTAAAAAGTAACCTAAATTGATATAAATGCGATATTATAGAGATAAAGCCTTTTGTTCCTTTTCCTATTATTATCAACTTAAATAGTATTTCATGCATTATTAAAATGAAAAAAAAATTATTAAAGATCCATTAGTTCTGCAAGGAATGTCTATTATATTCAATGAAATAAGGCAGGCTTCCAATCTGTATTAAATTCATCATATTATCACGTACCGTGGAGTTCTACGGTGTGTCAAAAATTAATGCAAGATTTGAATTTACCACTATCCAGGCAGTAAAGAGTTAGTAACATTATTAAAAAAAACTCATTTGACATTTTATAGTTAGTTAAAATGGAGTGTTACATGTGTTTTCATTGTTAAACAGTATTTCAAAAATATCGAAAGTCTGACTCCACAGTTGGAAATTGGCTCTCTAAATCGTGTAATTTAACACCATTCATTTTCTTTTTATCGGGTTATTTGAAGTTCAGGCAGGTATGACAGGGATCGGTAACCTATCGAAACCGAAAAGCCAGAAACAACAATTTACAAAATTTCCCCATTTTTAAAGTTTTAATATAGTTTATTTATATTAACGTCCCGTTACAAAGCAACACGAGGGCTATTTTGGGACGGACCTCTTCATTTTGAACCACGCTCAGACGGCGAGGACGACACCTGCGCTGGCATCCCCCTCTCCACACCACGCCACACCAGCGGTTAACGTTTGACCTGACCGATTGAATGTGCAAGAGACCCCCTCACACGACGGTTTTTCGGTGGAATCGAGTGTCAAACCTGAAACACTCCGAAGCCGAGACCTTACCACCAGGCTAGCGCAACAAATTTTGAGAGTTAACACTTTCTTCTATATTGTACAGCTCCATTTTTACTAATTCCGTCAAGTGGGACTTCCTTTTAACAATGTTGACCACATTTTGTGCACAAATGGTGGTAAATGTAATGCTTGCGTTGATTTGGGGATACCATTTGAAACTCAATTTATTACAGAATGACGAATATGGACTAAACCCATATTTTTGATGTTTCCTTTGAAGGAAAAACTTCTATACAATTATCTACCTTCTGCTATCGGTTATGCAAATTAATAAATACTATTTACAAGTTTTATGTTGTCATTTTGCTCCAGTGACTTCAGAGCCACACAACTTCAGATAAACCTCTATGAAAATATACTTTCAGATAAACTGGTTCATTCCCATAAATAAAATTTTATTAAAGTAAATCGATTCCTTGAACTATATCTGGAGATCAGCTGGTTGGGGAAGTGTTGGATTGGTGAAGTTTCAGTAAGAATTTGACAAGCCGGCATCTCAGTTTGATGTTGGCTCTTAGCAAAACTCAGCGATGCAGAAAAAATAACACCAAAATCGCTGGTCATATCCTTGGTGTTAATATTTAGCATTTCCAGGAAATTTTAAAATTTTTTAACCTGCAACTGCTTATTTGCGTTGCAAATAATGTTACATTTAAATTTACAAAGTTATGGAACTTTGAGAAATAATATTTCTTTTATGCATGAATGATATGTGCTAATCCTTTCATTGTTTGAAATCTTTCACAAGCTGTAGTGTGGTACTTCCTAAAATTAAAAGTTCAGCTTAGTTATATAGTTAGTTATATATATCAGATTTAAGTTTTCAGCTTAGTTATATATATCAGATTTAAGTGCCATAATATCAGACCCAGAATATCTCTCATATAATTTCAAAATAGCATGTTAATCTAGACGAATCAAACCAGCGCGTAAAATTGTCATCTATATATTTGAATATTAAAATATAAACTACAACTTCAGTTTCTTTTATGAATAAATGAGGAAGCTTGAAATTTATTTTATACTTCCAAAGTTTATTTCACAGTAAAGTGAAATGAATTTTTCAATTAATTAATGTAAAAAAATCAATTTTATGAATAAATGAGGAAGCTTGAAATTTATTTTGTACTTTCAAAGTTTATTTCACAGTAAAATAAAATGAATTTCAAAGTTAGTTAATGTAAAAAAATACAAATAAAAAATTCAATTTTAAATTAATGTTTTTATTCAATTGATTAAAATTAATCAAATATAATCAATTCTTATTAAGTACAAACTATTTTCCCAAAAATTTTCCTTTTCCGAAAAAAAAATGCAGTAAATAAACAGTTATTCATGTATGTGAAAAATATAAAGTGAAAGTACTGAAATTGTTGAACAATTTGCTCTGAAGAATTTTAACACTTTAGATATCATTGAGCCGGCATCCTGGCATAGGAGTAGCTCGTCTTCCTCTTGATCTGGGCATCCCGGGTTCGAGTCCCGGTTCATGCAGGGTTGTTCTTCTGTGTTCTATCAGTGAGATGCGTGAATGTGCTCCCCCCCGTAAAAAGGGGTTGTGCAAGCGAATGTGTGTGTCATCTTCACTTGAACTAGAAGTCAGACTTCTGCTTTCTGGGTACTCAGGGGTCTTCACCCTCAGAAGCTACTGCACCCGCTTTCCGTGGAAACACTGACACGATATCGTCATTAGATATTCTTCAATAGGAAGAACTGTCTTTTTTTACATTAGATTGCGAACTTTCGTGAACACAAGAACTGAAAAACACTTTGTGTCCAACTGATGAAATTTAGCCTAACAAATTTTGAACGAAATTCATTCGGAGAAAGTCCATTTGTCCTGCTATTGGAGTACTACAGGTAAGTACGATAACTACAAAACGCGCAGGGTTGACAAATAGATAAATAGAACAGATAAAATTTGGCAATATTTAGCAAGTGTAATAAAGATCTATATCAACTATGGAAGCAAATTCATCAACGAATTACCGCCTTCGGTCCAGATTTTTCCATTACACGAAAACACGTTAATCCAAGCATGTAACTATTTAGGTAAACGGAATTCACCTAATTCACGGTTTCAGCATTTAAAGTTTATATAACAAGTCTTATCGATTTTTTTAATCAAATCTTTCAAATCGTTGACTTTCTAGCTGTCTGTATTTTCTCTTGCATGCAAACGCGATAGCTCTAAAGCGCAATGGCTTAAAGAAATCGTAATCTTAATATATGATCTTGTGACTAAAGATGACAAATTTTAATTTTAATCGATTGAGAATGAAGTGCCCGGAATGCATATTCTATTTTCTGATATTTGTATGTTAGTTAATTAAAAAATACAATAATTAATTGCAAAATGTCGTCAAAGATTGATATTTTTTAACTATTGTACGTCATCGACATGCAATTAATAAACATGCACTACTTGTTCTCTTTAGTGTACAATGAAGTACACAACTATCATATTTGAAAATAAAAACCAGAAAGTACTTGTGGCTTTCATAGCTTTACTCTAACTCTCTCTCTCTCTCTCTCTCTACACACACGCACACGCGTGTGTGGATATAAGTAATTACATTATATATATGTGTGTGTGTGTGTGAAAGTAATCAATGGTAAAAGCATCAAATAATTTTAAAAATTTCTGAATGCATCAAAAAATAAATTATTTCGGAAACCGAAACTAAAAAATTTTTCTCAAAAACGAAACAAATCATGCCAAAATCGAAATTGAAATTTAATTATGAATTAAGCTACAAAAAGTAAACAAACCTAAAAGCAGAGAAAAATAATATCTATTTATGAAACAAACCAAAATTAGAATAATTTACGAAACGAATCGAAAGTAATGACGGAAACGGAACTAAAAATTATTTCTGATTCAAACAAGATTAAAATTTAAAAATTAAAAAAAAATTATAAAAAGCTATTATTGTATTTAATGAGCGCGAATGCAGCTACTACTAAAATATAAATGAATAAAATAAATTTTTGCAATATAAGAAGAAACGAAACTAATTACGGAAACGGAACTTGAAATAGGAATAGAAACTAATATATATATATACACTGAAGTGACAAAAGTCATGGGATGACTGTTAATATCGTGTCGGTCCTCCTTTTGCCCGGCGAAGTGCAACTACTCGACGTATCATGGAGTCCACAAGTCGTTGGAAGTCCTCTGCAGGAATATTGAGCCATGCTGTCTGTATAGACGCCCATAATTGTGAAAGTGTGGATGGTGCAGGAGTTTGGGCACGAACGGACCTTTCGATGATGTCCATTAAATGCTCGATGGGATTCATATCGGGCGATCTAGGTGGCTAGATCATGCGCTGGAATTGTCCGGAATGTTCTTCAAACCAATCGCGAACAG
>JAPMOQ010038366.1:0-29396 GCA_026543055.1 Argiope trifasciata
GAAAATTTTAGAACGCATTACTCATGGCGAACCAGCTGGTCGCCAAAGGCGGCTAGTTCTTAAGTTCTGTTTCCACTTTTTAACCCTAATTTTCTCCTGAATTAGGAGATACACCATATAATCGTTTCCCATTTTGAAATCTAGTTCAGTTATATCAACTTCCAGTTTTTTTAAGCAACAGTAAGACTATTCAGAGACGGATCTCGTAATTCTGAACCGGGGTCAGATGAGAGAACGACACCTGAGCCGTCTCCAAACTTCCATACTACACCAGGGGGTACCCTTTATGAAATGCAGTGGTAAAAGATGTGGACTAGAAAAAAGTTGGAACAAAAACACTACATATAACAGAAAGTATTTTGAGAAAGACTTTAAAACTTTGTACAGTAAATAATGACAATAATTTCTTAAAATTAATTTATGGACAATTCTTACGGAACAGATTACGTATGTTGCTAGTTCACTAAACTCTAGTTTCAATAGAATAAAACTAATTTTTTAAAAATGACATCAAACACACCAATAAATAATAAATGAATTTTATTAATAGTAAAAAATGAAGATTACAGTAGAATAATGTCAATCAAGATAAGAATTTATGATATTCATCTTTAATAGGGTAATTGTTGAGAAATACACAACAATACTGCTTAATTTTTAATATGTTGGGACACAGCCAGTGTCATAATTAAAGTATCTTGGAGCTCCTACAAGTATTTTTAAAATTACAATAAAGTGCGACACTTCTTTGCATAAAGTCGTTTTACATTACAAGAATGTGACTAATCATTGTAGTTGCTAGCAATTTAAACGCTGGTCCTTATAATCAAACCAAGCAAAATGTATATATATTTATTATAAGATCCATGAATAAATACACATACAAATTTAGGATAGACATCGTTTACATAATAAATCATTGATGAATATGAAGCTTTCCTTAACATTTCAGAAAGTTTCAACCTCAAATTTTTGCAATAAATTTTTTTTAAAATTTGTAACATACTTATGGCTGTAAATGAATTTTATTCTTTTGCACACATTTTATTAAAAATGTTAATTATCTTGATATCTTCTTCTACCATATATTTTCAACAAAAAGACATGCTTTTTTTTTCAATGCATAAAAAAAAAAAAAAAAAACCGAAGAACCTTTTATTCAAAATATTCTTCATCTTGCTATAATCTTCCACCATACATTTTCAATAAAAGTTTAAGCATAATTTTCAATGCACTACAAAAAAAAAAAAAAAAACCTTTGGTAAAAAAATTAAAAAAAAAAGGATAATTTGATGAACATTTTACTGAAAATATTTCTTATCTTGCTATTATTTTCCATCATATATTTTCAATAAAAGTTTAAGCATGGTTTTTATTTGCCTTATTAAAATAATAATAAACTGTGTAAAAAATAACTAAACAAAAATTTTTGTAAAATGATAAATCAAAGAAAATATTCCTTATCTTGTATTTCTTCCTTCTTCCCATATATTTCCAATAAAAGTTTAAGTATAGTTTTCCATGCATTACGGGGAAAGGAAAACAAACAAATAACAACAAAAACACACACACAGATATTCTTTAAAAGAAATGGAGATTTAAATAACAATACAGGGAATCTCCGACACTCTCAAAGACCTTTTTTGATTTAATAATACTAATTTGATTTCATAATACAGCTCTATGAAGGCATTTTACTTCATTTTTAAAAATTATTATTTTGAGCAATGTATTAATTAATTTATTAAATCACACATAAGTCTTTATTCTCGAACTGTAAAACTTCTATTTAATTTGATAATTTAAACTTAATATTTTATCATAAATTTCTTTTTTGCCATTATTTTTAGAAAATTGTAAATGGATTTGTAATAACTTTTTATGTTTAAAATGTTGCGAATTATTCATGAATTACATTTTTGTTAAATTATTAGTTTTTGTCATTTCACCAGAAAAGTTTACAGTTCTAATTTTTGTTTGTTTCATATTTCGAAAGTATACCATTTATAAAGAGTGTTCCAAAACTGATCCAAGACTTGAATTTGCCGCAATTCGAGCAATAAAGTGTTGCCAATTCTAATAAAAAACAATTTTACATTTGATAGTTTTTAATTCGTAAAAAAAAAAAAAGCGTTACACAATAGAAAAAGTGTTTTCATAGCTGAATATTTCAAAAACAATATAAGTTTGGCGGCTATACTACGCATATTGTCCCCCTGGACCTTGTAATTTAACACCATTGGATTACCTTTTAAGGTTGTTGTTTGAAGTCAAAGATGTATGCTAATAAGTCCGCAAATTATTGAAAGAGGAAGAGCAACGCTGCATCAACAAGACTGAGCCAGATGTATGCAAAATGTTATAGTAAATTTCAACGAAAGTGTGCGTATATACCAACAATGTTGTGGAGGCGATTTGTCCCATGTATTTATTATTCCGTAGAAAATATTATCTATACTTTATGATTCATAACAATTATAACAACACCATAACAATTTATAGGGGAAAAAAAAACTATTTATTCAATTCAAATCTTGCGCTAACACCTTGTTTCATTGTGTAACGTTCCATTTTTACCAACCCTAAACTATCAGATGGGGTTTAAAATAGATCTGCAACTATTGGTGACAGGTAGGATCAAAGTCGCTACCTTATGGTTCATAACCAGATAGCATAACCACAATACTAAAAGTAATCACGCGATCTTGAGAATGTCATCTCGCTTATAAAGCTTCCACAAAAGATCTGCCACACTGCAAAAATGTTAACAAATTCAAATCTTCGTTAATTTTGGGACACCCTTTATTTACATACCATTTCTTTTTTTAAAAAAAATTCCATGAATAAGTAATTCTTGAGATTTCCAAGAATCTGATCCAACTGGTGAAAATTCCACAGTGTTAGTGGTTTCGGTCAGTGATTCATTACTCAGGAGCACTTGCTTCGAGTCTGTCGATGAGTTCGAAAAATTGTTGCCATTCCATATCCAATTTCCTTCTCTGCTCGACAGTGAAAAAAAGCGTGTTTTCCATTGTGGTATTTTCTGGATGGTATTTCTTCAGAGCCTCCCTTATTTGCTTCAGGCGCTTTTTGGGTAGTTCCTTCTCCCGGATGCACAGTTCGACAAATTCCAAATTCTCTGCCTCCGTCAGTCTCCTCAAAAGTTCCACAAACCAGTGAGAAGGGGTAAGTGGTCTGCTTCCAAGATCTATGTTTCTCAGTACCACTTGAAGAGTTTCTGCATCCTCATTGCTAACTACAAAACGAAAGAAATCAAAGTCGCAGACTATCTCTTCTCTAAAGCGAACAGGACAGCGGAGGAAAAAGTTTTGGATCAAATCTGGGCAATAGTACCCAGTAGCATTGATTCTCTTCGAAATGCATGATTCCACATCCGAATACAAACCTACGGCAAGAAATCCAAATATAAAATCAGCGACATCCAAGAAATAATCTTGAAGTGGCCAGTCTAGAAAGCATGTTAAAACTGCGGCAGGACGCTCCCTCAAAACTTGATTCCGGTGATCGGGTCTCATCAGGTACAGTAGATATCGTAGGACTTCAGAACATTTTTTCTTTGGGAAGTGAAATCGCTTGCTAAATGGATTTCCGTCTCGTTCTGCTATGACAAAATGGACTGTCCTATACAGGAACGGATCCCGTTTTTCAACGGGTAACTTATTAAAAAAATATGAAGTTGCAGCGACATTGCCAATGCAGGCTGCAAATTCAAAGGCATTCTTCAAAAAGGATATCTCCGTAAAATATGGGGGATTGATATCAGCATCTTTTCCCTTCACGCACTGAGCCCAGTAGTACTCCAAAGAGTTATCTTTGCCTAGAGTAGGAAATCTCGCAATTTCCGCTGTCTTAAACTCGTCAGGGAGTTCTTCCCAGACAATTGGAATCTGATCAAGTAAACAATACAAACATGTCAGTTCATAACGTTTCACAACGTCTAACGTTTTAGCAAGAGCAAGTTTTTCAGCCGTTTTTTTATAATCAACCGATCCTACAGATGTCCAACACATTAGTTTTAAAATATTCACATCGAAATGTCCACCTGTACTGAAGAAATATTTTTCGTGGAATACTTTCCATTCCAATATGTCCAAAAGAAGAGGTTTAAACAAGTGCGTCGTTTTTTGCTTTATCGACTCAGGTAGTGGAAGTCTGGACACTTTATCCTTGATCTGATCAACAAATGGCTGGCATACGTCTTCAAATTTCCCGTCATAAATTGACCTGAATTGAATACTTTGAATCGAAGATAAAATATCAAAATCATTCCAAGCATTACTCAGCACCGTTCTTAAAGCCATTTCACCGAGTGTCAACTTGGGCCCCAACATCAACTTATTTTCTGTCGCTGACCAGTCCATTTTCGTTTCGCCCATCCTGTAGAGAAATCAGCACAGAAAAGCTTTTCAAAATGATAGTTAAGTGGCAGCTTTGCTACTTTAATATTGAAGCTTTTTAATCGCACTTGTATATCAGATCATACAAATCTTTAATTATATTGTTTGCTCTTTTTCATCATAATATAATATAATGGTAGAGTAGAATATATTTTATCTCTCCATGAAGTCTATCATTTCAAAATACTATCAGATAATTGAGGGCGCTAATTCTTCTTTATGTTTTTATTTGCGTGGAGATCTCACCCTGCAAAGGAAAAAACAATGAAATTAACACTATGTATTTAAAAGAAATGATATGGGAGTTATTTAAACTTTGAAAAATCCCTCATAAATTCAGTATATGCAAAAGATGTATAAAATTTTCAGACTTAACATTAAATTAACAGACATGACATCAACAGTTGTTTCATCATTTTCTGAAACAGACATTTGAGTTCTATTCTTCAGCAAAGACTGGCTACACTTATTTATTTTTTAAAAACTGAAACCTTCTTATAAAACAAAAAGAAATACTTTATATAATGTGTGTGTGGTGGTGGTGTCAAAAAAGGTGACTGTATCAGAATGAATAAATTTTTTTAAAAAATTACTGTAACATATTTGTTTATCTTTAATTATATATAAATAGAAAATCCCGAATAAGAAACATTTGAAAACTGTTATGAGAAAATAATATTAACTACGTTTGAAATTCTTAAATGCAACTATAATTAATGTTGAAAATATTGATAATAGAGAAGAATAATTACGAAATAAATGAATTGTAATGAATAAAATAAAAATTAATAAATAGGAATTTAAATTAAATGAAAAACGTTTTCATGCTTTAAAAGAATATCACAAATCATTAATCAATAAATGCAATCCTTTAAAAAGTCCAATTTGATTTGACACAAATAATAAAATGAAAAATAACAGTAATGAATACGAAATTAAATAAATATAAATAACAATAAGTGCTTTATGTGGTCTATTTAATCGGACATATAAAATTAGAAAAAAAAAATTTAATATGAAAGGAATCAAATTTTCTATTTATTTAATGGCACTAAAATATATGAAAAATGAATAAATGCCTAAATAAATACGGTTTTGAAAATAATTCAATTTATCTATTAAGATAAAATAAAAATAAATTAGAAATTTAAAAACATGAAAACATATTACTATTTGCAATGATATTATTATTACACAGCAAGATTAAAAATATGTCAAAGCTTCTAAGAAATCATAAAATTGAGATAAAACAGATGTCTCAAATATATTTTTAATCTCAAGTTTTTATAAGAATCTAGAAAATTATTTTAAAAAAATCCTGATGCTATAAAAATTCAAATGTAGAAACATGGGTAACATTAATAAAAAATTAAGACCCATTCATGATAATGCTATTTGTTACAGATGCACACTTCAAAAAATAACTGAGAAAAATTCATACTTGTAAGCCTGATAATGAAATATCAAAGATATGCTGCAAGTGAATTTTATTACATTAAATATTTTTAAAAAAACACAAATCATTATCATTTTAAAGAATCAAACAATTGTTCTGGTATAGTTTTTTTTTTTTTTTTTTAATTATGATTGAGAAAAAAAATGAAAATCAAGAGACTCATTCAAGAAATTATATGTTATACACCAGCAATTTTTGGTGACCAGTTGATTCACTAGGATTAATGGTTGAATAAAATTTACAATTCAATATTTTATGTAACTTTATAGCAAAATACTTTTAAATTCCAAACTGCAATGGATTCAGACTAATTTATAAGCCTTATGCTTTTCTGTTCATTTTACTAAGTTTTTTTTTCTGTTAGTTTTCTTAAAACTCATTAAAAAATAGATACATTCTGTTATATCTAGATTTATAAAAATGTAATATATAATTTCTAACATAAAAAATATACGTCTGCATATTTTTTTGTCTCATTTAAATGTTATTTTAAATATTAATTTCAATCCTTTAAAAAATTAAGTAAATATAACACTTGCTCTCTTGTAACCTAACTTGTTAAAAATGGTTTGAATAAAGGACAGAAGTTTAATACTACTTTGTTTATTTTATTATTTTCTATATTAATTACAATAATAACAATAGTACAACAAAAACATTAGCAATCTTAGCAATGACTTGGGTATTTATTCAAAATTCTGATGCTTATTATTCATGATAGGATTAACATTCAATATAAATTATTGCATTTTTGCTGGAAAATATGAATACAATATTTTTTTAAAGAAATGGTTAAATATAGAAAAAAAAATTATTATCTTTGGAAAGATAATTTTTTGATATAAAAGAGATTTTTTAACAGTAATATATTGAGAAGTTATCATAGAAAAATTGCAAAATTTCTCTTAATTTTAAATTAATATTTTTTAAAAATCACTTTGAAGAATTCATTCCCACCTTTCCAAAGTCTATATACACCAAATTTTGTAGATCTCATTCAAATGTTTTAGTCTGTACAATGGCAAAACACATGTGTGCACACATACACAAAATATATATAAGGAATACAATATGATCATACCTCAACAACTAATTTCCAGACTGTTAAATGTACACATATGGTTTCGGAAAAATGTTTTAAAAGATGAGATAAATTACATTTTAGACATTTAGAGTCAATTAATCTATTTCTGAAAAAGCACAAATTCTAACTTCAATGTCAACCAGCCTATAAGGCATATTTAGTGTATATATATTTTTAAATGTTAATAACCTAAAATAAACAATTTAAAAAACTCTCAGTATTTATGTCTGATTGAGTTATATTTCTTTAACTAAATAAGAGTCACATAAATATTTAAGGAACATTTTGAAAAACATTTGTTCATTGTTATCTTTTACAGCTTAATATATTTAAGAGAAAGGCATAAAATAAATTGTCAACATGTATACATATATAATAACAGAAATATAATACATATTGCTTGGCAAAAAATTTGAAGGAAAATCTCAAACATTTTTTATTTTAAAAGGTAATATTTAAAATGCAGTTATAATCAATCATATTAAAGATGTGCCATAAAAGCATTACATTAAAGACTATTTAATTTCTCTAATTCTAGCACAAATATAAGCCATATAGATAAAATGTGAATAACAGTAACAAACATGTTAACTCACAGGTGCTTTTTTAATTTAAAAGCAAACATTCAAACAAAAAGGAAACTATGTCAATGAGTACATTAGAAAAATGAAAAATAACATAATACTATAATCAGTTGAAAATTTGGCTTTCATAGAAGATGGATTAAAATTTTTGTGTCTATTGGCAGGTGATTTGCAATCTGTAAGACATAATTATTGTTTTTACTAAGAAAAAAGACATTTCCGTACATTTCTATCTTTCATTCTTCTTTATGAGTAGTTGAATTTTCCTAATTTTCTTACTGTTATAGAATATTTCACTGTTTCAAGCATAAAGTATGAATTTTTTGCTTAATTTAGCACAAAAAGTATTCATAGTTCAATGAAATCCTAATTCTGCAAATTAAGCAAGTTCTAGAAGTAAAACAGTGGTTAAAAATAATAATTAGAAGAAAAAATTAAAGAGAAGGTTGAATAAAAAATGATGTACTAAAATTTCTTCTGTATGAATGAGTTACTTTTTCATGCAAAGAATTTAAAAAAAAAAAACTATATTTAATCATACAATAAGGCACAATTTCAATTTTCTAACACCATTTCCAAGACAATTCAGCAACAATTCGTCAAAAGATTTTCAATGTCCATAACTGGACCAGTTTTTAGTCATGGATATTAAAATAAATGTTTAAATGTTGCAATATTGAGAATATTTTATTCATTATGTTTTATAGAACCAAAGAATAGCATTAAAAAATTTCATTTTGAATTTTTTTTTAGATATATGTTTATTGATTCAAACATAAAAATAGCCATTCGGCCACAATAAAGACTCTCTGTATGAAGATATTCAATCCATTAATGAGATAAATTAAAATCAATATGAAATAGACTAATATTTGTTAGACATAAGACAAGGAAGTTTTGAAAGATAATCTTTATCATTCTAAGCTCAAAATACTTAGTTTAAAAAAAGATCTAAGTTTCAAATTATACCTTTATATTTAGCCATCCATATGTGTCATAAAATTTTAACAAAATCCATTTACTGTGCTTCTATTGGGACCCATTTTTATTGAAACTGCCCCAAATTCCTCACTGATCACATTTTAGGAAATTTATTTCTCTATACATTTAACAGTCTTTATATGAAATTTGGTTCCATTCAGTCGACTTATTTTGACCTCCAAATGAAAAAAATTATCACTGTGCACAAAATGTATGGAAAACTTTTAATTTTAAAAATCTGATATATTCAAAATTTTTTTTATTAAATCAGATGTTATAATAATAATATATTTTTGAAAATTTTAAGACATTGTTATAAAAAATAGATTAAATCCTTATCACAATTATATATATATATATATTCTTTGGGAAAAGGGATGGGTGAAAGAATAATCAGAACAGAAATTTAGAATTAAATAATTATGACTTTAATACCGAAAAAAGTTACATTTTACATTTTTTAAATATTATAACACATACAGAAATACATTTATTAAATATATGGGGAATACTAATTAAAATTAAGAATCAAATTATCTGATGTATTTCAAAACCAATAATTTCTATGGATATACAATGAATCAATAATAACTTATATTTAAGTTTTCAATATCAGTTACAAAAATTGTTAATATATCATTACATTATATGTTGATTTAAAATTATCATACATTATTTTTATCTTTCAGACTTATTTTTAGTTTCCTAAAAAACACCAAATGGATTATAAACAAGAAATGTTTTCAACAACTTTTTAAAAATAAAATTATACTGTTCATTATAAAAGTTAGAAACTGTACTTGCAAATAGGTTTACAAGTAATAAAAGCACATAGCAAATTAACATTCTTATGATCAAAAATGTTTGAAAAAAAAATGAAATTTGATTTAAATATTAAAATGAAAATAAGTCATGAATTTGAAAAATATTTTTTGAAATTCATGAATAGTTCTGCTTTAACCCTTAGAACTCATATATCTCCTTTCAGGCACCATTCAAGACAGTACATTTTGTCATTTCATTTATTTTCTTAAATTTTGACAGGTGAAAATATTCAAGAGTGGTAAAAATATGTAGATTAATTTTTTGAGAAAATTCAACTTAAAAAAAAATTTATATATATGAACTTTTTGGAGAGCTAAGAGTAAACTACAAAAAATATTTTTTTTAAAAATAACGTTAATATTATGTTGTAATAGCTACAAGAATATATTAATTTTACATAACTTTCCAAAAATACATAAAATTTTATTGCAAAATATATTTTAATTCAAAATAAATTTGTACAAATAGAGAAGCTTTAATAAATTATAATACTTTATAAAATTTTTGAAAAAAAATTTCTTAATTTCCAACTAATACATCTATTTATTTAACTTTGAATACAAATCTTAAATAATAAATTTTTATTCTCTGGCATAGATATTTTTTTCATTAATTGATTATCAAAAATATATTTGATATATGAAATCTCAAATTTTGTTTTTCTTATATATAGTTAAATTTGGCACACCAATACTAAAATATTATAATGGTTTTAAATAAGGTTCTAAAACTGAACTGAAAAGTTTATTTTTTATATATTTTTTTTTTTATCAATGAATGTCAAGAAAATATTTTAACTCAAAGACATGTTGGCTTTATCAACTCATGGGAGTAAATAAATTCTTTTATTAAATACAATTTTTTAAATTTTTTATAATTTACTTTGCAACTGTTTTTAAAGTAACAAGAGAAAAATTAAATAACTAATTTAATTTGTTAAAATTAAGCACACCAGCTTGAAATCCTCAGATGTCTAATTATATATATAATATGATGATGAATAAAAATCTACTTTTTAATCAATAACAAAACCTGTGAAAATAAAACCCAGCAAGATCATTTTCTTATAACATTAATAAATTTGTTATCAGTCACTGCTGCTATTAACAAATCTATTTGTATACTCTTGAGGGTTTTATTTCTTCTTAACAAACACCAGTCAACAAGTTTGCTGTTTATAAATTACAACAACAGCATATTCCATTAAAGCAGATTTTTTGCTAATAAATTCAAAATATAAAAACAGTTTTTAACAAAATAGCAATCCAAATTACCAGATTTTCATTCACAAATATTAATAATACAAATATAAGTGCATACATAAAATTTTTGAGAATGTTCCACAAGAACGCATTAAATAACTTATTTTCATTATTTAAAAACTATGTTTCTGAAAACAAAAAACGAGTACTTTATCATTAGTGGGCATTCCTATCAAATGTAACTCATATTTATTTTAAGTTGTTCCAACTATGTACAACTAAATTCATATTTGCAACCCCAATTGTTGTATTTTATATTGACAGTGACAATCTGATTTTTCTTTCCCTTTTTTAGAAAAGCGTCTTGCAGCATTTAATATGAAATAAATGTATAAATTAATAGGTATTACATAAAAACTTATAAGCAGAAGTTTTTGAGAAATAAAATTTTCATATTTTCAGGGGAAAAAATAACAATTGACATTTTAATGTAAACAGTTAATTCAAAATATTTTTATATTAAACATAGCATTAAAATGTGTACACTAAAATCTAACACGAATATGAGTCAGAAGGAGTTTCATTTGTTAGGGGTTTAAATTGCTACACTGTATGCAGAACATACACATACTTGCACTTTCACCATACTTTATAAATGTTACTTCATTTTTATTACATTAATCAAATTTCATTGAATATAAATAATCCTCAAACTCAGTATTTTGAAATTTATGTCAGAAACTCACACTTATAAATATAATTTAAAGAAACATAACTACCTGTACACAAAAAATATTCTTTCCAAAAACTAAACTATTGGGGGGAAAAAATATTAATTTCAACATTACATTCAATAAAATGCATTCAATGCAGAATCGGTTAATTTTTGTTATTCACACCAAGTAATTAAAAACATAAAAAAAAGTTAAAAAGAGAACTTGTTAAGTGCAAAATATAAAGAATAATTGACAAAATTAAGAAATATGATATGTAATATTAACTAAACAAAAACTATAATGTCTTAATCTTTTTGCAATAACTATAACCTCAGAAATTTTTTGTAAACCGTTTTGTCCTTTCTTTATATAACTATTTTAGGGCCTTGGATCCATGCATAATAGAAAAAGGATCCAAAATTACTTTTACAAAGATATAAAATTTAAATCATTAATAAGCATTTTCATTTTATTTCAAATTGTAACAAAAATGTAGAATCGGTTCATTTTTGTTATTTACACAAAGTAAGTAAAAACATCTTTTATGATATAGTTAACTGACAACCTGAAGTTTGATGCAAAGATGGAAATAGAATGTAAACTCTGTATTAAGGAAAATATGAAATCAAAGCATATTAATTGAAAATAAATACATAATTTACTTTGAACATTAAACTGCTATTTTACAGTTTTTGGAATGATTTACACTTGCTGAATGTGATGTAAAATTATTAAGTTTACAGTTATAAAAAATCCATGCAAAATGACGATTAATATGGTAAACACATATATGAATTTTTGTCACTTTCGATACGCTGACATTATTTAATGTTTATATTAACTGGATTTCTTAAAAAGGTTATTATTAAGTTAGCAATGTTATAGGTAGAAAATATAATTCTAAAAGTTAATATAAAAATAGATGAGGGGAAAAAAATCCAATAACAGGACAAAGAAACTAAATGAGAAATGCTAATAAAAATGAAAATTATTTTGAAATTTTCAACATAATATGCAAGTCACAATACAAATTTATCATCACAGGCTTTTTACAAATGTTATTACGTTTAATTATTCAACAGATTTGTATCAGAATTCCTTAAATTATTTGCTTTAAAATGAACTCACCAGTACGGAAGAGATAGTTTCATACAAAATTTATGGGAATGCGATGAGGAATATTTATACTCAGCTAATTATCGCAAGAAAAATAAAAATCAGTGTCAGTAAAAAACAGTATGGAGTTTGCTTATTTCAAATTTAAAGAGCGATGGGTATGTAGCAGTAGAGAACGCTACCTGATCGTCAATACGAAACAATGGAGTTAGCTTGGAGCGATATGTGAAGACTCTCTCCGTCTGCCTATCAATTGCAGAATAGGACGCTACCAGTTACAGATGGCGTTATTACAATATCTTTTCAATCATTAAGTATTTAATAAAAAATGATGAAAAATTTGCCCCCCACCTATTATTTTTTCTGAAAGCATTTGCTTTTATTTCCTGAGGTTTTAGCTTTGGTTTAAAAAATCTCTGCTAGATGTGAAAAGATTTAAAGGAAGAGACGGAACTGAAATGAAATAATACATTAATGTCAGTGTTCATCCATCTTAGTATGTGAAAGCATTATTATTTTTAAATCATTATTTGTCTTGATTAATTTAAGTCATTAACCAGTTTAAGACAATGACAAGACATCTCTATCTGTCTCTATCCCTATACATATATATAGGAGCCGCGGTGGCCTGGTGGTAAGGTCTCGGCTTCGAAACTGGAATGGTTTCAGGTTCGAGACTCGATTCCACTCTAGAACCGTCGTGTGAGGGGGTCTCTTGCACGCTAAGTCTGTCAGGCCAAACATCCTCCCGTTGGTGTGGAGAGGAGGGTACCAGTTCAGTTGTCGCCCTCGTCATCTGATCTTGGTTCAAAGTTACGATGTCCGTCCCAAAATAGCCCTCGTGTTTCTTTAAATGGAACGTTAATATAACTAAACTAAACCCTACACATATAATGATATATTTTTTAAACTTTCATTTTCAATTCTCTTGTTGGCAAACAAATCGATTTTGAGATGATAAAAACCCACCGTTTTTCTAAATATCGATGAATACGCATTCTGATAGTTTCGTGATTGTTTTAAACTTATTTAAACTGTTAAATGGCTTAAATTGATTAAGACAATGCGTCAGAATTCAGAGAATGGATAATTTGAAAATCAAGTTGTAACTTTAGTTGTGGATGAATTGCCAAATATGACAACCTTTTGTACTACTTTCTAATTACCCTAAAGGCGAAAAGTTGATGTCTCAAAAGTGATAAATCTCTAATTTAGGCTTTCTAAGCCTCACCAAAACAGTATCATGTTCTCACATGATAAAAAGTATTTTACCCTCTTTTAGAAATCAATCTGATATATTTTACTGATATTTTTTTGTGTTTAAACGAAATTTTTTTGATATTTAAAAGCAGTAAATATGTTTTTGATACAAATTACGACCAAATAAATATTTATGCTTTTTTTCTGGTTTATGATGCATTATATATAAAAATTGTTGGAAATTTTTGATATGTTTAACAAGTTAACAAATGATTTAACAAGTTAAATATATATAAAGAGAAAAATATATAACTGGTCAACTTTTAAAATGCCATCCATTTTTTTTTTTGCAATTTTTACAGCATATAAATCTATTATAATAAAAGATAATGTGTGTATCTTTTTTTGTTTTGTACAGAGAAACATGAATAAATATTTTGTAGAAATGTGCACATCAGAGTGACGTTTCGAAATTTTAATTAATTAAAAATTAAGAGATGGTCTGTGTTTTTTTATAGTTATCAAAAAGGTTATTTTATGCAAAAATAATTTTTACACACTTCAAAATAAAAAAGACAAGAGGGAAAAAAGAAACACATTTTAACGTATCAGTTGTAATTGTGAAATTTTCCAGTATATTTTAACCAATTTTTTAAAAAATGTTTTTTATTTTGCGACAAGGAATAAAATTTAAAATCTTTCCAGTGATGAAAAGTCCAAAATGCATTACAACAAATAACGATTCTTTACGACGAACGCTTTATTCGATAAAACACGATTTGGTTGGTTACGGCACAAGAGTCATATTTAAAGTTGCGCTAAACATATGGTTGAACATAAAAAATAAACAGTAAATTTCTAGTAATTTGCAAAAATTTAGAAATGTGGAGATAAAATTGTTTCCGGCCTAACAAGATGAGAAAATCTAACATCTTTCAAGAATTTAAAATATTTGAAGATGGTGTACCAAATAAACGTAAGCGATCGGGATTAAAAATTGGGCCTATAGATAAAATATGAATGGAAATCAAATTAACATGGAATGCAATGCAGACTGGGCATCGATCATCTAACAGAAGATGTTTATGTGTGAGACGAGTATGACCAATGCAAAGTAGGGTCAATTTGACGTCCAATTTCCACGCTAGAACAACAGGCCACCGAATCCCAGGCTGAAGAGAATACATCTTATCAGAAATCTGCAAATCCCGCGATTCTTCCCGAATCCAATGCCCTACCGACCAGGTCGGCTTATATACACTGATAAAAAAAATCCCAACACCAAGAAAAATTATTGTAAAGTAATGAAATTTTAGGAATACATTTGTCTAGGTAACATATTTAATTGATTAAAGTTTCAAGATCACAGGTAGAGCCATTGGCTAGAAAAGCCATTTCAAATGTGAAATGTTGGTACATTAGTAACCGGTGTAACCGCCAGAATTTTGAATGCAAGCATGCAAACGTGCATGCATTGTGTCATACAGGTGACGGATATCAGTTTGTGGGATGGAGTTCCCTGCCTGTTGCACTTGGGCGGTCAATGCGGTGTCTGTTAATGCTGGTTGTGGATGACGTTGGAGTTGTCGTCCAATGATGTCCCATACGTGCTCGATTGGAGAAAGATGTGGTAATCTAGAAGCCAAGGCAACATGTCGACACTCTGTAGAGCATGTTGGGCTACAACAGCGGTATGAAGGCCAGCGTTATCCTGTTGGAAAACATCCCCTTGAATGCTGTTCATGAATGGCAGCACAACAGGTTGTATCACTAGACTGAAGTACAAATTTGCAGTCAGGGTGCGTGGGATGATTACGAGAGTGCTCCTGCTTCATACGAAATTGCTCCCCAAACCATAACTCCAGGAGTAGGCCCTGTATGTCTAGGCCGCAGACAGCTCACTAGCAGGCGTTCACCTGGTCGCCTTCCAACCAACAAACGGCTATCACTGCGATCAAGGCAGAACCGGCTTTCATCAGAAAACACAACAGATCTCCATTCCGTCCTCCAATGAGCTCTAGCTTGACACCACTCACGTCGCAAACGGCAGTGATTTGGAGTCAGTGGAATGCACTGTACAGGGCGTCTGGCTCGGAGATGTCCTTGAAGTGACCGATTTCTAACAGTTCGTTGTGTCACTGTGGTGCCAACTGCAGCTCGAATTTCAGCAGCAGACTCAGTACGATTAGCCACAGCCATACGCCGAATACGACGGTCTTCCCTCTCAGTAGTACCACGTGGCCACCCGGAACCTGGTCTTCTTGAGGCAGTACCTTCCCTTGGCCACTGCCGCCAATACTCATGGACAGTGGATACATTCCTGCCAAGTCTTTCAGCAATATCGCGGAAAGAAATTCACCTTCTCGTAGCCCTACAACACGACCTCGTTCAAACTCAGTGAGCTGTTGATAATGGCTTCTTCGTCTTCTCAGAGGCACCCTTGACTAACATTAACCCACTATGTCAAATCTCAACTGTAAATAACGATCACGAACCTTACAGCGCTTATTTAAAGCAAACCTCATTTGCATGTTCATAGAGTCTTTACTGGCGCCACACTTACGTGCCTAGCTCGAAATTTGAATCGACGTCATCTTTCAGATGTATAAACATGCCTACCAAATTTCGTTTATCTAGCACAGCTCCTTCCTAGTGTTGGGATTTTTTAGTTCCATCAGTGTATTATAATCGTAAAAAATAATTCGAACTCTATATTTTGACGAATTTTTACATTTAAGACCTTTAGGAGTTCGAAAAAAATATTTTGAGAAAATGTCCGTTTGTGATAACTTATCTTAACAAATTTTGTGAAAAAATTCTCTCAGAGGAATTCTGTATATCCAACTATTTGAGTACAAGTGAACACGGTAATTACAAAGTGAAGAAAGTTAAATGGATAAAATTCAGTACAGAAATGCAACATCTTTAGTGCAGATACCTGTCACATTTTTGCCAAATCCAACGAGGTGCTGATCATTCTTTACTTTCAAAAGTAAGCAAGAGTGATAATTCAAAAAACGAATGACTCAAACAAATGAAATTTGAAATGTAATTTTGTGACTACAAATTGTTGTCCGATTGTACAAACCGCTTGAGCAAAACGTGTCTTAAGCTGAAATTCAATTTTCGAACGCTGTTAATCGCTTGCTAGGGATTAATCGCCAAATAACTCGTCAGGAATGCCACGATGGATTCTGTAAAAATACTAAATTCATTACCTATCTGGTTATTTAAATGTGTTAACATGATAATCATAAAATTAATAGACTAAAACCGGGTACATTTCATCTATAATGCAAAAACCTATCAAATTTTGAGCCGAATCCAGCAAAAGGTTGATCGTCTGTCAATCTGTAATTTCAGAAGCATGTAAACGCAATATCTCAAAGATTCAGTGACTTAAGTATATCGAATGTCTAATGAGATTTTATGACTGTTTTGTAATTCTACATCCAATTTTTGAATAAGTTGGAAAAAAGTTCGTTAAATACACGATTCTCGGATATTATTAACTGCATAATCGCCAAAAGACTCGCCAAAGACGACACAATGGATTCACTAAAAATACTAAAATGATGTCAAATTTTAATATTTCGTAACTATTGCGCTATGCACGATGTTCTCTGCCTTACCCAAGACCCTTTTTTGCGAGGGACAAGACCTTCATTAGAAAATATACGAAAAAGTTCTGGAGAGACTATTCGCAATGATTTGAAATTAATATGATGGATTTTACTATAAGATTCTCAAGGTAAATTGGTCCACAAAGCATTTCTGATGAAAAAGGGGTAAAGATAACAAAATCTATTTGACGAAAAACCGATTTCAACTGATGAATTCAGAAGCATTTTCCCCCCATAATGTAGATAAAATAAATAAGCACAGTCGAAACGCACTTATTTTTTTGAAAATAACAATTTGGATTATGAAAGTGAAGAACCCAGATTTATTAAGTTATCTCAAGCGATAGCATCTCTTTAATTTTATTTAAAACATATTGAGCCGAAATTATCTGACTAAATATTTTTAAAAGTGAATAAATATAACAGATTTTTTCTAAAGTTTTTTTCCAAAGATAATATAGAATTTCATTTTAAAAAGTAATGGATTATCGATATGTTGTTTTAGTCTGTTAAATTTTGATTTGAAACAAACAAATATCTGGTAACAAGTTTTAAAATAATTGAAAATTTTCAATGTTTAAACTAGAATTATCATTTAAATCTTCTTGTGGTACTATTTATAGTAACCGAATTCAATAAGATTAGATGGTTTACATTCAACCAGTTATTATAAGACAGCGTATGCATAGAAAGGGACTGATTTCTGCTTGCCATAATTTCATAAGACAGATTCATTCATTCCCTGCTTGGCTATAAATTGGCGTTTTGGCGTTCTTGAATTTTTCTTCCTATAGAAATTATCTGCATTAGTTTCTTAAAACGGTAGATATTTAATCAAAGGTGAAATTAAAAAAAAGGATTAACATAACCAAATTTAGAAAACCGAAAAAAAAAAAAAAATGCAAAGAAAAAAAAACGTCTTTGAATTATGAAGAATAAAGAACCAATAATGTCGAATTAATTTCTGCCAAGTGGTCAACTTTTTTCAAGCCAATGACTCCCCCAATCAAATTTTACAAATGCATAAACAAACAAATAAACAATACATCGGCATGTTGTCCCGTCGGGGCAAATACTTGCCATGGGCAGAACAACATCTTAGAATAAGGCTGAGAGTTAATCCACTTATATAGAATAGTTAAAACTTTCCTAAGCTTTTATTTTGAAATTATTTTTAATTAACGTTTCAAAAAAAATTAATATAATATTTATGTATTCACAAAGATTTTTTAAGTTTTATTTTGCATCATGATATTAGCAGGTAATGTGGATGTTAAGTAAAAATGCTCGATTCAAAATGGATAAACATCATTGGTAAATGGTGGAGAAATATTTCATACTCTGTGAAATGATTCAAACGTCATAACTAGCAAAAAATTATTTTATTTGTATAAATTACCATCATAATTGCAAATAACAAAATTTCACAATAGTAATTTCGAAATGCCAACAAATTAACCAGTAAAGACAATCTATTACATTATTCAATCAATTATAAAATAAATTTTCATTCAATTAAGATGTTAAACTGAAATGAGATTTTAGATTCTTGGCAGTACTGGATGTTTTTCACGAGCAATTTCAGGAAAGTCATAAACAATTTTTAGGAAAACTGTAAAAAATTATTTACAATTTTTTTTAAATAGAAAGTTTACATTAGTGTTTATCCTGGAATAAAATTTTAAATTTATAGATACAATTAAGGAATTACTTCATGTACAATTTATGCAAGGAAAGTTGCAAATTCCAAAATAATTTGATACATTTAAAACACCTTTCTAAAGAGAGATGGAAAAAAGATAATAGTAAGTAATATGGAAGAAACAGTTGTACTCTAAAGTAAGTAATAGTCAATGGGTTTAAAAGTTGAAAGAGCATTTAAAGAATTTACTATTTAAAACAGCCTCAGAATAGATTTTGGTTAATTTTTTAATATTTATAGCTATTTAAGTATTAAATAAAAATACAACGTTGTACGCCAGTCCTCAGCCGTATTGTTAAAAAAGGTCAGAATGTCTAAATTTTTTCCTAATGAATTTCTCAAAAATTAACGAATAAAATTTATTGCAATTCATATTTATGTGATTCAGTACAGCAATTAAACCCAAGTATAAAATAATTACTCTAAATATGTTATTGCTTATAAGGAAAAACTGATTAATGCCGTATATAATTTCAACATCTCCAATGAAATTATCTGATATGAATATCTGTTGAATTTAAAACCAATAATGACAATCAAATATATTGTACTCTAAAATCTCTGTTACTGTTTAGGCGAATAAAGTTCTGACATCATCGACAAATTCCTCTGGTCCTGAATTCTTATCGAATCCAAAATACTGAAAAATGGACTTGGCGTAAGATTTCGCTCTACTCAGCCACGAACTTTCACTGCCATCTGTCATCCGGGATAGGATGAGCAGATGACGTTTGGCATCGTCGTCGCATTGTATGGCGCAGTTCTCAAGTTTTATTTGTAATTTTTCTTTGGGAGACAGCAAACATTCTTCTATTGCCTGCTTATATTTATTTTCCGTAATTTTTCTGGTCACTACATCGGCAAGCAAAAGCGTGCCATTTACTTCCAGACAATCACTAAAACTGAAAGAGTTATTTTTTACTTTCGCCGCATTCGGTAAAAATGACTTTCTAATGTTGCTATTATCGTTTATATTCATACCGCGAACAATGCAGTTATGATTATTGATTTTATTCTCTTTGATTAATTTATTTCCAATAAACTTAGATCCTCCTGCATTCTTACTTTCTGCTCCTTTTTCGAAGTACCTCAAATTTGTAGAGGGTTTTACAGCCGTGTCCGCAAAGATGTTGATGTTCAAATTGTTCGCTTCATCAATAAAAAACTGGAAAAAATTTGACGCTACGTGCATTTTAAGGAAGTTGCAAGCATAATTTATGGGAGACCATAATCTAGGAGCTGCACCATTTGTCGTATAGCCGTCGTATCCTCGTACATGGCGGGCAGACCGAACCATACGCGCAATCAAATCATTGCATTCGGTAGAATTTCTAGATTCCGATTCTATGCATCTGTCTACTTCGTCAAATTTTTCCACTGCTCGGTATTCTTTGTGAAAAGCTTTAAATCCGTTCACATTATTCAGTACGTAACTGCCGTTTCCTGACAATTCTATATCAACATAGTCTTTGTATACATCTAAATCACGGAATGTAATTTTTCTCGTAGAACGAATCATTTTTAATTCCCATAACGTGTAAGGACTCAACATCAAATCGCCTTCTTTGATCTTGTCGAATACCATATTTTTACGGACGGGTTCCCCAGCCGTGTTCTTTTCACAAGAGTACAAGATGGTTTGACTGTCACTTGTTATAACGTAAATCTTGTCAGCGTATCTGTAGTAAGAATTACCAAGATGAGTTGCTATAATGTCGAAGCCTTTAATCACATTGTTTAATTCAGACTGAAGGGTTTCGTTATTTGTTTTGAAATAAAGCTCCACCACACTGAACTTAATAGCCTCTTTATCAGGTGCAGAATTTTTCACATCTGCTCTAAGCACCACTTCTTGTCCGGATAGAAGTTTTGAAATCGTGTCTTTGTATTCCTCGTTTTTCCAGACATAAAACGGCTCGGTGGAAACATAGCGACTACTGAATTCTCCTGTGTTTATGTATTTATCAGTTTTTTTCACAGATGTCTTATACAAATCCAGCTTTGATTTCATACTGTCTATTTGTTTTACGGCATCATCAACTAGATTTTCAATATTTTTCTCTAATTGCAGCTGGGAGGGTAGCATGGATTGCTCTAAATAATAACTGGCAAAGGGAAACACCCACTGTTTGAAGGCATTCACTGCTGCTTTGTACTGAGTCAAAACAACATTCGACCTGATTACCATTTCTAAATGATTTATAGCTTTAACGAGATTTGGATTGTTAATATTGATGCTACTTGCCGAAGCGGAGCTAATGTCGGCGATGTAATTAGCCAGATTCTGCTGATCCTGATAGTTCTGAATGCGGTCGTACACGTTGATGAGCGTGGTCATAACCTCTTCTAATTTATCAATGCATCGTGCCAAACTATCTTTGACTTGAAACCCTTCTGTCAGTTGCTGCATCTGTAATTTCATGTCTCTTAACGCACTTTGCACTTTCCACTTGGTTACTTCTAGAGATGCCTGTGACTTCGCTTCCAGTTTACTGGCTACGTCTTGAAGATTATTTTCCATACTCTGCAGAGTTGGAGATATTATCTCATAAATTTGTTCTTCATACTGCTTTAACTTTTTGATTTTTTCATCGGTTTTTTCAATGGCATCGGTGATCGTGTCAACTTTCTCTTGGTCGCTTTTGTGTTTGTTATAAATGTCAACTAACAAAGAACCGAGTTGAACGGCTTGAGTCACCCTTTCTACAACCTTTAAAGCACCTTTTGTCTTGTCATCTAGTACAACTCCTTCTATTTTCAACTGTCCTTCCTTATTTTTGATTTCTTGCTTTAGTTCACTTTCTAATTTTTTTATTTCTTTAAAATCATACGTTTTTTCCTTTACTATGTTTAATCTACTTTTTAGTCCAATTATTTTTTCTGTCATATCTCCTAACTTCTCAGGATTCTTACCGATTTCTTGAGTTATTTCTTCAAGTAATTTGCTGAGATAGTTCACCTTTTTTTCTCTGACACTCTTTATTTGATCCCCTAATATTTTTAAGTTAGGCACTACGTCAGGGGCTATTTGCACGGTTTGCTGCTGACTATCTAACACTAAAGATTCGGCGACAGAAGACGTTGCTCCTATCACTGTACCCACGACAGCTCCAACTGGACCAAAGAAACTCAGGACTTGACCGAAAATGCTAAGACAAGAGAACAGCCCCCTCAGTGCCATCGCTCTCTCTAACTCTTGTTTCTTCTTAATCAGCGCCTCCTTGTCTTTTTCCACTTTTCTCTGCAGTTCTATCGTTTCGTCGATCAACAAATCTATTTTGCTGTCCATGGCTTTGCTTATGTTTTCCATTTCTGGTATTACCATCGTCTGTATGATGTTCTTAGCTTCATCTATCTTCTTGTCAAGGTCATCTTTGTATCTTTCTTGGTATTTACTAATTATTTCTGACTTGATATTCAATTTCTGTAAATCTTTCAGAGCTTCGACCTCTCTTTTTACGATATCCAGATAATTACTGATGTTTATGATTAGGTTAGATTCGGAATCGTCTTTCAGATCAGAAATCCTTCCTAAAACTGCAGTATACAAATAATTAAGAACCTTTTTGTGCTCACTGGACTTTTCGTCATCTTTAGGACTTTTGGAATATTCACTTATCCTTGGTAATAGTGACTTATAGAAAGGAATGAAGTTTACTTCTTTATTCAAAGCATGGAATTGTTTTTCTAATCCTTCGAACTCATCTATAAATCCCATTGTGTCATAAAGACTGTTGATTTTATTGTTACTGTTAATTTTTTCCAGAAATTGAAAGTGGCGAGTTCTCGTAAAACGATCCACCATATTTTCTCTTAAAAAACTTTTATATTTATTCACAATCTTTGCTGGATCTTTTAAGGCATAAGGCCTTTTAGGATCCAACAGGCCAGCGGTGTTACCACCGTCGATTCCTTTCTTTCCCCCGTGCTTGATTGTTTCTTCTAATTTCCACTTTGAAGATACTTTCGAATCAAAGGACACAATTATATCATCTCCGTTACAGTCAATACACCCTGGATAACCACCCAGTCCATTTTCCCCATCTTTACCTCTATTTGCGACCTTCACGACTCCCGAATCTCCATTTAGCTCAAATAATATCACTTTTCCGGGTGGGCCTCCCTTGCCGCCCCTTCCTCCATTTCCACCATCACTTTTCCACTTTTCTCCACTGCCAGAATAACCAAAAATTCTGTATCTACAAGAATATTCATCTGATGTGCAATTCTTTTGCTTCCCGGAACCAGAACATTGCCCCGGTTTGAAATCGTACGAAAGCGTTTGACATTTGAAACCAAAAACTGGCTTGCAGTTCTTCTGACAACGATCTGAGTCAGATGGGGATACGGCGCTGAGGGCTTTGTTTTTACTGTAACCGTCTCCTCCGTGCTCACCTGCACCGCCGTCACCACCATTCGCTTTAATGATTAGGTCCTTCCCGTTAACGATTCTATCCGCAATTCCAAGAAATATTCTGCCTGGTCCGCCTGGTCCTCCTGGTTTCCCGTCAGCTCCACGAGCTCCAGGACGAGTCCCATTTGCAGCTTTGGCCCTTGTTCTAGGTTTGAAAAAACTGAAAGGTGTCATGTGGGACTCTCCTACAGGTCCGCTTAAATCAATAGTAATTTTATCTTTAATTTCCCATTTCGGCGCAATTGTAAATGGTAAAATAAAATCATTACTATCAATGTAGAGTATGTTTAAAACAAAGACACATGCATATGTATTTTCGGTAAATAACGATTTTAAACAGTCAGCATCTATTCTTTGATCACTTACGCTTTCTCCACTTACAATGTAACTTCCTCTGATTGCAATCATAGAATCTTCACATTTTGCGCTGACTTTGTGTTTTAATGTTAAATTTAGAGCATGGTTGAGCTCTTCTAACTTCATATCTGTAAGAGTGACGTTCTTGACGCTATCTTGCTCAGTTATATTAAATTTGTCTATTTTGTTTAAAAACTCATGATATGATGCTGTCGTTATCTTGATTCCTTGTTGCTTGTATGCCTTTTCCCAGTCATCTAGACTTGCGACGTTGTACATCCCTCTGTTTTTTTGTACCTCGTACTCTGAAAATTTATCATACAATGCATTTAAAAATACGTACCATTTTTGATCTTGTTGTAGAGATTTGGAAAGAGCTTCAAAAGGATTTGACCATGCAGTTGACTCTATCATCAGTTCTCCTTCGCTGGCGGTTTTTAAAAATTCAATGTACCTGCCTTGATTTGTAATGTCTAGCATATTTTCTTTAGGTACAGCAATATCCAGTATATTTGTGGAGTCATGGATTGCTCTCACTAGTTCGTTTGTAGTCATCGCATTCCCAATTTTACCTATCATTTTTATTATAACATTAGATTCCTTTGACAATTCATCGGGAAGTTTTTGAATATCGGACAATTCCATTTTGTTTGCATAATGTTTATGAAAAGCTTCAACGATTCTATTAAGGTTTAACACAATGTTAAAGTTCAGTTTTTCAGCGGCCTCTCTTATTTCCCCTTGAACAGTCTTTCTTAAATATTCGAGATGTGTGAATGTATTTTTGAATACGTCTTCAAGTGGATTTTTGTATAATTCTGTACCCGCTAACGTGAGAAAGAATTTAAAATATTTTTCTTGTTTTACTAAATGCATTAGCGACTGGTTAGAGATATTTATATTAAAACTGGAAACCATGTGGTTGACTTTCATAGCTATATCCTCTGTGTCTGATGAATTATTAATTTTTTCCATCAAATCTGACATCAGATTATATCCATTATTGAACTCCATCAGGATTTCTTTCGACTTCGATATATTGAGGTTGTCAAGGAGTACGTCGTCGGTCACTAATTTTATGTCTCTGCGTATACGTTCCATTAAATCATTATAATGTTCTAGAATCTGATTCGAAACATCATTGAAATAAAACCAAGCATTATTGTTTATTTTTCTTACTAATTCAGAAATTTCATTTTCAATTTTATCAGGCGCACTGTAATTAAAATCATTCTCATCCTTCCTTGTAAATTGAAGGTTTCTGTTTAACAATTTCCCCAAATATCTTTCACCTTCTTGCGCCTGTATAACATTGCTAGCATATCTGGGTTCAGCCGTTGTTCGGAGGAACCCTATCTTTGGATAATGTACGCCATTTTTCTCTGAAATTATATCAATGAATATTTTTGCTTTCGAATAGTATTTCTTTTCTTTTTCAGATATATCTGGTGTTCTCAAGGTTTCTTCACAAAACTGTTTCACTTCTAGAAGAAAATGAACTACACTTTCTTCAATTTTGCTATCATCCAGTAAAAGAGAATCGTTGCCTTTGTTTTCGTATTCATCACCAACTTCGGTCACTATCATGGCGATACTATTCCGGAATTTTTCGATATACTTAATATGCTCGGTAATATAATTTGCTAATTGCAGAAAACTCTGAATTTCCTTTTTGATAAGAGACACGTAAGTAAAAGACAAAATAATTTGAATGTTTTCTGCCTGATCCAATACCTTTTTGGTAAAATAGGTCGTTGCTATGCTATTACTTGCACTTCTTCCTGCATTCATAACACAGGGAAACTCGTAATAGGCGACGTTTGCTTTTCTATCTACAATTAAATCTGGTAAAGAAGTTTTAGATCCCTTGTTCGAGTCCGGAGTGTTTGTTCTGTCTTCAGTCATATATTCCTCCTTTTCTTTTGTCTCAGTGGATATTAATTCGGTATTCTCTCCAGTCGTCCACTGCCTGATGGTGCCTATTCCATTCCCCGTATTACTGAATACCAGAATGATATTCTTATGATTATCGTCCAGTATGACTTCACCATCTATTCTGTCTAAAAGTTCGAAAGTAGCTTTAATTATTTCTTCGTCTTTGCTATTTTGCGTGGATTTTGGCAAATTTAGGCCTCTGCCGAGGCGCTGAGATTGAAATGAATCCATGTTGGGAAAGTGTTTGTTCGTCCCGATGCGCTTCCACCCACCACGGAGCCCAACCAAGGGGAGACAGTTACCGGCTCTGGAAGTTACCAGCCTCGGCACTTGTCCCAGAAGTAACACAGGGATATAGTGCTACAAGATCGGGGCGTGGATCCGTCGGTTCACCCGAGGCACCCCTGGCTTGCAGCACTAGCCCTATAGCGGCAGTCTGATCCTTTCAGAGCACACCACCAGCCGATTGGCAGAGAGCGGGCTCACTCCTGCCTCCCGTCTACAGAGAAGCCTGGACCAAAGGGCACGCAACACTGTGCCCGGGCATTACTATCCTAGCCCGATATGGAACCTTGCAGGAACCCCAGGACTCCATTTTCCTCCTTACGGGATGCCATACACGGCAAACGCATGGGTCAGTTTAGCTGACATCAAAAGCAAATTTGAGAATATACTAACGACATTTTTGAAAATTCTAAGATAACGAATTGAATTTAAATCGCTTTCATTTTAAAAATTTCTTTAAATAATAAAATGAGTGACGTAAGTATATTTTGTATTGTATATATCGTATATCATACATCGAACTGAAGACATTAAGTATGAAAGCAAATTGCTTTTATCATACAATTCAGGTAAATTTTATCTTTAAATATTGAATAAAAATCAGCTATTACTTTCTTAAACAAATAATACTTATTTTCAGGAACTAAATTAAATTGCTTTAATCTTTAAAGACAAATTTCTTTCTTGCTTCATTTATGACGTTCTAAAAATTAATATAACTTTGGAAAGATTAATTTATTATTTATAAGAATTGCACCACCTTGAAAAATATTTTTATGTTTTCAAGAAATGTCTGGGGAGGAAGGAAGGAAGATTGCCTGAGAGTTTATTTCGCAGATTAAAGAGAAAACAAATATTTGCAAAATAATAATAAAAGACAATATAAGTGATTTTAGCCGTAATATTCTGTTGTTACTAAGAACATAAATTGCAAAATAAGTTTCCTTTTAATCCAAAAGGCATTTTTAAAATGATTTACTCTTGAGTATACAGCTGAAGAAAAAAAAATCTTCAAAGAATTGGTCATTAGGGTCACTGAAAAGAAAAAGACGATGTGGAGAATATCTCAATTAGAAAGAGAAAAAGAGAACAGATCACTTGGGCACCTCGGGAGCGTGAAGCCCGTACTCGCCTAAAGAAGACGAGCCCCTGAGGGGATACGGTTATATTAGGACACAGAGCACCTGTTTAAAAAACAACCTCTTGAAAATAAAATTAATTAAGACAAATTTGAAATCACTATTAAAGGACTTGCTTTATAACTAGTTGTTGTTGTCGTTTTCTATGGATAATTTTAAAAAAATTAAATGTGTCCAGAAGTTTTTAGGACGATCTCAGTGAGCCTCAGAGCCTGAAGGCCGTACAGATAATCTTCCCTCGAGAGAGGGCCGAAGAGTCCAAAGATGACAGCAGCAATGACAGGGCAGTTGAAGATGTGTTCTGGGCTTCATTGAGATGAGAGGCAATACTTGCAAATGGAGTAGGATCTAGTATTTTCTGGTGCCATTTTCGTGTTTTTAATGTGGCCTGTGCGGAGTCTTGCAACGATTGAAGAAAAGTTTCTGGGACAATTGAGATACGGAATGGAGGGCTTTTTGAAAGTTTGCTTTAAAAGTCTGCGTTTTGCTACTGCGTTAACATCTTCTGAGGTGGCAGAATTTGGTTGATTCAACCCTCGGGAGGCTTTGGCAAGGGCATCAGCGCTTTCATTCCATTCGATTCCCACATGAGTAGGAATCCACTGGAGGATGCATGTTTTTTTAATGCGACAAATGAGGCTGTAGATGTTTTGGGATAAAATTAATTGAGCGAGAGTCATAACTAGCGATTGAAGTTAATTAATTAAGGGATGTTAATTAAATGAATAATTTACATTGATCCACAAGTTCTTTTATACTGAACTATTCTTTTTAGACAGTTTTTTTTAAAGTCAATACGTTTATTCAGGAATTTGTCAATGAGTTATGGGGCATTAATTTCATGTCCTCAATTTTTATGCATCAGTTGGTTGTTTGGCTGATTTGAGTTTAGTTGCGCTTGAATCAAAAATCAGCTATACTGAGCCAATCATATAATTTAAGACAAAACCATGTCTTTTGCATCGTGTGCGATGAGCAATACTATTGTAATCTTGGTAAAAAAAAATAATTAAGCAAACTCTTTTTTGAAAGTCCATGCAAGAGACGACATTACAATCTAAGATGGGAATAAATCCAATGCCTTTTATCTAAATATGTCACCTATCAACGGACCAAAGTTGAAAGGCAAAACGGCTTTACAAAGCACTGAAAGGCAATCTAGGTGTGAACAATGAATTAGACATAGAATACGATTCTTTTGGCCAAATAACTTGCCTCCCACAAGAATATGCACTGCTTTCGAATTGAAATCGCCGAGATGACTTAATAATCTCATTATGTTTCATCCATTCAGTTACCGGCGTTTGTTTTGCTCGCACCTGGTTGAAATGAATCCGTAGCACTACTAGTTTTCTGATTTAGGTAAAATAAGCTATATCCAAGCGCTTAGTAAGACGAAGAATCTTGGACATTATCGCTTATCTGACGACATTGCATCTGCAAGAGCAAATATTCTTTAATTAGGCACTTCACTCATGATAGAAGCCATCTGGTTCAAGATCTGCGGTATATTGCCAACTTCATCACCGTTTGCAGTCAAGATTTATCACCTTGAATCTGTTTATCATTCATTGCTGATTCGTTTCATTCTTTTTCATAAGCAAGTTAGAGATGCATGATGATCTCTAGGTTTAGAAACACATCTTATATTCCTCGCCAACTTTGCTCTGCTAATTTTGCAATATTTCATCTAGGGATTAATATAGTATTTTAAATAGCAATTCTCCTCATTTCTTCAAAAAGGGAAACTCAACGAATTTGTATAAAATTACTCCAATCAGAATTCAAAATCATCTCTTCAATAAAGATTGAAATCTAAAGAAATATTAAAGATAAAATTTTCACTTGATGCGCTTTTCATATCTTTTACGAAAGAAGTTTTTTTTTCCCAGCTTTAGTTTCTTTCTCGGGATCAGGATTTGAAACAGGAACCAGACATCTTTCCCAAGTACTAAGAAAAGGCAAATTCCTAAAAAATAAAAAACAAAGCATTTATGAAACAAATTTACTGTAACGATCTAAGATTCAATAGTGATTTAAAATATATAATCCTACTCATGGATTAGAAAGCAATATAGAAAACTAAGAACCTGTAAAACATTGATTTCACCGTTCTATTATAATATTTCTATAATTGCGTTTGAAATGTTTTCATCGAATAATGTTTTGTACGAATTGCAATAAAATGGTTTTCGTCATGAAGATTTGTGAGTTCTGTGTTCAAACATTAAGAAAATCGTACAAAATAAGGTAGTGAAAGCAATACTGGTAGTAAATGACACCATACGATTATTAAGAGCTAAGAAACTATTGAAGTATCAATTAAATGAGAGCTACACCAAACAAATAAAAAAAGAAA
>JAPMOQ010038367.1:0-19352 GCA_026543055.1 Argiope trifasciata
TGAAAAAAATAAAATTTCTGCTTCAACCACATACATGCGTATTTGTTTCCTTTATTCAATAGGTTTGTCACACTACATTAATTTATCGCTTCTAACAATCACATGATTCATCCATAAAATTAATAGAATTATCTATTTTGTGCTTACTTCCTTTAAAACTCAAATTCTTCCACTGTTGGTAAGCAGAAAGCATCCGCTGTTTTGATAAATGAATGAAAAAATAAGTAGTATAACTTCAAATTATAAAGAAACAAAATTAGAAATAAATAAATATTACATTAGGATTGTGTTTTTAAATTTTAATTGAATATCGATATATTAGCAGAAAGAAAGGGTGCCAAGTGTTCAGCATTTGATAATTTGTATAATTTACATACATTTCTTATTAAAGTTGCTAAGAGGTTTTACAGAACGAATTCATTGAATATATCATATTTAATGAATTATTTATTGAAAATGCTTCGAATTAATTTATTAATTTCTGATGAATTATTAATTAATCCATTACTAGATTTCACGTTAACGCTAAAGTGGGGCAAGTTAATTCACCAGCATCTTGTCAAAATTTTTGGTAAAATTATGAACAAATTTCCTTTCATGCCAACTATAAACGCCCTATTCTCTGAAAGATTTATCACGAGATTTAAGAGCAATTTTTGTAAATACAGGGTCTTTAGGATAGATTTTCCATGGATATTCCTTCATATTGCTTTTTGTCAATTCTTTCATATTCAGGCTCCCTATTTTTATTTTTGAGTATTTTCTCTTTTTTTTTATTTTGGAGTTGGCTTTCCCAGTATAGCTTTCGAAGTATCTATCGTCTGGCAATGTAGTTTTATTTCGGAATCGGCTTTTATTGTACAGCTTTTGAATTATTGAATTGCAACAAAGCATTGCAAAACAAAGTGGCAAAACGGCTAGTGGCCTGAAATAACAGACTGGCTAATGCATACAAGCAGAATGCCGACAAACCTGGATTAGCATAATGTCTAGTGACGTATAACGGGAAAATGACTAGTGACGTGGAATAGTAGATTGGCTAGTGACGCATACCAGCACAATGCCTAGCAAAGTATACCAGCAAAATGACTAGTATTATATTCTAGCAGAATGGCTAATGTCATTTTCTAGTTGAATGGCCAGTGTCGTGTACTAGCAAAATAACTAGAGACATGGATTAACAGGATGGCTAATGATGTATAGCAGCAGAATTACATATACCCAACAAAATGGTCTGTGATGTATGACATCAGAATGACTAGTGACGTATACTAGCAGAATAGCTAAAGACGTTGATTAGCAGAATGGCTAGTGTTCTATTCTATGGATAACTTTTAAAATTAAATATAAAAAAGTAAAAATAGCTGAAAAGATGAATTAATGATAGGACTGTAGCACCAAAATTATGACAATTTTTCGAATCTGCAAACAATAATTTGAATCGAATATATAATGAAATTTTTACAATTATGGAATGGGGAAAAATTAACAGAGAGTATATCTAAAAATATGTAATCAATTACGGCAATGGCGAATAATAATATTACACAGATATTTTCAGAAATTATTTGAAAATAATCATTGAGTATTTGACATAACTATCATATAAAAAAATTTACATTTTTTAGTTTTACTATAAAATTAAAAACTATCAATTTGGGCTTAATATGACATGAGAAATTAACCAGCCAAAGATGTTTCTTGCTAAAAAGATAGTTTCCATTTTCTTTATTTTTACATTTTTTAATAAACAAGATTATATATTAAATTTATGTATATATGGTTAAACATCCTTTTTAATAAAGCGTTTTATCGCATAATGTCACAAATGACATTTAATCCCCGTTATGGTAATGACAAACTTTTAAATTGATTCCTTGGAGATTTAATTTTATCATTAAAATTTCTGCAAGGAAATTGTTGTCCATTAACTATGGTAGCAAAATGTTAGGATATTAACTAATAAAACCTTTTTTTGAAATCTTTTAGAAACATATCTGATATGGCAAAAATTAATTGAATGCATAATTTTTACTTATTGTGCTTTGTAACAAATTTTATTTATTTATTTTATCTTTCAGTTGGTTATTTTGTAAATTACGACTATACAAAAGAATCTAAGTAGTGAATTATTTGTTAAAATGGAGAAGATAATGAAACAATATCACAGAAGAGGCTTAAAATATATTTCTATATAAAGAAAGTTGTTGGTTCAAATGCAGTGACTAGTTAATCCTCTACCATATAATATTTATTGAAAAGAACAACTCATCTTAAAAACATGCGTTTTAGTATTTTTTTATTATTAAACTATCTACAGAAAATTTATTTTGTTGTATCGAAAATTTATGACGTTACATAACTATAGCATAAACAAAAAAATTATCTATACTTATAATAAAGCTCAATGTGTGTGTGTGTGTGTGCGTGTTGGCGCTCTACAGGCCAGACCGTTGGACCTACAGCTACCAAATTTGGTACATGCATACCTTGGAGGTTCGGAATGTGCACCTCGGAGCCCTTTTTTCGAATTTTTAATTAGAATTTGAATTAATTAAAATTTAAGCGAAATTTCGACATTTTTCCGTTATAACTTCCGAAAATATCATTGTACAAACATGATTTTTACATCAAATTAAAGATTAAAAAAAATATTTTTCTCATGGTATCAGTGTTTTAATATATAACTCAAGCTTCTATTTTTAACGAATTTTTAAAGAAATATTTTAACCATGTTTTTATCACGAGACTGGATAAAATAAAAGAATGCCGGAAGTTCAAATAAAAAAAATTATCATTGCAAAATAAATTTACAGATATGCAACTGTCAGCACGTGACAGGATAAAATAAAAGAAATATAAAATGTGATACTTTCTTTAAAAAATAAATGCAAATGATTCTATGATCTTTTGCAATATCTGTATCATTAATTCCATAAATTATCTTTATTTACAGTAAACCTGATTGAATTTAGACAAGATATGCATTGAAATCCCGACTTAATGGCATATTTATGTAATCGTTTGCAATATCTGTATCATTAATTTAATTCTTTTTTTCCCTTTCTCGCTTTCTTTGAAAAAAAAAACATATTTCATATTTTGGCAACATCATCGATAAAAACATTTTTAATATTTTGGAAACATAACCGATAGTTAAAACTGATTGATTTATAAAATTAAAGAACATCATTAGGAAAAGGTGTTCTTTTAGAACTTTTCGTCCATCATCTGAAAGAAAATATTGCTTTCAGGCCAATCAATTCCCGGAATTACTTCTAGGCTAATGAATATGTGATTTAATTGAAAATTTTAGAACGCATTACTCATGGCGAACCAGCTGGTCGCCAAAGGCGGCTAGTATAGAATAAAGAGTAACACGTAATATAAAAAATGTTTTTAATTTAATTCTTACTTAGGTCTTTAAAAGAAAACTTTTATTTCAGTAACTTTTTGTTAGCAACAAAATTATGAAGCATAAAAAAATTATTGATTTTCGCAAGAATTGAACTCGCATTCTTCACTTGCACGCGAAAAATAGTGAAATCCTCGCATTTTACAGGTTGAGAGAATACCTATTGATTTCAATTTTCATTACAAACTGCTAAAACTATTTAAAGTATTAAAAATTATTTAAATTTAATGAATGAATTTATATTTAAAAAACTGTCAAGCGTCATCCGCTACAAGTTTCAAAATTGTATTTGAGCTTGAGTGGATGAGTAAAAAACATTTTATTAACGATTGAAAATTTGAATAAGATACATCCGTAAATAAATATAGAGAGAGTGTGAACTAATAGTAGGAATTGAAAAGTAAATGTCAATAACGCAGTGTAAAGGTGATTTAGTGGCCTTTAAAATACTTTTTCAAGCTATGCTATTTTTCCTTTCCTCCAAAGACACGCCGTGCCTAAATCGGGTATTTTTATAATGAAACATATTTTACCAATTATTTATCATTCTCATTTTTCTATCAATTTCTCTATGTATCTGAATATCTTCTCAATACCTGCATAGCTTCATTTCAAGCAGGATATATTTAAATTTAGTATAATTAAATTGGTAATTCAAATTTTATATACAGTAAACTCTCGCTACAACGATACCCGATACAATAATAACTCCCTCTACTACAATAATGTTTTGTGGTCCCGGTGATTTTGCAAATAAACTAATGTTAATCTCCCTTCAATATTGCGATATTCTCTAGAACAATAAACTTCTGTAAAACGATTTTTTCAATCTAAATTTCAGTATTATTTTATCCCTTTATAATAATATTTTGATTTTCAAATGCTTTTTTTTTTTTTTTCGTTTTCTTTTGTTATTTTTTCCGTTTTTTAAGACTCATTGTGGATATTGTGGAAGTTGGTGGGAAGTAACAGAAAAAACCATTCGGTATTGCTGGAAAAAGGCTGGTCTTTGTGTTTTGAAAGATAAGAAATCTGATAATGTTGAAAATTCCATAGACAATGATCTCTCAGATGATCAAGAATGTGTTTTGCACATCAAAAAATCCGTATCCCAACTTGAGGAAACAAGCGGTAAAAAGTTTGGAATTAGTATAGAAGACTATTTAACAGCAAATGATGATCTTATGGTTTTCGCAGGAGTTACTGATGAAGATATTCTCTCTGAAATTACTGATGAGATAGGAAACAATGATGAAGATGATGATGATATTGATGATATTGATAATACAGGTCCATCGCAGTCCTTATTGTCATCCCAGGAAGCTCTTTAATCTGTGAATTCTCAACGGACATTTTTTTCAAGCCTTCCGTCGACAAATGAAGAACATTTTCGTGCACTAGACTCAATGCATTCAGTATTGGTGAACTTAACAGTTAAAAAAATGAATAAACAAGCAAAAATATTGGATTATTTTCAATAAAAAGTGTTTTCAGGTATGTGAATATTTCTGTGCTTATTTACTGAATTTATCTTATTTATTTATTTTTTTAGTATTTAAACCACTATTATTAGTATTTTACAAATTAATTTCTTCTAAATATAGACTTAAAAGTAATATGTTATGCACCTTAAACTAATAATAATAATAAAAAAAACTATTATTAAATGCTCAAAATATGTGGGCCCTCGATATAACAATATGCCTCTCTACAACAATATATTTATTTGGTCCCTAAAATACTGTTGTAACGAGGTTTCACTGTATATTATTAATTTTAACAAAAATTAAAAGAAATTTTCTTATTTCAAATATTTCTAGAAATTACTGCGTTAAAGTAATTACTAGAAATCCTTTTATTAATATTATTTATTATTTACATAATTACAAATTTATTTACATAATTGTTCATTGCTTTTATTCCGTCATTTATCAAATTCTGTTAATGGTAGTGTTAAATTTGTAGATGCATGAATGTTACCATGTCTACATCATAAAATTAGTCAAAATATTGCATTAAACACATAAAATATATTTTCGTAATAATAAAAGAACTTTCTAATAAATTATATTTCAGAATTTAAGACATTATCTTCTTTTACACAATATATAGTTGAATATAAGAATCAATGAAAATAATTTGAAATAGCATTATTTTATAAGTTTGTTGACAAAAATGTAAACTATTTCATTCCTTCAGTTCATCTATACTTATAATAAAGCTTAATGTGTGTGTGTGTGTGTGTTGGCGCTCTACAGGCCAGCCCGTTGGACCTACAGCTACCAAATTTGGTTCATGTCTACCTTGGAGGGCGGGAATGTGCACCTCGGAGCCCTTTTTTCGAATTTTTAATTAGAATTTGAATTAATTAAAATTTAAGCGAAATTTCGACGTTTTTCCGCTATAACTTCCGAAAGTATTATAACACAAACATGATTTTTACATCAAATTAAAGATTAAAAAAAATATCTTTCTCATGGTATCAGTGTTTTAATGTATAACTCAAGCTTCCATTTTTATCGAATTTTTAAAGAAATATTTTAACTATGTTTTTTTAGCATGTGACTAGATAAAATAAAACAATGCCGGAAGTTCAAATAAAAAAAAATTATCATCGCAAATCAAATCTAAAGAAATGCAACTTTCAGCACGTGACTGGATAAAATAACATAAATATAAAATGTGATATTTTCTTTAAAAAATAAATGCAAAACAAAGGTTTCTATGATCGTTTGCAATATCTATATCATTAACTCAATAAATCTTCTTTATTTACGGTAAACCTGATTGAATTTAGACAGGATATGCATTGAAATCCCGACTTAATGGCATATTTCTATTATCGTTTGCAATATCTGTATCATTAATTCAATATTTTTTTCCCTTTTTCACTTTCTTTAAAAAAACATATTTAATATTTTGGCAACATTGCCGAAAAAAATATTTTTAATATTTAGGAAGCATAATCAATAAATTATTAGAGCATTAAACTCAAAAAGTTTTTCCGAATAAAGTTACCGACTCTTTAACTACTAATAACTGAATCTTTAAACTTTAACTATTTTTAAAAGTTTGGCTAATGAATATGAGATTTAAAAGAAAATTTTAGAACGCATTACTCATGGCGAACCAGCTGGTCGCCAAAGGCGGCTAGTTAATAGATCAAGCTATTTAAGATAGATTCTAAGTCTCATTAAAAGAATAAATTATCTGATAATTCATTGATTAAAATGCTAATAAAACATTTTTATCAAGATCGCGAAATTGTACAAAGTTTCAAAATAACCAGTACATTCAAAATTCTTTAAAATCTCTTACGAAAATATCAAACCAAATATTAAAAAATGGAGATAAATTAAAAAATTCAAAAGCAGCATTAATATGCATGAACCTTAAATTAAATAGTTATAATTTTAAGCTTCCAATACATTTCAGATATAATGATTTTTTTGCACTTCAAATTTGATTTATTATTAATTCAAAAATTTTAAAAAATAGCATGGCAATAAAGAAAATAACATATAATTTTGTCAATATGTTGTTATAAACCCTTTTTTTTTAATTTCATGATGGCGGCATATTTGGAGGGATTTGGTCTCAGCTTTTTGGAGCGAAAATTAGTTTTTAATTAATAAAAAATTAACCACTCAATTAACCAGAATAAAAACTATTCCTGACTGTAATCCATCTTTGTGCTAAATGTCATCCAATTTCATTCAGTCGTTCTGGCATGATTGAATAACAAACACCATCTATCCCTTCAAACTTTCACATTTATTATATTAGTATAGATTACTTCACCTTTTATTATTTACTAGCCGCCTTTGGCGACCAGCTGGCTCGCCATGAGTAATGCGTTCTAAAATTTCCAATTAAATCCCATATTCATTAGCCAAAATTTAAGAAATAGTTAAAGTTAAAAGATTCAGTTATTAGTAGTTAAAGAGTCGGTAACTTTATTCGGAAAAACATTTTGAGTTTAATGCTCTAATAATTTATCAATTATGCTTCCAAAATATTAAAAATGTTTTTTTCGGTGATACTGCCAAAATGTTAAAATGTTTTTTAAAGAAAGCGAAAAAGGTAAAAAATTATTGAATTAATGATACAGATAATGCAAACGATTATAGAAATATGCCATTAAGTCGGGATTTCAATGCATATCCTGTCTAAATTCAATCAGGTTTACTGTAAATAAAGATGATTTATGGAATAAATGATATAAATATTGCAAACGATTTCTTAGAATCCTTTGCCTTGTATTTATTTTTATAGAAGATATCACATTTTATATTTATGTTATTTTATCCAGTCACGTGCTGAAAGTTGTATTTCTTTAGATTTGATTTGTGATGATAGTTGTTGCTTTTTTATTTGAACTTCCGGCATTCTTTTATTTTATCCAGTCACGTGATAAAAACATAGTTAAAATATTTCTTTGAAAATTCGTTAAAAATAGAAGCTTGCGTTATAAATTTAAAAAACTGATACCGTTAGAAAGCTAATTTTTTAATCTTTAAATTGATATAAAAATCATGTTTGTGCAATAATATTTTCGGAAGTTATAGCGGAAAAACTTCGAAATTTTGCTTAAATTTTAATTAATTCAAATTCTAATTAAAAATTCAAAAAAGGGCTCCGAGGTGCACATTCCCGACCTCCAAGGTAGACATGTACCAAATTTGGTAGCTGTAGGTTGAACGGTCTGGCCTGTAGAGCGCCAACACACACACACACGCACACACACGCACACACACACACATTGAGCTTTATTATAAGTATAGATTTCGCTTAAATGAATATAATTTTTGAGTAACCTCAATCTTTTTAAACACGATTTTGGAATTGTACCAAAATTGTATCTGAATTCTGAATACCGAATTATGTTTTCCATCAATCTTTTTTCTACTAATTCATAAATTTTTGCTCACTCGAATATTTTATCATTTTGAGTTACCTACTTAAACGAAAAGGTTTTTATTTTCAGAGAGATCAATTAAATTCTTTGCTTATCACTAGGCAAGTATTTATACAATGGACATACATATAAAGATTATTTAAGATTAATTAATGCACTTGTGTAAATTTTTGTAACTAAAACTTTTACTAATTCCAATACAATATATCTAATAGCCTGTAGCAAAGAAATGCTCTTTTGAGGCCTTTTGTCGTGTGAGAGCATGATGTTTATTTTGATTGGAAGTTTTTTAGAGCCTCAAAATGCGTAGGTATCAAATTGACGATTTTGAGACATCGGTTTTCACTTTTAGGGTTATTAAAAAATAATGCAAAAGGTTGTTACATTTGACGATACATTGCCGACTTAAGTTATAACTTTATTTCCAAATTATTCATTCCCTAAATTCTTATGAATGGTCTTAATTAATTTAAGTCATTAACTAGTGTTTAACCTGGTTTATATATATATATATATATATAGGGTTGTTCGGAAAGTAATTTCGTTTTTTCCCGTCAGAGGACTTAATTACGTTTTTTCGAAACCAACTTCACATTTAAGCCGCATAACCATTATATGTCTTGAGAGCTGATATTGCAAGGCTTGTGTGTGAAAAAGTTCTATTAATTCTACGCTGTAGTTTTTGGTTGGTGCCCTTTTAAATATGGAGAGCAATAAGCAGCATTTTCGTCATATTTTACTTTTTTACTTCAGAAAAGGTAAAAATGCAGTTCAAGCCAGAAAGAAATTAACCGAAGTGTATGGAGAAGATGTGTTGACAATACACCAGTGTCAGAACTGGTTTGCAAAATTTTGATCCGGCAATTTTGATGTCGAAGATGCACCACGTTCTGGAAGGTCGGTTGAAGCTGATAAAGACAAGATAAAGGCATTAGTTGATGCAAACCGGCGAATAACAACATGTGAGATCGGTGAGATCTTAAAGTTATCGAATTCAACTGTTTATGACCACCTGAAAGGCCTGGGATTAACCTCGAAGCTCGATATATGGGTTCCCCATGTTCTCACGGAGAGAAATTTGTGTCGTCGCGTTGATGTCTGTGATTCGCTCCTCAAACGTCACAAAAATGATTCATTTTCAAAGCGCATCATTACTGGGGACGAAAAATGCGTTCTATATAACAATGTCAAACGCAAATGATCATGGAGCTGAAAAGATGAACCGGCTCAAAGCATTTCGAAAGCCAATATCATCAAAAAAAAGTGATGCTGTCTGTTTGGTGGGATTTTAAAGGAATCGATTTTTTTACAGCTTTTACAGGATAACACAACAATTAATTCGAAGTCTACTGTCATCAGCTGGACAAACTGAACGATGCACTTCAACAGAAAAGGCCAGAGTAAATCAACAGAAAAGGTGTAGTGTTCCACCAAGATAATGCGAGACCTCTTACTAGTTTGGTCACTCGCCAAACGCTTTTACTGCTTGAATGGGATACACTGCCACATCCACCATATTCTCCAGATCTGGCGGCTTCGGATTATTATTTGTTCCGGTCCCTGTAAAATTTTTTGGACGGTAAAACCTTTACCTCAAATGAAGATGCCAAAAATCACCTGGATCAGTTTTTTGCCAGCAAAGACCAAAAATTTTATGAGCGTGGAATCATGCTACTACCAGAAAGATGGCAAAGGGTGTTGGATCATAATGGCCAATACATAATTTAATAAAATGCTTATTCATTATACGAAAATCGTCTTTCATTTTCACTAAAAAAACGAAATGACTTTCCGAACAACCCAATATATATATATATATGTGTGTGTGTGTGTGTGTGTGTGTGTGTGTGTGTGTGTGTGTGTGTGTGTGTGTGTGTGTGTGTGTACAGAGAGAGAGAGAGGAATAGAGAACTGATAGAAAAGTCGAATGATTGTTTCAAATCGGTTTGAACTGGTTAATGACTGAATTAAGACAAATAATGACTTAAAAATAATAATGTTGTCACATGATAACTAGAAATTTGCGATAGTAGATTTCATTTTATCTCTTTTTTTTTTCATTATCTATTTTTCTGGGAATGAGTTAACAAATTTTTCTCGATTTTCCAACACAGTTGTAGCCTAACATCAAGCCTAGGTTTTTGCATCTCGTTTATCGATTGCACATTTCAAGTATTCTTTTCTTTTCTTAAAAAGAAAAACTAAGTGTTCACAAATCGAAGAATGTCACAGGCCTTCCATTACTACTCTTGATAGCATAATTCACTTCGGAGAATATGCGATAATAATTAGTAAAAAACAACAGCAACAAAAAAAATTTTAAGTGAAACTGGAATTTCTGTTTTAAGTTCGGGAACAATTATACGCAAAAATGTAAAACTCATCTGCAAAGTAAAAACTGTCCAAGAACGCATTAAGACTTCATCTATCTTTAATAACTGAATTATGCATTTTTTAAAACAAGCATTAAAGCCTTTTCTTCCATTGGTTTTTTCTGCAGCAAGACATCGCTTCGAAATAGAGTACGTGATTCCAAACAGAAAATATTCTACCGAAGAATATCATAGCTTTACTTTTATTGCTGAGGGAATCGAATAGTGACTATTTCAAGCAACGTATTTATTTTCCTGAATTTTTTACAGTGGTGAAATGATTTCCGATACTTTTCTTTCGAAAATAGTTTATTTCTCTATCAAAACTTTCTATATTTACATGTGGTTTAGTGGTAAGTTTATTAAATTATTCAATTTCAAGTTATTCAATTGAAGACGATAAAAAATATTTTATTTTCATTTCTTACTTCTAAGACTTCTTTAATCTAGAATTACTGGATTTCAGATTTTTTCTTCTTCTTTTATCCATTTAGATTCTAATTCCAGATTGGTCAAAAGGAAATTGAAAAGAAATCAAGCGGTTCAAATAAATGAAATTTTACGTGCTGTCTTGTTACCGAAATCGTAGTCTTGAGTCAAATGATGATTTCAATTAAATCCAAAGGAAAGCCTCCAAATGCAAATTCTATTTTCTTCTTTACTACAAAGCACGAAATACTCACGTGAGGAGGAAATTTTTTTCTGTAAATAAAAATCACAGTTCTCGTGGCTTTTGCAGCCCTTTTCAAAACACATAATTGGAGCAGCAGCAGGTGATTATTAGAGAAAATGCAAATAGATTTAGGAGGGGGGTCACTCACTCTGGTTGAAATATCTTACTAAAGCTGCAACATATTTCAAGTTATTGGATAATTTTTTAAAAAAGGAGTTTTTAGTCGTGGTGTTTTTTTCCCTTTAAACTATATGATGCGTCTTAATGATTGTTCATAGTAAAAGTCATCGTACGCAAAATGTGATGCGACAGCAGCAATCAAGCTAAATGAAGATAAGATAAAGGAATCTAGACGACCTTATAATGTTTTGTGCAGTAGGAGTAAGGATATTATTTGAATCTTTTATAAAGATGGTCCCAAAATTAACGCAAGATTTCAATTTACTACCACCAGCGGGTGACCGAGCTCCGCTCGGAGAAAACAGGTATCGAAGCTAACTCGAAGATTTAAATTTTCAATTGTGATTTATCAAAACAATACATGCCATAAGAAAATTTGTGAAACCATTGGTGAAAAGATAACCCTGTTAAAGTGCACTATTGTAAACTATTCTAAATAAAGTTAGAGTTTGGAAAGGGAACTATTCTAAACAAAAGTAAAGTAAAGGTAAAGATTGAAGTGTGTTGAAGTTCAATATTTTTGACAAATTTATTAAAAAAAACCAAACATATATACATACATAAGAAACATATTATAAACCTATAACAGCATAAACATAAAACTTTATTAGTTCGCCATATTGGCTATAGATGGCAGCACGTTACTGCTTGAAAATTTAAGTAGCCATTATAGCGAACTAATAAAGTTTGAAAATATCCTATCTGCAACTCCGAACTGCTCGACCGTAGCACTTCAAAACCGGCGCCAATCGATTCCGGCAATTCCTCGTGGCCAAAAACCCCAGACCCCCAAGTTTACCGGAATTTATTAATTCTGGGGCGATTTTCAACTTGGCAACCATTCCTCGTATTATAGTATTAGATTCATAAATTTTGCCAACCCTATTAAAAAACCATTTGGTAGCTGATAGCTTAGGATTACTTAAAAGCGAGCTTTACCGATAAAACTACGTGGAAGTCGCAGATCAAAGATTTGAGAATTGATCGTGTGATGTAACACCGTTAGATTTCTTTTATTGGATTATTCGGAGACAGAGATTTGTATCAACAAGAATATTCGCATGCGTGCATTGAAAGACAAAATTCCATGCTGCATCAACCACATTTATTTGTTATTGTGGAAATTTTCGACAAAAGAAAGCTATATGCCATCAAACCTGTGGAGGCATTTGTACGGTGTTATTCCATACATAACACTATCTTGCGTTCTTTACGATTCAATAAAAATATAACAATTTAAAAGAATACATTTTTTGAAAATTAAAATCAAGTCTTCAGTTACCATGTTGTTCTATCAAGTAACGTTCCATTTTTTACTAAAAAAGCTATTATCTGTCAAGTGCCTTTTTTAAAAAGGTGGCCAACGCTTTATTTAATGAATAGTGATAAATTCAATTTTGCACACCCTTAGTCCCTATAGTCCTGTGAACATATTCATTTAGCGAATACACATTTGATTCGATCGTTTTTAAAATAAATACATTTCAAAATTAAGCAGTCATTTATGATGCGATAAAAAAAATTCGCTCTTTTTCTGATTAAAGGACCATGACTTCGATAAAATAATCGTCTGGTAAATGATATCTACGATTATAGCGTCTAACAATGAGTCCAACAAATGCTCCTAAAAATTATTTCTCACGATTTAACAGTGTACAGTGTATCAGCTCTATGTACTACAGGCTAAAACGCTTCCACTTTGAAGGAAAAAATAGAACATACAGATAAAAGATCATAAGAAAAGATTGAGTATGAACCACCTGTGAAGTCTTGAAAATGGTATCTTCTTTTCCATTCAGAATTTTTCAGAAGTTGAATTGTAAATTATGTGTAATTTAGTAACATTTCTATGATTCTAAATTTTCTTTAACATAGTATTCAGTTTATTTATTATTTGTAACGATAATATTTTGTTAAAGTGCTGCAGTAGTACATTTGGTTGTGATTTTCATCAAGGTAAGGTTTTGATTAATCCTTTTTTCTTTGTATTAAATCATATGAAATCACTTCATGGGCAAAAAGATTTAAATCGATATCATTCTGTAAAAATAATTCAAAACTGGGTAAAATATTTGTTACTGTGTAGTATTTGTAAAACCTGAATTGGTAAAAGAACTGTGTAATCGATTAAATAATTAGAAATTCAAATAAATCTGTTAGGAAAAATCTTTTCTATAATCTCTTTACTTTCTCGTATATGTAGCATAGAAAAAGTATAGCAATCGTCAGAAAATTCGAACTCGAGAATTGACGAATTTCCACGTTTTAAATCTCCCTAAATTCGAAAATTTCATTTTTAGAAAATGTTTGTCTTCCTGTATGTGTCAAAAATAATTTTTAAAAAAATTTTTAAGGCTAGACAAATGAAATTTCATTTATGGTCTTTACACCAAATTTGCATAGTTTTTCAAATTGTGGGCAAAATTCGCCGAAAGAAAATCTTTTTTGTCCGTCTCTTCAAACATAAGTTCGTATGATAACTTCTTGTATACAGCCGACCACTCCGCCACCACTGAATGTAGCAGTATCGACAGTATTTGTTGTGGTCGACATCGTATGATTACTATAAAAAGAAGAGAGCTAAAGAAATAAAATTTGGCGCATAGATATTGTATTTTAATATAGAAGCTTACCGAATTTTGAGTTAAATACAATAAGCGGTTGATAGTCTGTCTTTCTGTACTTTCATAAATGTGTCAACGGGATAACTCGAAAACACAGTAAATTTAAATATACCAAATTTTATACATGATTTTATAACTTTAAGTGTAGTTTTATGTCAAATTTTTGTTTCAATCTGCTGGAAAGAGAGCTCCCAAATTTGATTTTTCATTATTTTTATCTGTGTCTCAGCGATTAATCGCCAAAACATTCGCCAAGTATCACACGATAGATTCAGTGACATTGCTAAATTCACATCAAAAATTTATGTATTTCATAACTATTGCACACCTATGCCATGCAAGATGTTCACCTTGACAATAATTTGGGTTAGTCTAATCCAACTAGTTTTTATTAGAATAAAAATATAATATATAAGATTAACCGATGATTGTGTTCTGAAAACTCATATATTGTATTGTTACAAAGAAATCGTGCAAGATTTTAGTTTTCTATCAAATCGAAAATAATGAATGAATTGGTAACACAACCCTGTTTTAAAAATGAAAAATGAGCTAAATAAAATTTTTTTTTAAAGCAATGCATATTGAAATCATAAACAAAGTAATATAACTTTTTGAAATAACATTGCATTTCATGTCAAGGTCATATTTGATTTTCTTTCTTTCATACTTGAAAAATGTCTGTACAAAGTATTGTTATCGATAAAAATATTTGAGCTCGACTTTTTGATGAATTTGATTTCTGTTTTCATCAATGATTCATTAAATTAATACATAATGTTGCACGACTCAGAATTAATTTTTTTGAATGGTAGAAATGCGAATAACTCATACATCTGTTTTCTTATCAAAATATAATACATCTGTATTCATAATGTAAGAACTCAACCCATTAAAATTGAATAAAATGGTAATGTACGTAATGTAATAACGATGATAATGTAATAAATGAAACTAATAGATATTAGCTTAAACTATAAAATTAGATATGTTATGTTTTTTTCTATACAAAGTATAAAGAAATCATTGCTACTGTCAAAACTTTCAGGCGCAAAATCCTTTTTTGGCTGTTGAGTTTTGAAATTCAGAATTTCAAGGAGTTCGAAAAACGTATTTCTGACATTATGTCCCTGACTATTTGTCGTTCCATCTGTCTATCTTTGAACACAACTTTGAGCTATACGGATGAAATTTGGTGTATGAGTTAATTTGTAGACTTTTACCGAATTTTGAGCAAACCCAATACACAAGATGTCTGCCTGCTGGTTATTCAATCAAAAATGAATTCTGTAATTTCAAAACACAAATAATTAAGTAAATAAAATTTAGTACACAAGTTTAGTCTCTAAATTACAGATATTTATTAAATTTTGAGTCAAATTCTTGAAACAATTGACTGTTTGTCGTTCTGTACTTCCATATGCACGTTACCGCGATCTCATAAAGGACTCAAAGACTCCAGTGAAATTCAATATGTCATCTTGTGACTACAACTATAGTTCCAAGCCTAATTTTGGAGTTACTCGGCAAGAAAAACGAGTCCAAAATACATATTCCCTCAATAGATTTTGTAAAATTACTTGATGCATACCAGAGGTTTATATTTTATAACTAATGCTTGTCAACTACTGTTAGTAATAACAAACCCTTGTGCTTAATAGCCAAGTAAAGAATTCGTGCCATTAATCAAGAACAATGAATTTATGATAGAGAAAAAAGATAAGACTTTTATTGGAGATTGTTCGAGAAAAATTCAGGAAAAATATCGAACATGTAACAGCCCTGGCAAAAACTTGCCATTCTAAGAACATTTATCTTACAATAATAAAAGGGTTGTCAAAAACATTCTTATATCATTAAAAATAAAAATTTCAAACCTCCCAAGTTCAAAAATTACTTCCCTAAGTAATTAAAGCAAGTGCATTCAGAATTACAATTAGATATTTCTGAAAGAAGGTGTGTAACCTTGGATCTAAGATTTTTTTGACACATAGTCTATTTTCCTATTGCAGCATTAACTGACTGTTAAAAATGAAAACTATCTATCAGAAAATTATGTAAATTCTTTAATTCATAGACACTTAATAAGTGGATAGGTCACTTGATTTTATTTTATTGGGTTATTGATTTATTTCTAGAATCTATAGTATCATTTAGCATCAGATAAATCGGGAAATTTTAGTATGGTGGCACCGAAATTTCTAGAAAAAACTCAAGATTCACATTCTGGATTGCATTATTCCTTCTGCATAGGTTTGGAAGATTAATTAGGCGGGGTCACGGGAATTGAATCATAATTTGGGGGAAAAAGTTTTTTACATTCATAAAATTTAAAATTTCTCAATTTTTTTTACTGACTTCAGTATTTTATAAATTTAACAATCAAGAACTCCATCGAAATCATTATTGATTAGTTTCTTTTTAAACAGCTAAAAATAAACTTATAGTTCCGATTCGAAAAATGCTTTAAATGACATAAGTAATTTTATTTTTTTTGTTTCTTTCCTGAAATGCATTGTTGAAAAAAAATTATTAAATTGATATTTTTGTAAAATTTCCCTATTCCATACATCATATTTAATAAAATATTCTTGACACATTAATTCTGAAATGAAAAAAGTTTTACTCCATTGCTATCAAAACTGAATAAGTTATGAAGCTTTGAAGTTCATAATTTCAGATAGATTACGATAGCCTCGAAGGAATAAATTTTTATTTATTGGCTGATCTACTTCGAGGCATCCGTTGAAATATTATAAAACTGCGTAAAATCATAAACTTCAAATTTTTCTAATTCGGTTGGTTGTAATAACAAAAGAGTAAAATATTTTTTAAGAGTTAGTTTATTAGAAATATTTTATTAGGGATAGGATTGGGTCTTAACATAAATGTAAATTTCAATTTTTTTATGGTATTCTTATTAACAGAAATCAAACATCAAAATCTTGCTTGAATTTAAATTGATAAAAGTATTTTTTTAAATTGTTCCAGACATTGCTGTGCAGACATTTTTGAAAATATTTAAGTCAACATTATTTTTATATTTAATGCTTTACATTAAGAATTAAAAATGATATAAATTATAATATAAATATTTTAAAATTGCAATTCTTTTTCTGGATGATGCAACAAAGTTACAAAACATCTATTTGAAATACCGTTAATAAATTGGTGTATAAAAGTGTCGATACGATGGTACATATTCCCAACAAATAATATGTATTTATCGCGAATTCGGTTATTCTAAATCAAACGATCCATCTTTAGAGTGTCAATACTTCCACATATTTTCCTTTATCATCAATAGAAATAAAGTCTTAAATTAATTATTTAAAGATAGTAAATATGATAATAAATATCATTTCTCCAGTCCCTTCCGTTGAATTTAAAAGAAATATCAGTCTTCGAAGTAAATCAAAATCTGATTGGAACTAAAAATATTGAAAGGAAATTTCAATAAAATTCAATTATATAATTACGAAGAAAATAGAAAAAAAATCAATAAAATAGAATATATAAAAAGTTAAATAGATTCATTATGGGAAAAGAGGAAAAAAGAAATGAATCTGTCCGATAAAAGCAGATGTATAAAGTCGTCTGTTCGCCGAATACAATTTAAGAGAAAGATTTAAAAAAAATCTTTCAAAGAAATGACGTAATTCATTAAAATAAAAAGCAAATGATAAGCAGGCGATGAAGCTTTAAATCTTCCGACAACAGCAGAAAGAAAAGAAAGAAAATAAAAGAATTTCAGATAAAAGAAGAGATTAGAAGTTTCTAGCAGTTATCTTTAACGGAAATAAAGAAATGTTAGTGATAAAAAGAAAAAGCCTTTTAAATTGAAAATTTTTAAAGGTTCTTTTTAGAGGATATCTGATTAAAAAGATTAATCGAATTGGAGAAGAATAATAGTGAATGCTTCCAATTTAATAGTGTTGATCATTGAAGAATTTATATATATATTTTTTTTTTGTCTGATAAATGAAGAAGTCAGTTTAAAATCAAAAATTTAATCATGGCATATTCTAAACCTTTCTGAATCCTAAAAAAAGGTTTTTAATCATGAAAATCCTCCATTAAGTGTTCCTGAAACTTCATGCCATTTCTCTGTATAATATAAGAAGCTAATGAAACGGTAACACCTAGCCAATCACAGAAGAATATCAATCAGTTGCACTAAATAGCCAATCAGAATCGAGAACACATATCTGCTAAAAAGTTACATCTCAAGTCAACATAACTTCGCTTTTCAAATTTTAAACAATTTGTTTAAGTTGTTTGTGAGCATTATTTTTGCTTAAAAATGGCCCATAATCTGAATAATCGATGCGATTATTATAAATGCTACTGACTGTGATAGGCAGCTGAATATATCTGAAACTGACCTCATTTATCAGTAAATTAACGGTGATGTAACGTGATACACGTCAAAGAAATGCTTGCAAAAGAATTGAAGATTTAAGGTATCTGAATGAAAATATTGAAGAGACTTTATTAGAGGATAATTAATCAAAACAATAATTCTGGACGATATCGATGACAAACTGAATTCATTTTCATTGTATGTTGAGGAAACAAAAAGAATTAATTTCACTGTTTAATAATGGAACAGCCAAGTTTCTCTGCGAATAATAATAATAAAAAAGATAAGAGCGAAAGTATTATAAGGGGGTTGGCAAACATTAGTGAGCAAGCAGCTTATTTCCTTATTTCCCTAGTTCTCATATAAAGGTGTTCTTCCTCTTCATAAATCCTAATAAAATTATGGACTTTGGACAAAGGTATGGATTATGTGAGAAGTCAATTTCTTATATTCTGAGTTCCACGAGAGAGTTTTTTGAGCTTTATAGTAAAAAGTATAACTTTATAGAAATATAGCTTTATAGTAGACTAGCTGGTAACCGGCGCATTGCTGCCACCGAAAAAACAATATTAAGTGAAATCAATCAATAACTTGGCAATGTTTTATCGAATTAGAATGAATGGTACGACATTATAAGAACAAACAAATATTCATTTTATATATATTAGATTTGTGTATTCTTTTAGAATTGTAAAGTTTGATATTCTTTCAGAATGGTATGAAAGAAAATATTTATTGTATCTCGTGATATATTTGATATAATCGGAAAGATAATTTTTGAGAATTAAGTCAGCAACTATCATATAT
>JAPMOQ010038370.1:6151-46301 GCA_026543055.1 Argiope trifasciata
GTTCTTTTTAATGCTTAGAGAATCTGCATATGTTCTTTTTAATGCTTCTAAAAATTATAAAAACATAATTGTCGTGAGCAAACTCTATTTAAATATACTTTTTAAAAATCTTTTTCATTCAATTTCTCGTTTATTAAGGAGATATTCACATCAAAATAAGTCACAGATTCTATAAATTTTTTTTTAATTCAAGCAAGATTTAAAAGCTGCTAACAGTCAAAAAGTAAGTACATACCTAGATAGCCATAAGAAAAAAATATTAACAAAAGAAAGGTATCATTGAAATATTATTTTACAAATAGGTGAAAGACATAATTGTTGCTGAAAACTAGATGCTATTTTTCTAATATCGGTAGGTTCAACAACAGTCCTTTTATGCAAATAAAATAAAAATGGCTTTCCTTACTCTTTGCCTCCTGAAATATTTCATATCAGGCTTTAAGTTTTTCATAAAAAGATCACAATCTTAATAAAATTGTCTGTAGTTTTATAAAGAAAGAATAAACATCATGCAAAACCTTCAGTAAGCTGCTCTAATACTCAATTTCTTAAATTACTAATTAAAATTAATAATCCAAAACTAGCATTGTTTATTTTTCTTACTTTTTGAGTAATTTTAGTTCAAGGAAATACGAAATTAAAAAAAAAAATAAAGAAAGGAAATAAATTTCCCAAATATCTAAAACTAAGTTGCCACTTATAAAAGAGAAATTAAATTATATAGAAACAGAATATCGTCATGAAAATAGTTGAATCAATTACCCTAGCATTTGAGTTCTAAAATTTAAAAAAAAAGTAATTTTTCAATTTAACGGAAAATTGCCGCAGTACTTTTCTTGCACTATTAATTATTGCCTATTGCATAATAAGTAAAAGTGTACCTTTTTAAAAGACCCAAGAAATCAATAAAAAGAATTCAAGCAGCTTTAAACTAGACGAAGAAAAAATTATTTCAGATGCATTAAATTCATAAAATGTTCCAGAAAATTCTTTAAATAAAACTACCTTTCCAGGGTCTTGGCAATTACGCTTTCAACTATGGCATTGGAGATGGTTTGGGTGCCACTAATTCTAGGGCTGAAATCGGAGATGCCGCCGGTAACAAGCAAGGAAGCTACACCATCACCGACATTGACGGTCGAGCCCGAAGGGTCGACTACGTCGCCGATGCTGCAGGTTTCAGGGCTTCCGTCAACACCAATGAACCAGGAACCGCCCTCAGTGCCCCAGCTTCTGCTGCTATTGCCAGTCCCTATGCTCCTCCAGTCGCCCCAGTAGCACCCGCTGTAGCTGCCCCTGTCGTTCCAGCAGCCCCAGCCCTGGCTGCAGCTCCTCTTCTGGCCGCCCCAGGCATCTCATCTTACAGCACCGTTATTGGACACGGAGCAACTCTCGGCCTCCCTCTTGGAGCAGGACTTCTAGCTCCCGGAATCGCCAAGACTATCGTCTGGTAAAATAAGGTGAGAAAGATTCTGGTCAATAAAATAAATTCTGCAAGCCAATTTAACTTTTAATATTAAAAATTATATTATTTTCTTTATGATATATCAAACTTTGGGTTGGGGATATATTTTATAACAATATTCTTCACAGTCTATTCTCAATTACATGTTTAAATTTGAATAGGAAAAATAATTACGTATTTATATTAAATTTATATTTATTTATTTTAATACTGTTTTATTGTTAATTCATTTCATATATTAGCGTTTATTCAGTATAAAATTCAGTAAATCATTAAAAAGTAAACAGTATTGTTGTACAACAGTTTCTCGAGTTTCAATATCTATTAGCTCTGGAGACCAGTGCTATTTCTGCGGTTTTTATCATAGTTAGGTCTACTTTTATAAGGGTTACTATTTTTACCTAATGTAATGCAACCTTTTTTTAATACTATGTTCTTTCAAATTGAATAATTTAAATAATACCCAAGTTTTCTGCTCTATCATTGTTCTAAATATTTTATTTGGAAAATGAAATACTCATTAGACTCAAACTTGTGCACTCAGCACAATTAATAATTCTACATTATATTTGTTAGCAGATAATAAACAAATTATTTAAACTATTTATTGTTCATAATTACAGTTTTATACAGAAATTAAGAAAAAGAAATTCTAAAAGAAATAATTCTATATTTTCGTGAAATGAGTTAATACTGCTTACAGTAAAAGTGAATTTTTCTTTGTGTTGCCAATGAAATAAATTCTGATAAATGCTTATTAAAGTTATGAACTTTCTTTTCGTTAATTAAAAAAGTTACATCTTTATTCCATTTTAGATACTTCTGACCTAAAATAACTATCATGGAATCGGAATTCAAGTGAAAACTGACCAAAGGAAAACCAAATCTACTGAACTTACAGGATATCAGCAGCTTTTGCTGACGGGTATCACGAGTTGGAATAAGTTTACGTTCTTGTCTTTCATGTAAAAAGCATTGGCACAAATAAAAAAAATGCTAGAATTTTTTGTGATTTTATTTAGTTTACCATTCACTTTCCGTAAACCAAAGACACACATTTTACCTTATTGATAAAATTTTGTAAAATTTTCAAATCAAACTGACCAATTTCCATCTAAATTCTAGACGTTTGAGGATGCTCTTTCAGAAGGGTATTTTTTCCTAGCAGTGTTTGTGTATTCCCTAAACATCCATAAGTAAATTTGACTATCATGTTGGTAATTGAAATGGTATTTTAGTTCTATAATAATGAATGAAGATTTACTTTATAAGTAGAACAGAAGGCACTACTATGTTGAAAAAATAATAAAAACCTCTAGTTAGGAACAAAATTTAAAAAACAGCAGCAACATATTCTTTTAATTAATACTAATTTTAAGGAATTTATTGCTTGAAATAGTAGAAAAATATTTAATTTTCATGCAGATAATAAATTTCATCTAGACAATTTTATTTTTAATCGATAAATTGTCAATACGCATGTTGACAAAAGCAGTGTTAGAATTCTTATGTAATATATACAATTTCCCTTATTAACCTATAATGTTTCTTTATAAATAAAATTGGTTCAACTCAGTTCGCTAAAGTAATTTGAGCTTCTTTGTAGGTGAAAGTGACATCTAAAGAAAATGAATATAGACCTATTTTTTTGTATTTTAAAATGCACACATGAATTAGTCTAATAATTGGTAATATTCCTATTAAATAATATGTATATATTTCTATTAAATAATATATACACTTTATGTACTTTGCTATCGTAAAATTCGTTTAAAATAGAGAAAATAGAAAATACTTTGACTGAAAATTGCCTGTTCAATTTATTGAACAAGCTATGAACAAAATTCGAAAATTTAAAACTTGTGTTTTCTAAAATTGTTAAGAAAGGTTTGAAAGTTTAACAGCTAGATATCCTAAAAGCTGACTCTGAAATTAAAGGAAATAATTAAATTCCACTACAATAAACTAGGCACTAAAAAGGATTTTTGAAAATGAATAGATGCATTTAGAACATTACCAATGAAATGAATAGACGTGCTTTTCTTAGAATAGATGTTTACATGTTACTAATAAATGTTCAAGTAATAAAGATATTTTATTTAAAAAACACTAGTCTAAGGGTGCTTTGTGTCTATGATGAATATACCAGTTATATAGTGAATATTTCATAATAAACATTTTAATAAAGTATAAAAATTCTTTCTTAAAAATTCACATTTAATGAAAGATAAACATAGTTTACTTTTACAAGGAAATATATATGTTTTAGTTAAGAAATAGTTTAGTTTTAGTTAAGCCAAAAAAAGCTGTATCTTCAATACTTAATCTTCAAATGCTTAAAAATGTACTTTAGAATTTAAATTTGATCCTTTTCCTGCAAAATTAATCAGCTTTGTGAATTCTTCTATTATAAATAATGTTTTATAAAATGAAATTTTTATAATATAAAAAATTTTCAAAGATTATCAAGGTCGCAAGAATCTGATTATGAAAGTAGATAGTCTTCTAGAGTGAAATCTAAGTAAAACCATGACACTAACAGATTATTATAGATAGAATCGCTTATTTTTATCATTTCTTTTAGGATAAATTTATTTTCAGCATCTTTTATTTTATATTTATTTCGGGATTTCTGTAGCGGAAACGCAAAACATCAATTTCAGTTTCAACTTATGAATTGATTATTTCTTATATAAATCAATTTTTCTTCCATTTTGTCTCAACCATTATTATCAGTATATAAAAGTCTTAGATTCCAAAGTTAATTTGATTAAAAATACAACTTTATTAGTTAATCATACAAATGACATCACCTTATGTACATTATTCAATTATTCGGATACAATTGAGACAAGTTAAGTCAAGAATAAGAAACAATTGATTCGTTTTATCTTATGATTCAATAGTATTTAGAAATCATTGGCATTTTCGAATGTTTAATAATGACATTTAAATACTTTTATCCTTTAAGAAGGATCTTGGAAGCAGGAATGCTAAGTTTCAGATGTCTTCTCTATCAGAAAAGAAAATGATCCAACCAATCTAGCACTGCTGATCCGGCTATCTGTTCTAGTGGTCTTGAAACAACGGATTGTATAACGACAACAAGATACATTATTGTAGATGTCCAGGAACTAATAAACCAAAATAGATGGCCATAACAGCGATGAAAAAAAAGCAATTAAAAATATTGGGATCATCATTTTAAATTATGATTTTTATTTTTATATAAAAAAAATTCATAAAAATAAAATGTGTTCCCAATACTAATGAGCCGAATCTTTTTCTTTGTTCTGAGCTCTCAACGAATCCTTTCTAATAATTATTATTTTAATAATTAGTTAAATTATTCACATATTAAACACACGCTCACTTGCTCTGTTTAGAAAATAATTTACTATGTATCTCTCTATTTTTCAAATTACAATTTTAATCGAACAAACCAAGATTTTATCGTTGCTCAGAAATTATGTATTAAAAAATTATTCTTCAATTTTCCAAATACATCCCATTACAAACGCAAGCTGTGCATATTTTAAAATAAAATGTAAATTTCAAAAAAGAAATAGTATCTCCGCTTCAAATTAATACATTGCTTTAAAAGTTTTTAGTCTACTTTAAAATTTAATATTTTTAACCGTTTTGACATTATTTTATTTCATTTATTTATTTTGAATTAACGCCATGATTTTAAAATGCGAGCTAAAGACCCCATACTTTTGAATCATGATTAAATATACAAAAGAAATATTCTTCAATTCTAGTTTTGATTGAATACTGATTTAATATAGATGTAAACTTCAAAATTTCCTTAACTCTCAGCATTTATCATAATAGTATAATCCCTTATCCTTCATCCCTTAGGACACACTTACCCTAGCTGGTGACGAAGGGAGTCTACTACAACAAATCCAATACCAAGCTATCTGCAGTACCATTATTGTAGATAGCTTACTTCTTGCATAACATGCTTCTGCCAGGGTTAGGCACTCCATTCAAACCAACCCATCATTTTATTTCAAAATTCTAATAGGAAAATATGTGAGCCTTAGATTAATTAAAGCATATCAGACAAGGAACAATGCTTATTATATTTGCTTCTAACTCTTTTTAAGCTATAAAACTCTTTTTGAGTTTATTAATAAGGAGAAATAAAAAAATTTTCAATAAATATTTAACGTTACTTTTGTTCATCTTTTTATTTCAAATGGAATAGGAATGTATGTAGTAATTGATTAATAAGATATTATTACATAATACATTTTATAGTAAACGTTAAACTTATACATATCCTAAATCCTATTATACGAAAATAAATTTAAAATATCTATAATGAGCAAAATGAAATTTTTTATGTATTAATTAAAAATTATAAAAGTTTTATCCTTCTTTAAACGATAAATTTTCTGTTATATAGGGTGGCCATAATTAAACTGACAGTGCTCACAGTGTTCTGTAGCGCGATCTATTTGCGAGAATGACGCCACATTTTCTAGGAAGATTAAATAAGACGGGGGACAAAGGATTCCACGAAAAAAAATTAGTTCCAAAAGTCACCGCTAGAAGAATATGTGGCGCTTTGTAATAGAAAATAGAGTATTAACAAATGTAAATCAATACGAAATAAAATTACTTTTTATTTTGCACATTTGCTGATTTAGTTCAAGTGCAATATGGCAACACTTTTAAAAAAGTGAAAAATTTGCATAATCACGTATAAAGTCTCTTTATCTGCAATTTCACTTACTGGGTAACCGTGGACGCTGAGCAGAAGAAGTCCTTTATTCAAATTTCACATTTATCTGAATAGAACTGTGAATATCAAGAACTGCGAAATTTGGGATGACAAACCACCACATGCAGTCACAGCAATTCCCTTACATTCACCAAAGGTAACTGTTTGGTGTGGGTTCACAGCGGAATTCATCATAAGTCAATTCTTCCATAAGAACATTATCCCGACAGGACCGGTAACCTGTTCTGTTACCGGAGAGAAATATCGTCTCATGTTGAACAGCTTTGTTTTTGTCTGAACACTTCAGTAAAGACAATGCTTGGGGGAAATCCTTTTCATGCAAGATGGAGCCCCTCCACACTTTTCTTTACGGATACAACAGCTGCCACGACAGAAATTCACAACATAAAGAGTCATTAGCCGCTGCTTTCCAACTACATGGCCACCTCAGTCCCCTGATCTTACCCCTTGCGACTTCTGGCTATGGGGTTACCTTAAGTCCAAGGTCTATCACGGAGTTGTCCAGGACCTGGCTAAGTTGAAGGATAACATATCACGGACTGTACGGGAGATTCCTGCAGACATGTTACTTTCTGCTGTTGTGAATATTGTGCACAGAATGCAATACGTGGTGGCCACATTGAACATGATTTGAATGTACAAAATATTAGATAATTTTATTTCCGTATTGATTTGCATTTGTTAACCCTCTATTTCCTCTTACACAGCGCCACATATTCCCTTAGCAGTAACCTTTGAATCATTTTTTTGCGTAATCCTTTGTCTCCTGTCTTGTTTAATCTTCCTACAAAATGTGACGTCATTCTCGCAAATAGATCGCGCTACAGAACACTTTGTGTACTGTCCGTTTAATTATGGCCACCCTGTATAATAGTAGTGTATTAAAATTTCAAGTACAGCATGCGCTTGACATCAAAAATTTCTTTCAGAGAAACTTTATTTGCAAATGGTCCTAATCCATGATGCTTAGAGAATTTAAAAGACAAATACATTTGGATAACGTTATTTTAAGGAGCAGTTAAAAGCTTTAAATAATTAAATGTAGATGTCATGTTGAATTTTCAATGCAATAATGTCGATCACTTTTATTTTTATTTTTTCATTTGTTTAAGAATTCAAATAAAAATATAATATATAGTTAATAGTTAAAAACTAACACAGCTTGAGCAATAAGCAAAAGGATAAAATAAGCAACCTCATGTCATTAATATAATAAAATAGGTTTTAAAACACGGTTATAATAAAAATACTGAGTAAACTTTAATTAAAAATCCCTTTATCATAATACACTGATGGGAAAAAAATCCCAACACCAAGAAAAAATTATTGCACAGTAATGAAATTTTAGGAATACGCCTAGGTAACATATTTAATTGATTAAAGTTTCAAGATCATAGGTAGAGCCATTGGCGAGAAGAGCCATTTCAAATGTGAAATGTTGGTACATTAGTAACCGGTGTAACCGCCAGAATTTTGAGTGCAAGCATGCAAACGTGCATGCATTGTGTCGAACAGGTGTCGGATATCAGTTTGTGGGATGGAGTTCCATGCCTGTTGCACTTGGGTGGTAAATGCAGGGACGGTTACTGCTGGTTGTGGATGACGCTGAAGTTGTCGTCCAATGATGTCCCATACGTGATCGATTGGAGAAACATCTGGTGATCTAGCAGGCCAAGGCAACATGTCGACACTATGTAGAGCATGTTGGGTTACAACAGCGGAATGAGGGCGAACGTTATCCTGTTGGAAAACACCCCCTTGAATGCTGTTCATGAATGGCAGCACAACAGGTTGTATCACTAGGCTGACGTACAAATTTGCAGTCAGGGTGCGTGGGATAACCACGAGAGTGCTCCTGCTGTCATACGAAATTGCTCCCCAAACCATAACTCCAGGAGTAAGCCCTGTGTGTCAGACAGGTCACTAGCAGGCGTTCACCTGGCCTCCTTCTAACCAACAAACGGCTATCACTGCGACCAAGGCAGAACCGGCTTTCATCACAAAACACAACAGATCTCCACTCCGTCCTCCAATGAGCTCTAGCTTGATACCACTCACGTCGCAAACGGCAGTGTTTGGGAGTCAGTGGAATGCATTGTACAGGGCGTCTGGCTCGGAGCTGTCCTTGAAGTAACCGATTTGTAACAGTTCGTTGAGTCACTGTGGTGCCAACTGCAACTCGAATTTCAGCTGCAGACGCAGTACGATTAGCCACAGCCATACGCCGATTACGACGGTCTTCCCTCTCAGTAGTACCATGTGGCCACCCGGAACCTGGTCTTCTTGAGGCAGTACCTTCCTTGACCACTGCCGCCAATACTTATGCACAGTGGATAGATTCTTGCCAAGTCTTTTAGCAATATCGCGGAAATAAAACCCACCTTCTCGTAGCCCTACAACACGACTTCGTTCAAACTCAGTGAGCTGTTGATAATGGCTTCTTCGTCTTCTCAGAGGCATCCTTGACTAACATTAACCCACTACGTCAAATCTCAACTGTAAATAACGATCACGAACCTTACAGCGCTTATTTAAAGCAACCCTCATTTGCATGTACATAGTGTCGCTACTAGCGCCACACTTACGCGCGTAGCTCGAAATTTGAATCGACGTCATCTTTCAGATGTATAAACACGCCTACCAAATTTCGTTTATCTAGCACAGCTCCTTCCTAGTGTTGGGATTTTTTTCCGTCAGTGTATTTCCTCTATTTCACATTCTTTTAGGAATAAATTGTATTTGTTAGTTGTAGCAAATTATTCTTTAAATTTTGTTATTAATACCATAAGATGCTATCAGTTGTTCGAATATAAGCTGATACTATTACCATAAAATAATTAGGCCTAAAAGACAAGGCAAAATTTTTAGTGGATTAACCATCTGTCTGTCAGCACTTCTTTATGCACATAACTATATTGATTCATAAACTCAATGACTGAAATCAATGAAATTCGGTCTTGTTAGTGCAACTCAAATTTATTGTCAAATTTGGTTATAATCGTTTGGAAAAACGTATGTGGTCAAAATACCTTATGATAAAACATGCTAAATGCAATAAAACTCTTAGATATATATACCGAATTTATCTTTGCCAACATCAGACAAGTCATTCACGTCTTAAAACAAAGACCAAATTTATACGCGGAATGAGAGATAAAATTCTTATTTGAAAGCTTAGGAGAAATGTTTGAATAGATCCCATCCTTTTGTATTTTGGATATCCTGTTTACAGTAAATATTCCTTTTATAGTAGACCCCTGGATATCATTTTACAGCAAATCCCCTTCTTCCTATATTCTGGATATCCCTTTTACAGATAATGTATTTTATTATCCATTGTGTGAATGTTGTCTTTTAGATGTTTCTTGTTCTTAAAGTCTTTAATGAATTTAAAGACAAGTTGTAAAAACGATTATTTATGTCCAAATATTTTATTTTAATCTGTCGATGCTTTTATCCTTGTCAGTTGTTATAATGTTTTTATACAATCTGAAAAGTATAACAAGATATTTCAAGTCATTCAGTACTTTTTTATTGAATAAAACCTTCCTAAAGGATTTAGACGGTTGAAAATAATGTAATACGAAAGATGAAAACTTTTCAGTCACTGGATAATAAATTTGAATTACTTAAGTCAAATGCAGATGGTCCTACGTAATGAAATGAAAGAAGCATATATATTTGATAAACATGAAAAGATTGTAAGAATAACCATATTGCTATTTTCAAGAGAGTATAATTGAAATACTTCAGCAGTCGACCACAAAAATTCCTGTCGAATCTGCTACGTTCAGTGGTGGTGGGGTGGTCAGCTGCATACAAGATGAAAAAGAAGTATAATTGGAATACAAATTTAGAAAATTTAGAAAATTTTTGGAAAATTATTGATATTTATACTTGATTTCTTTGGCTGTATAAGGCGTTATATCTCTAATTTTGTGAATTCATTATTTTACAGTCGACTATTCTATTACTAGCATGATACAATGCAATGATTGATGAAATAATTTTTTTGGTCTATCTAAGAATAATCCAAACGAAACTTGATTCTAGAGTAGTTAAATTAGCACATCAGCAGTTAATTATGCAAGAAATGTCTTCCAACCGGAGAATGTTGTAGAACAAGGTTGCAGGCAATTACCATCTGCTAATTGTAGTTCTTTAAATATATTCAGAATGGATGTATCCACTTAAAATTCAGGAAGAGCACATGTAATTTTAAGCATTAATAATATCTCAATATTAATATTCTTATTTTTGTAAAGCAGTGAAAGTTTAAAAGTTGTGAAAACAGTGAAAGTATAACAGTTGTAAATGAATATTAATTTGTAACTTTCCACGCTTTTCATGGACTCAATTCATTATAAGCCTGTTTTTATAAGTTTCAATTTGAGTTTCACTAAATTTGCGCAATTCTTCTAAATAAATGTCTTTTAATAAATATAATCGATAAGGTGTTTAGAATACTTTTTAAAGAGGCATTTGTAATCCTGAATTAAGCAATCGCAATAAACAACAAAATATATTATGTTTCCGGGAATATATATTATTATATATAATGTATATTATCTACAGATAACAGAAGTAATTTCACTTTGTACTTTGCTGATTGCTTTATTTAGAATTTTTGAATACAATACTGTGCTGTATTACTGAAAGTAACATGAAAAATTCCATAGTGATTTTTGAAATAGAATGTGCTTTATTGCTTTTCAAACTATTACCTCATTGTTTGAACCATTTATCAAAATCCCTTTTCATTCATTGGAAGACAAGAAATCCATCTTTTTGAAATAAATCGAAATTAAAATTTCTTACACGTTGCAAAAATACATTTACACAGATTTATAGCTTATTAGTTGATTTATTTGTCTTCTGGTTTCTGGCTTGAACAAATTAGCATTTCTCTTTTTCTTGTTATGTCAATACTTCAAGGGCCACAACACTTTTCGTTAAGCATGTTTTAAATTATTTTATTGTTTTGTCTCAAAGTCGCGAATTTGAACATATGTAACCTTTAGGAATCCAGTTTGGCTTTTAAGTAAAAATAATTAATTACAGAATATCGATGTTTTCTGGCTGTTTTGGAATTTTTCTTTTTAACTATGGAAATTCTATGCATCGGGAAGCCCTGTTTTTTAATTTTCGCAAATTTGATGTTTCTGACTCAGTTTCAAAACAAGTTAGATTATTTATCTATTCAATGTTGAATTAATAATTTCCGGTATACTCTCACAACATTCTCTGAGTGCATTTCCTGTTTATTCGTAATTTTCATTTGAAATTTGAATCGATCGCTATGGAGAATTGCTTCATTTTTAATGGAAAAGTTCAAGATACTGTAACTTTGAATATTATTTAAATGAACTATTATAACCTATACTGGCAAAATATAAATTGGGAAATAATATAAAATCAAAGTATCTGGAAACAAATACTGGTACTTAGACAATAGCGGATCTTGTTGCTTTGCAACTTTACTATAACTAAGCTATTGTTTAGTATTATAATTTAACAGTAAAATAAATATTGATTATAATAATTACATACATATTATATGAGTTATATTTCACATTTAAATCAATTTTTAGCTTAATCAATATGTTAATGATTTATTTTGGGTATTTTAATTGTTAAATATGCATCTTTATTTTATTAATATATATATATATATATATATGTGTGTGTGTGTGTGTGTGTGTGTGTGTGTGTGTGTGTGTGTGTTATTATTACGACATTGTGGCAATTATGTCCATATACACTTTCATTTAAAAGATGGTGTCTATAAATATTCTATTAACTAAATAACCGTTATGAGATAAATAGAATTCTAAACAGCTCTACTTAGCGAAAAATAAATATCATTCTGATATTTCCTAATTCATTGGATTTTTATTATTAAATTTATTTCTTTGACAAATAGTTAATCTTTATAACTGATCTGCTTGTGGTCCTATTGCCGTCTAACAACTCTAGTCAGATGTTTAGAAAAAAATGGTACTTTAATCACTACATGCACAGAAGCTTTACAAATTTTCTTTACTTCGAACAGCTTTGTTACGGCTACAGTAATTTCTAATAAATTTTTGAACACATTTTTAAAAGTAAATTTTAATAAAACTAAATTAGAAGGATTAGCTTTATGATTTTTATTTTCATTCTTATCAAACACATCATCAGCATAGACAATCTGAATTCCTTTGTTTGAATTGAGTTGCTCCTGTGCTTAATTAATTTGCGTCATTTTTATAAACATCAATACTGGATTTAGTTTTAGTTTAGTTATATTAACGTCCCGTTTAAAGCAACACGAGGGCTATTTTGGGACGGACCTCGTAATGTTGAACCACGGTCAGATGACGAGGACGACACCTGAAGTGGCACCTCCTCTCCACACCACACCACACCAGCGGGAGGACGTTTGGTCTGACAGATTTAATGTGCAAGAGACCCCCTCACACGACGGATCTTCGGTGGAATCGAGTCTCGAACCTGAAACCCTCCGGTTCCGAAGCCGAGACTTTACCACCAGGCCACCGCAGCCTACATCAATACTGGATACAATATTTCTTATATCTTCCTCATTTGAATAAAATGCCTTATAAACTTGCTACGATATCTTCACAGTGTTGCATATCAGTCAAAATATCGATCATTCTGGAGATAATGTACTATATCTTGTATCAATAAGGTCTTGTTCTTTTGATTATTTACTTCAGAAAATATTTCAGATAATTTACTTTTCATAATCCATTTCTGTAGAAGAAGACATTCTATGTTTTGATTCCAGATCTTTCAAAATAACAAGTACAGTACCTCTTTCTGCTCTTTTTTGACGATATGGAGTTTGTTGATGTTGCTTTTCTTAAAAGAATTATCACTGATGCTGGTATTTCTTTAAATGAATTGTCAGTGATGACTTTTCCTCGTCCATAAATTGTCTTGATTTAATGAAATAATCTAGCTAGAAATACTATTAGTATGCAGATTTCGGGAAATGCTGTTTTCAACGATTTAACTTCGCTAGCTCTCAAAGATGAGTAGTTATTACATGTCCTAAATCCATAAATAATCCGAGTTAGCTCTATTGCTTCATGTAAACATTTCCTTTCATCACCATTACCTTACCTTTAATCACTTTTTTTGAAGATAAAATACCTCCTGGTGCATGCGCAAAAGCACACGGGGTTTTAGAATCTGAGATTCAATTTTTATCATCCCATGTAGAAGGAAGAAAGGAAACGGAGTTCTAGGTAAGCAGAATTAATTAAACTGACGTCACACACAATAATACCTCTTCACGGACAACATGGAAGATTCTACAAGAATACCTTTTCCTGGGAAGCAGGAAAAATTGAACTGACATGTGAACACAATATTTTACCAAATATATCATTTTTATTAACCTATATGACAGCGTGTATCAAGAAGATGAGTTTTCTAAGCGAGGATATGATTGTCCTTAACATTTCCGAAAATTCATCAGTTAAAAATTTTTCAAGCTCTAACATCAGATTTCTAAGCTTAGAATTAAATTCCAAAAGTGGTATTATTTAAAATAAAAGCTCTGAAATACAAATTATTCGTTCATTATCTACTTATATTTGTTTTTGTGCATACTAGTATTTGTCTAATCCTCAAACGTGCAAATGAATGAATATTTTCTTTAAAACATGATGGATTTTAAGAACCTTTTTCAAGGAGCTTTGATACGTCCTCATGCCACGTTATTGGAAGAAATTTAAGGATTTATTGCATAATTATGTATAATTATTCCTTTAAAAATTCCTAGTAATAACTAAAAAATTGCACTAATAAAATTCTAACACTTCATAATTCATTCAGTTTTCAAATCAGTGAGGAATTGCTTTTTGTTTAAGTGTTAGAATGATCACATATAACCAATGGGACCTGGATATTACGCAAAAATTAATATTTAGTAGTTTTTCAACATTTATAAACATAAACAATACAAAATGGAATCGTTTTTTTTTTTCCTCCTTTTAAATCATACTTTCAAATGAAAGCATTTATCTTTCCTTTAACAATCCAAATATCAGCTAAATAAATATTATGCATTAATTGACGTTTGCGTTATTTTAAATTCGTGTCTTTATTTTATGTGAAACAAGTAATTTCTTCTGCATGTGTGCTAAAGAGCTATGTAGGAGAATTGGATTGCGAGTAAACAAGATATAAAAGCCAATTCTCAAATTAATAATTAAACACCATAAAAATTTCGAATTTCAGCGCTAACCCGTTTAAAACATCCCCTCATACACAAAAATTGAAAACAAAAAGTTAAAAATCACATTCAATATGTAAGTATAAAAGTTTTTAATGAAGGTTAAATTAAATAAATATTCCATATCATGATTTTTGTATTAAGAAACTAAAATTCCTAAATAAAATACCAAATTGCGAAGAAATTGAGTATACATTTTGATAAATATTAACGGTAAAATCAAAATATTAATAAAAAATTCTATTGTTAATACCTAATATTTATTTTAATAATTTTTTATAGGATTCTTAATTTTACTCTTAAAACCCATATATATATGCCTTTTTTTGCATAACTGAAATGAACTAATTCATATGAAAATTACATAAATTATTTAACCTTAGAAGATCTTAAAACAAAAAAAGCAATAGCAGATACAATAATTGTTTGTTGTATTTTTTATATTTCAAAAAATTAAATATTTTCAAACAGATTTTGTTTATGAAAACACGTATCAATTCTTATAATTTAAAGGTATTATCATTGTCTCCAGTAAAGATAAACGCGCTACTAAGTTAGTGTTGAGAAAATGATTAGAATAATAATTTGAAACATATTTGGATTAAGCGCTAAACTTGTAAATTAATAGACTAGTTTCATTAAGAAAATCATTTCATTTCATCAGATATTATTCAATTAGCGTAATTCCTTTAATTTTATGTAACTTCAATTAAAATCTTTTTTCTTATTTAACCGAAATCAAAAACAAATAAAAAATAAAGGAATAAAGAATAAATAGGAAGTAATTTAAAATGATTCTTTAACAATTTTAATTAAGTGATTGAAATCAAAATGGAATTGTTAAAGATTTTGATAGTCAAATGTTATTAAAAAGTCTATCATTTTTGTCATGGATTCAATTGTTTCTTTAATGTAATCGCATTATGAGTCCTGAAAAAAATGTTAAGAACTTCTGTTGTGTATTAATAATGTAAAACCGTTTTACTATTCATTATATCTTATTGTCATGTTAATTTTGGTTGTTGTATTCGTTTAATACATTCTGTTCATAAACATCTTGATACAAAATATGATTCTAAATTTTAGAATACCTTTTTAGATAAAAATTACTCAATTTCCTTTAAAATAATTAAATACAAAACACAAGGGCATACAATTAACATTTGCGTCAGAAAGAGAAAATAGTTATTATTAATGATCTGGAAATATATGAGAAGGTCATGCTTTACACTTTTTGTGACCAAACTAGATCAGAACTGGGCCTAATTATCATTATTCTTCCTGGTGAAGAACAAGATGAACTTCCTTCAGTGACAATGTAAAAACAAAAGACATGCATTTTAGCATATATTCGCCCAATTATGCTCAAGCAAATGAGGAGCCGCACCCATCAGAAATATTCCAGAATCTTCCGTCCTTGAAAATTCTCCTCAAAATTAGGTATAAAAGAGCAACCGAGAGTCACCCTGTCATCTATCTCGTCAAGAGCACCTTTTCCAAACGCCAACCATGTTCGCTAAGGTAAGCATAGCTTTTAAAGTAATTTTTCAACTTTTAGAAAACTCTAATTATTTTGAGTGCAATTAACTAAATCTTTTTAATTGAGAAAACGATTAATGTAGATCTAATTAGTATTAACTCTGAAATAGAAATATTTTCTAAATTATTTGCAAAATAATCAATGATAATGAATCATATGCTGATTTCCAAACCATTTGATTTCATAATTGAAAGCATTATTCAAATGAGAATATTTCTTTAGACGATAAAAATTATGTGCTTTGGCTAACAGATGGATTTCTAGAAAAATTATGGTCTAAATCTTAATACAGTAATTTTACTATTCCTCGTATTTAAGAAAAGGTTTTTAGAAATTAACATTTGAACTAAGAAAGAATGGCACTCTCTGCAGTTAAAATCTATATAGTTGTCCAGTTTTGAATTTGAATTAATTTAGAAAACTGACTAAATTTAATTAGTATTGATACTGTAGTGGAAATATTTATTGAATTTTGGATGTGATTATCACTGATAAGGACTCAACTGCTGATTTCCCAACCATTAGATACAGGCATATGATTCCCGATGTAGTATTGCTTTAAATGATGAAAAAAAGATTATATTTCTTTATTTTTTCGCTAATAAATATTCTTCTACAGAAATTACGTTCAAATCTTTATACAATTATATTCTACTTCATATTTAATAAAAAGTGTTTGAAAAATTAACATATGAAATAAGAAGAATTAACTCTTTGTCATTAAAATCTACAGAGTTATATATCTTTGAATTTCACTATTTTAAGTCAATCTTTCTACAGGTGATGCTAATCCAATTTTTCTTGGGTAAGAGTCACCTGTTGATTCTCATATTTCTATCACTCATTGAAAAAATCTAAAATTAATTGAAATAGCTGTTTTTCCTATTGAAAGATATGTCGTTCTCTAACACATAGAAATCATTTTTAGGGTCATTGTTTAACTAGACCTCCCAATATATTTTATAAATCTGGTTTGAAATAATCATTTCTGTTACCAGCATTAAATAATACATTACAACATTAATTCAATTCATTTTTGAGCAAATATTTTAACTAGATAAAATCTCAAAAGTATTACTATGTAATTTAAAGATAGTTTTAATTTCATGATATAAATTTATTTCCTAGATTTCTCTTTGTCTAAAAGTTAATACCAATAGCATATTACTTTTATTTCGCATCATTATTTCAACAATCGTAGATTAAAGCTATATCGTTTCATATTTTATTTCTTATGTAAGATCTCATAATGGTTTTCAAAAAAATGATAGCTCTCTAATTATTTGAGGGAATCATTTACAGGACTGCATTTGAAAGCTTAATGACGGTATTCAGTGTGTGATATAAAAGACAAGGGAAGATTTAAAATAAAGAACTATAGTTTGATTCCCCCTTACATTTAAATTACAGCTAACAAAGATCTTTCAGATGTAGATGAAAAATTAAGGAAATAAACAATATAACAGGCTCCTTAAGGTCGTTAATATGAAATTATTATCAGGATATTTCTGAAAATAAAAAATAATTAATAGTGTATCGTACCATATATTTAAATATATATTTTGCTCAACTGAAGAAAGTAATATAATCTTTTAAAACTAATATCAAACAGAAATAAATTAACTTAACAGGTAGGAAATATAAATCGAAATCTATATCTCTTGTCTCATTTGAAAACCAGAAATTTGAATAACATTGTCGAAAATTCTTACCAGTCTTGTTTAAAATTTAAGATATACTTAGTAAAACTGTAAAAAAAATAGCTAAAGGTGGATTACCTTTTTTTATTGACGGATTCTTTTTTATTGGGGTTTCGATTTCTTCCCATGGAAATTTTTCTACAATTTATATGGATCTGTTAAGAAATAAGTTTTATGCAATAATCTGTCTTCATTGTTTTCAGATCGCTATCTTGTGCGCTGCTGTTGCAGCAGTATCTGCCAATCCTCTTTTGGCAACTTCAGTTGTGAATGACGGAAACAGCATCAGTGCAAAGACCCAAGACGTGAGTTGGCGCATTTTTCTCTTCTTTTTTAAAATACTCTCTGTTATTTGTAATAATCTGAATTCGGGCAATATTTACGTTTCCTTTAACTCTTTAGATGAAAGCACCCATATGTCTACATTTCATATTTTAGGTTTCTAAAGATTATACTAATCAAGAATTTAAACTTCCATTTTTTGCAAAATTCAGAGATAATTTTGTAATTAACTATCGATGCAAATGTGTTAAAAAAATTTGAATAAAATCACAAATTTCGATGATGTTTACTTTCATAATATATCTTATAAATTTAATAAAATGAGACTCAATTTAAAGTGAACTTGCCTTACGAATGAATTATATTAACTGAAATTTCGTTTAGAAGATATTTCTTTTGCCATATTGACTATTGAAAGTTGATGAGATTTTGTTTAGTAGTACTGACATACAAAATTAATTTCGAATTTAATGAGCATTCTATTTAATAAAATGACATTTTTCCTTAACAATCACAGCATTTCACATAATTTGACCTTTTGATATATTATCAATATTTACAGAAAGTTCTTAATTTTCTTATCTTTTTTTCAAATACAGAACACTCCCGAGTATCCGGTTCACTACTGTCTTACTTCAGTACTATCCGACATAACTTTGTTTTATCGTAATTCAATGAGAAATGCAAGGCGTTGCATTAAAAACATTATCGGTGTGCCGTGTGTAGAAACATTATTTGTTACGTTCCATTTGTAAAATACAAGTTGTGACAGAAAAAGAGCAATATTCCGCTCGTTGTTCGTTGTTTCGTTAGCACGTAATGGACCACCTCAATTGCTTTCACCGTTCCTGATTATAACTACACAGTTTGTGCAATGTTTTTAAACTGTTCTTGAGTGTGCTTAATTCCTTTTTAAGAATACCATAATGAAGATCATAGAATTTTTTAAATGTGAACAGATTATATCCTTTAATTCGACTTTTCTCTGATAAATTTTTACAGTGCAGCATATAAACTACATGTACAGAATCTTCTATTTTAACTCGATTCGTTACCGAAAAATGTTTCTATGAATCATTGATCTGCGACCACGTTCCCATTCTATGTAGTTTAAGATACATGGAAGGCTCAGTACTTAATAAAAAGTCAGAAAATACATATTATATCAGCAACTTTCTCTTCTGCTATTAGTTTGGAAAAGAAGGAGTTCAGGGAACTTTATATTATCACACCTATCCTTCCACTACATTAGACCAGATACTTATGAATGTATTGTAGTTCTTCACTATTAGATTATTAAATGAACAATCGAAGAAAACAGTCTTTTACTTTGAATCACAAAATGGAATTGCGTATATTAAAAAAACACATCAAACATCACAAATTAATTTTGCTTTGATTCCCAGGCAATCGGCAACTACGCTTTTAACTACGGCACTGCCACCAATGCCAGGGCTGAAGTCGGAGATGCCGCTGGAAACAAGCAAGGAAGCTACACCATCACCGACATCGACGGCCGAGCCCGAAGAGTCGACTACGTCGCCGATGCTGCCGGTTTCAGAGCTTCCGTCAAGACCAACGAACCCGGAACCGCCCTTAGCGCCCCAGCTTCCGCCGCCATCGCTAGTCCCTATGCTCCCCCAGTCGCCCCAGTTGCACCAGCTGTTGCTGCCCCAGCCCTTGCTGCTGCTCCTCTTCTTGCTGCCCCAGGACTCGCCTACAGCGGTCTTATTGGACACGGAGCTCTCGGATTTCCATATGGAGCCGGACTTCTCGCCCCTGGAATCGCAAAAACTTACGTCTGGTAAATTAAGGTGAGAACTTATTTAGTAAATCAGTTTCATTTGCCGTTTTGCAGAATTTCGCAGCCTTTTTAAATATTTTGGTTTAATTGCAATGATGATACTTTTTTTGACTTTATTTTTTGCAAAAGAAAAATCGTTACTATTGATATTTAATAATATACATTTGTTTTAACTATCACAAACAATATATACTTTTTTATTATATGACAATTGTTTTTATCAATAAAGATAAAATATTGTCAGATTAGATAAATGGACACCGCTATTTTCATATACAATTATGTTTTTAACTTCAAGTCGCTTATTCCAATATTTGCACAAATGGGCATTTAGGCCACTTTCTATTTCATTCTTCGTTTTTCGCAGTTAGAGTTGTATTTATACAGTTTCAGATTTTTTTATTATTATTATATCGCGTCATTATTCTTTAACATATATAATATCAGTTCATTTTATTTCAAAAATATTTCAGATTTTTATAATCATCGCATCTAAATAGGGATTTTCAAAAATTTCCCAGTAAAACTGTTAAAACAAAGATCTATTAAAAATTTCAAATCAAACCACTCGATATTTAAATTTTAATATGATTGGTGAATAGTTTGTATAATTAAATTAAAAAATTTTAATAAGTTTTAATTATTAATATTTAATTCAATTCTTGCTTCATTCTTTAATTTATTTTAATTTAAAAAGAGAATAGCATATTTTATAGATCGTAATCTCGTGCAACACAAAATGCAATCTTATTACAATTTAATCAATGATGTAGTTGAAAGATTTTTAATTTTAAAATTACTTGTGAATTTAATGAAATAAATATTATTTTAAAGCGAAATAAAATATGAGTTTTAATTATTTTTATGGAGTTACTTTTATGCTTCTAATTACATTCACTAAATTGTAGTTTCCAAATGCGTGTATCTGACCGTGGTTCAAAATTACGAGGTCCGTCCCAAAATAGTCCTCGTGTTGCTTTCAAACGGAACGTTAATATAACTAAACTAAACTAAAACTCCAAATGCTTGTAAGACATAAACATGATCATACAAGACATTAATCATTTAGATGATTAGTGTATGTATTTTTCATTGTTTCATAAATATATCTTGCATGAACATGTTTTCAACTTGTATTATGTAATCATTTATCGATTAAATGATTTGTATATACACTCATTATGTAACGTAAAATGAAATTATTGTTTATTTCTCAATAAATCCTTTTTTATTTTAGATTCCTCTAATCTTGGACAAAATAAATGGCTTTGTAGCTAAAAAGACATCGACCAAAGGAAAATAATTTGCAGGGTGCTAACGGCGTATCGAGGTTGGGTATTATGACTTATGTCTGAAGCTTTATTGCTTAGTCTTTCATGTAAATAGCATTTGAACAAATAAAAGCAAGTGCTAAAAATTTTGTTTGTCATTTCAATTATTATTATTATTATTATTTGCTTCTCTTTCCAGTTGCCAAAATTTTAATATTATTTAAACTAAATCTTGTCAGAAATTTAAAAAAAAAAAAAACGTATGTTTGAAGTGTTTTCATTTTCTGTTTCCTTGACAAATGCCATTTAAACATTTTAACTCCATTCATGTAAGACAAAACAAAACAAAATATTGGTTTCATTTAAATATGATTGAAAATTATAAAAAAAAATGAAATACGATTTGCAAATTTGATTAAAGGACAAATATATATATATATAAAAGGGAAAAATCATTAGTTATGGTTACCCACAATAATGTATATTTGCATATGTATCTTTGAACTACAGATGAACTCATAAACCTAAAATAATAAATAAAGTAAAATAAATATTATTAGATGGGAATGGGCAATTCTTTTTTTTTCTATATAAGGGAATTTTTAACATTTTAATTAACTTCAAATTAAAGTAGCATTTGATATTTTTCCTTATTAAATTTTAAAATTTTTAAAGTAAAATACAGTTTTTACCACTTTTTAAAAAATTTATTTTTTTATAATTAAAGCTAATTTTCTCATTATGATTAATAAATCCTAAATTTAGTTCTATAAATAATGACCAATTTAGTTACGATGCCCTATTTTTGCAGAGTTTCAATATTTTTTTAAAAAATATTCTTAGCATAATTTTTAATAATACAAGCAATAATAGCTGCAAAGAAATTCAACTCCTCCTCAATAGTTCACCAAATATTTTATTGCTATTTTCTTATATAGTCAAAAGAAAAAGAGGTAAATTCAGGGGTGAAATAACTGAATTCATAACATATTTAGTTTGTTGAATAATAAAGAGAAATATCATGAAAGTGTTCATGCAATTAAAGTATATATGTGTGGTTACGTTTACAAGCTAGTTGGGTTACTAATTGCTCTTTGAGTCAAGATTTTTAAAGTTTTAATTTGTAAAGTTTAAAATTAAGGTTGTAGTGTAGGTTTAACATCAAAATACTCAAATTACATTTTTATTGTATACATTTTATTGTATGTGGTGGGGAGCGGGGGGGGGGGCATGATGAAAATTATGATTGAAAATTGGGCCGTGGATACTAAAAGGTTGAGAATTGCTGCTTTAAAATCATTAAAATTTTATTGTTACACGAAGTAGCGGAGACGATAAATATACAACCTATAACGAATTACTACCATAATGTAGCAAATCAGTTGTTTTTCTGTTTATGAAACAGCTCTTATCAAATGAAACTAACAATCCTATAAGTAAACTTTATTTATATGGCCACATGCATATATATACATGACATTATTTATTTACAAAGGAAAATAAATAATAGAAATTCTAATGAAAAATGCACTGCTTACAAAAAATATTATAATCAAGTTATTTTATTTTTAAAACAAACGATAATGAGTTTCAAATGTAATTAATGTAATTTAATTCCAAAATGGATTATTGTCTATAATGTATATATTGTTAAAAATCAAGTAAAGAAAATCATTTACAATCCAAATTTTGATTGTATATATAAAATTATAATTCTTGCATTTAGAATTGTAATTCTTTACAAATAAAAGGCAAAATAAAATATAATTGATTTTTCAGATATTTGCCTTGATTTTTGAAATTTCTCTTGGTTTATTAATTTATTATTTTCATTTTCTTTCATACTGCTTAAGATATCGCCATTATGCCTTATTAGTTTTAGAATAATAATTATATTCATGTGTTCAAATTCTACACATCATTCATATTAGTGCTTTATAGGCTCGAGGCAGACTGCATCAGTAAACCCTTTTAATGAAAATTTCTCAATGATTATCTTTTTTTAGAATTATAAATAAAATATAGAAAAGTCTAATAGTTTTGGAGTCTTAGCTCTTTTGTTATGGTAATGCTTTATTTTATATAGCACGAATTCCCATAATTTAATATTCTTTTATGCTGGGTCCCGGGACATTCGGGTATTTCAGGAAATGAAAGAGCTGATTTCGCAGCTAAATCTGCATCAACACTTCTGTCACAGTCACTCCCATATTGTGATGCTAAAAGGTCACTTTTTACTGCTTGGCAAGAATTCTGGGATCTGCAGATCCACAATAAATTGCATTCTATAAAACCCAGGACTGATTTGTGGTCTTTTCACTCTATACGAGAGGTGGATGTCAAATTGACACGAATATAGGGCATACTCGTTATACACATACATACCTCATTTTTGGCGAGGCGGCTCCTAAATGCTCAGCTTGTCCTGTGGATTTTTCCATTAAACATATTTTGATCGAGGGCCCGTCTTTTAATTCATCTCGTTTTCACTTTTTTAATTCATCATCATTAACATTACAAGACCTCTTGGGTGAAAAATTCCACTCAAACATTTAAATTTTTTTAAAAAATCCATTGGCATTTACAATTGTATTTAATTTCCCTTCACTCTTGACTTTAACATTGCATCAGGGTAACACCTTTTTTGCATCTTTAATTCGTTTACCTTTTTAACCTTGTACATATTTGAGCTTTTATGTTTGGCATATGTAAATTGATAATATTCTGCTTTTATTTTTATCATGTGTGTTTTATGTCATTTGGACTATAATTTTACTATTTGCTTGGTGCAGCATGATGAAGTGTGGTTCTTGAGTCTAAAAACCATAATCAACCACCCAGCCCATAATTTGACACCGTTGAACAATCAATCAACAGTTATGTACGACATATTAACTTAAAGAATGAAGCAGATTTTATTAATAATTATTTTATGGCTTAAAAAGCAAAATGTATTCGTTAATATTGAAAATATACATGGTAATATCCATGGAAATTAAAATTACAATCGAAATTTTTGTAAAATATATGTTGTCTTACTAATTCTCTCCCGTAGACGTTTTCTCCAAAAAAAAAAAATGACCAGTCAAATTTTATTAACCATTTTTAATTTGAAAGGAGCGCAGCTTTCTTCACTGATGATTTCTGAATTCTTCAAATTTACTCTTCAAATTCGTTTTATTTCCTGACTCATTTTCGCTAATTTGATAAATAATATGTGGCATAAAATGTACATGGTTTAAATAAGAATTATTACTTGCTGAGCAATTGTCAGTTTGAGGCGTTATTTTTAATTACATTTAACGCATTATTTAATTACTTATTTAAAGGTTATTTTTAAAATCTTTCTTGTTATGATTTTTTTATATTTATGTTTGTTTGTTTTTTAATTTTTCAGTAAATTATTATAAAATAGTTCTTTACAATTATTTAATTACAGTTAATTTTCATAGTGACTTTATTGTTTATTTAGCTAATTAACGAAGTTCAAAATTATTTAGAAACTAGATTTAATACTGCTTAAAATATAAAGATAGAAAGATGCAGATTGTCTCGAAAGAATGAATAATATAAATAAGCCAATAATAAATGAATAATATAAATATGTTGTTTAATTACAGCATTATATTTATATCTTTTCTTACTTCCACCGTGTTTCTGTGCAGGTTAAATACAATTTATAAAAAGTTTGTAACTTATAACATTTTATAATACGTTTTTAAAGAAAATATTCCAATGTGTCCCCTTTTTTTTGTGAATATATTATAAGGTTTCCACACTGAAAGATTTAACATGGTATATATTCATCATTGCCTAGATTTTATTAAAGTAGAATACATTAAGTAGAAAAGAATAATGCAATTGATAATTCAGTTCTAGCATTAAATTAATGCTTCTGAAGGTTTTGAAATAGAAAGGATTCTTGTTGTAAACTTCATAATAGAAAAAAATGACTTTTTTTTTGGGGGGGGGAGGATATTATAGTTGAATACATCACATATAATAGTAGAATACATTTTATTAAAGTAGAATGCATTAGGAAGAAAAGAACAATGCAATTGATTTTTTAGTACTAGCATTAAATTAATACTTCTAAAGGTTTTGAAATAGGAAGGATTCTTGTTGTAAACTTCATAATAGAAAAAAATGACTTTTTTTGAAGGGGGATATTATAGTAGAATGCATTGCATATTATAGTAGAATACATTTTTATAGTAGAATACATTTTTATAGTAGAATACATTAAGAAGAAAAGAATAATGCAATTGATTATTTAGTACTAGCATCAAATGAATACTTCGGAAGGTTTTGAAATAAGAAGGATTCCTGTTGAAAACTTCATAATAGAAAAAAATGACTTTTTTTAGGGGGGGGATAAAGTTCTATGAATACCAGAATGTAATATAATTTGCCTTTCATTGGAATTAATAATATAACCAAGAATAGAGAAAAAATTATAAATGGATTGAGGAATTTCACAAAATGCTTTTGAATAAGCTATCAAAAAACTGACTTGTTTTATTTTTAATTCTAAGGCACTCTGTATCAATACATGGTCGATTATTATGCTACAATTATGATTCCTGAATCGATTCTGCTATCAGTTGTAAGCATGAAAAAAAAAAATTCAGCCATACGTTCAATAACATCTTTTGTTTCTTTTCATATCCAAGGAGGGTTTTTTTGGAATTAAAAGCTTATTTCAAGTCATTCAGTTTGATAAAATATCTATGCATATTTTCCCTCACATTAATAACGATATGCAATGCATTTTAATAAAAAAAATTTAAATATCTTTCAATGTATTGAAAACAGAAATTAGAAAGTTTAATCACTATTATTTTTGTTTAAAGGCCTGTAAAATAACCTTCAAACTCTGCTTAAAATGATTTTACAGTTACACAAGTCATATACAATTATTCATCACTAAATGCATTTTTTTATTTAATTTTTTAATATAAATTTTATGATTTATTTAGAAAGAAAAAGTAACAATTTTTAACTGATTTTAGGATTTCATTGCATTTACTTTTAAATACTTTTCACTCAAGCTACATTTTAAAAAATGACTTTAAGATAAAAATAATTATGAATTATTATAATATTCTCTACAAAACAAAAGAAACTATTGCTATGTTGTACTAAGATTTTAAAAAATAGAAACATATAAAGAAATAACATTTTTTATTGAAAATAACTGGATACTCATAACACATCATTTTTAACATATTCTATTTAAATTTGGTAGATATTATTAAATTCAATATAAAAAATTTTAAGATATTTTCTTAATCTGAATATCTTTAGTATACGCATTAAATGAAGTATTCGTCATCGTATATTAGCAGAATGTATGGTTCTCTGTTTATTTCTTCCAAAGAAGACCTGGAGCTAGAATTCCGCTATTTAATCCAATAATTCCACCATTCAAAAGCAAAGGCGATGCTCCAACCAATCCAGGGCCGATGATCCTGCTGTCGGTGCTCACTGCTCCAGGAATGGAGACGACAGATTGAGTAATAGCACCAGGAGTCAGGATTCCGGCATTGAGAAGTCCGGGAGCCAATACGGCGGCATCGATGACTGCAAAAGCAGTAAGAAGAAGAGCAACCTAAAATGATACATAAAATGTAATATTTTTTAAAATTACATGCATGAGGCAGGCTTGCTTTAACAGAAATGATTGTAGCCTTCTCAATGATATACTTTCACTAGATGTTGTAAGATAAATTTTTCTCAATGTCATCAAATAGGATTCGATAGTAAAATAAGATCCTAAACAAATTAGTTTCAATGTTAATTTTTTTCTTTTAAACTGGCCCATTAAAAACACTGCATATACTTTTTATAGTCATACAATAAATAAATAAAAATGAAACTAAGTAAAAAATGTTTGCAATAGAACTTATCGAATTTTATTCAAGAATTGTTTTTCATTATTACTTTTTCTGATATCGTTCTTCTAGATTACATCCAAAAATTGACCTTTGTTTCATGATACTAAACTGACATGATAAGAATTGACTTAGATGGTAAAATTCATGTCTGACATGATACCACATGTACTTTCTTTACTATCGATTTAGAGCTTTCAAATGGATCCATGGAGCATTCAAAAATGCTTCGTGTAAGTATTGCAATCCTCATCTGTCTCCATAGACGGGAATTATCTATATAACTACATCTAACATTTAATTGCTTTAATGACGGGCCATCAGGTCATTTGTCCTGGATTGACCATTTTTATCATTATGAAAATTGTAAGTCAACTTCTGAATTGCCTTTGTGAATGCAATAAAGGAAGGGAATATAGAAACATAAGAATGAGGAATGATTGTGGAAGAAAGTAAAGTGGAATGCGAGTGAATTTAATATTTAACTTGACAGGTTTGCCGTGAGGATAATACAGGATCTTGGCACATCAAATTGTCAGTCTGGCTTCCATACACAGTTTCAATTAGAATTACATGTAAACTCTTATATAAATTGATTTTTCACGTATTATGAAGTCATCCTAGTTAAAATGAATGAGGCTAGTTTTTCTCAGGAATATGTTTTCAAAGTAAAACACTTTATCTACAGAACTCTTTGTTCATTTAATGACAAAACAGCAATTCATGAATAGTTTAAATTTACAATCCTTTGCTTTATCTTTATTCTGAAGCAAATATTGTTAAATGCCAAAACTTAGAAGTATCGTTACACTATTTCTCATTTACTACAAGACAATCACATTGAATTTGATCAGGATAACATGGTTTTAATAAATTATCATTATTCTGAATTTCATAAAATTAAATTATTACAGAACATTTTTCGAATAAGGAAAACAAAAAATTGCAATTCTTCTGAACAACATTTTTATTTTATAATCTATCTGAATCAAGAGTGGCAATTAAAGAACATTAAGTTAATTTTAAAATTACTTACCTGAAATGCAGCTCAGCATGTTCTAAATAATTCTCTGTTTAGTTTGAGGTTTCAAATACTAGCTATAAACTGAATACAAAATCGCCAAATATCTCTTTACCAATAACATTCGAAATATAGCTATATAAATTGAACAGTTCGAATTCATTATTTTCATTTAAACTTTTGATACTTTATGTCTAAATTAAACAGTTCAACCAGGTTTCTTTGTACAATTTCACCTATGAATAGTTCAAAGACTTTTAGGGATATTATCTCAACGACATTAATACGTTTTTCTATAGCAGAATATCAATTTTGCAACTATGAAAAAAAATTATTTTCATTTACACAACTAAAAACTTTTCTTAAAATTGCAAAAATTAATTATCTCGTTTATTTTATTTTCAGATTTAGATTCCATTCCTGCAGAAAAATAAAGTTAACATTTGTTTAAAACACTTTTTATGCATTGAAAAATTCAGAAAATATTCTCTCTATTTAATGTAATAAATGTCATATCTTTATAATAAAAAATAGCTGCAGCAGTTACATTTTCCCGTTAAATGAAGTTTGGTATATCCTTATATAGAATTTCAAAATCAGACACGTATTTTCATGTTAAAATGTATTAGTAACCATTTTAAAACTCATGTGAATGAACAAATATAATAGAAAATGAAACAGGGGGTATTGTCCTAATATTTAATACCTGTATAAAATTTTAGTGAAATGTTTATATTCTAAATCTTCTTAATGTAATTTGTTTTGTTTTTAGATTATGTTGGCACATACACAAATAGATAGTTTAATATTCAGTCAATCTATTGACGGATTTCAAACTAAAATTAGATAACCCAATAAATTCTAGTAGCAAACACATATAAATTTAATATGAATAAGTTTTTTTAATATGTGTAGTACTTACATATAAAAAAGAAGCAATTAAAGCTAATAATTGAAATAATCGTGCTGTTAAATACGGTAATATAATTTTCCAAATCCTTATAAAAGGGTTCAATTTAAGTTGGAAATACAATTTACGGGAAATGATTATTATTTTACTGAACTTTAATATTGAAATGTTTATAATTTATTTATAACTTGAAATAATTTTTAAAATAAAATTAGTAATTATTACAGATTAATATCTACTCATTAACTTTGTAACCTTCTCTGTCATTCTTTTCCAAAAACTATTTCGTTGCTGACTTCATTTTTGTCTCAAATAATAAAATTTACTCTAAATGTAGGTGCTAAGAAAATTTCCAAATAAATTATCACCACATCGAGAACTTATACATTAAAAGAAATTATTTATTTTCCGGATTATAATTGATGAACTGAAAAATCATTGGAATAAAGCTGAAATAGATCCTTTAAAAAATTATTTAAAATGGTGTCTTACCTTAGCAATCATTTTGGGATGGTAAATTGTCAGATACTTGACTGATAATTCTGACTTTTGGTGAATCCAGGTTTATATACCCATCGATTGAAGCAAAAAACTTCAAATGCCTGATGTACACGCACTCTTTGAGTGGTCATCACTGGTTCTCTTAAGGTCAGCTTCTCACTCCACCCAAATCAACAAACAAATTAACATTCAAGAAGATCAAAATTTTGCTTACAAAACATATTAATTATTCACAAATCAGGGTTAAGGTTATTTTAAAATGAACATTTATTTTTTGAAAAAAAAAATTATATAAATTCAGATATTTAAAGCTAAATTCATGACCATTGCGAATATACATATAATTGGTCCAATAAACTTGTAAATTTCAGAAAAGCAACCATATTAAAACGAAATTTTGCATTTTCGTTTTTAGAACGTTGGTTTTGAAATAAATTAAACACTTTTTATTTAATCTAAATTAACTTAATCGAAAAGACCATGCTTAAATCTGATATTCGCTCACTTTTCAAATAATATCTGTGTTTTCCCTTCCTCGTATATGTTGTTCAAAGAAAGTATACAAATAAAATTCCAACTCTAACTTTTGACAAATTTTTACGTTTTAGACCTCTCTGGATTTTAAAAACATCTTTTTGAAAAATGTTCGTCTGCCTTTCTGCGACAAAGATTAAACCTTTCCCGCTAGAAGGATGAAATTCAGCATGTAGTATTTTCAACAAATCTGTAAATTTCTATAAAACGTTGTGCAAATTCCATTGAGAAGAAGTCTGAATGCTTGGATGTTTAATTATAAGTTATTATAAGTTAGACAAATATAAATTGGAACAGACATTTAACATCTGCTAAAAATTCTGCTTCATTAAAAAGATTAATATTTCGTAACTATTTAATGCCAATGCCATGCAAGGTTCTCTCTAACTCCACTCCCAAATTCATCCAAGAAATCATAAAATAAACGTCTTTCAGTAAAATCTTCATCAGTTGATTTATAAACAACTATTGAATTTTGTACTTAGAAGAATTTATGCTTTATAATTTCTTTAATTTCATTTGCTTTGAACTTGCTTATTTCTATAGTTCCTCAATACTATTAGTACTTGAGATAGTCGTAATGAAATTTGATATCTGAAAGATATTATGTATTATATTCTAATTCACAAAATATATGTTTTAATTTAGTAACGAAAAATACAGAAAGATTTTTTTTTATTTTCAAAGGAGAATAGAATTATTTCGTTATTCAATTCTTATGAAATATAAATAAAGAAATTAAGTTATTCTAATGTATATTGAAGTTTTATGGTAATGCACTTATGCAATGTCCTCGTTTTTCTGATGAAAAAGACATAAATATTTTCTTAATATCACTTTTCCTTTATCATGAAGTCCCTAATACACTTAGAATACCCGTAATTCTCGATAATAAGCTTATGCAGTTTTCTTATTTCTCTGATATACAAAAGACATTAATATTTTCTAAATGTCAATTTTCAATCGTCAGTAAGATCCTCCTCTTTCCATCTTTTACTGAATGTTACTAATAACTTTTCATATAATAATATAAACTTTTCATAACACACCATTTAAAAGCAATTATATCTCATTTCACTACCTTTATGCATAATTTTTTGACTGATAGGTAACAGCAAAAGAAATGGGATGTTATAGTTACTTCGACTCTCCAAATGTTAAAAAAGTGTGTCATTTCCAAGTAATTTCTAAAAGTACAATGAAAGAGAAATTCTGCCTAAGTGACATTGTTTACTAAATTGTTTTACTAAAAAAGGATACGATGTCAAATTATTTTCTCAAATTTCACATTTCAGCTGAGTTTTCAATAAAACTGATAGATAATGTATTTCAGTAAAATAATGATAAATCAATGTGGAGACGTGGACTAATAAATCTGTTTGGAAACCCGTAAAATAATCAGACTCTATAGATGGATAAATACTTTATATTTCTTAAGTCATTAAAAATGCTGCTGTAGCGAATCATAGAGTTGTGTTTATAATACCTTGTAAAACACTTTTGATTTATTAAAATTTCAAACAAAGATTCTATTCTTCCTTGCCACAAAACGACCTAATTATGAATCAATGAATTCTATTATTTTAAACCAAACAGCAGTGACTCGTGAGGAAGGAGAGTTGATGTTTGGTAATTGTTTTACAAAAAGAAGGCTTTCTCAGCGGCTATTAGAAGGTTATAAAATAGATGAAAATAATTATATTTGAAACGTAATGATTCGATCTCGATTATAAGCCCAGAGAAGGTAACTCAGTGAATTTCATACAAAAGTGTTAATATGTCAAAAATATTTTAGTAAATATAACATATAGGTTATGCAAATTGTTTAAACATTTAGGTTATAACATTTTAAACTTCCTTTTATTGATTTCTATAACGTAAAATATAATGCTTCGTTTAAATCATCTTTAATGAAAATATATTCTATATCTAAGGATTTAAAAATATTTTATGTTTCATTTAACCAATCCAAACGAAACATTATCTTTCGGATATTAAAGAATATGTACGCCATAATCAAAATAGTTGCTGAAATAGGTAGAAAAATTTAAGATATAAGCAGACTTAATTTAGATATAATCAGAACTCGCCGTCGAGATACTCGCCAGACACAAAAACAAGGAAAGGAATATTCGTCACTGAACACCATTCAAACAATCAACATTATGGAGATCTTAGCATCAATTAATCGACCGCAAATACTGAATATATTCAGAGTAATATAAATAAGACTTAATCAAGAGAAAAAATGTTTAAAAATAAAACTATTGGTTAGAAACTACCAAAAATTTATTTTATATTCATATAGAAACTGCGAGTCTAAGGAAGGTCATAAACGCCATGAGTACTCGGATTGTTATTTTCAAACTCCAACATATAAGAATTTTGAAATTCGTAGCATAATAATGAAAAACGAGCATGTACTTTGGACGTTTCTTTTCAACTGATAGAAAACAGAATTGCAACAAAACTAAAAATTTTAATAATAATATCACATCAAATTTGATTTATTTTAGTCAATGAGTTTTTGAGTTCTTGCATTTGCATGAATGAGAATGTACAAAAATACAGATGGTAAGCCCACTGCTAGATATTGGTTGTAACATTCCCCTTCCCCATTCTTGATAAGTGGCATTTTCAGCCAGCTGTGTCACCACCTATAAAAACAATCAATTTTTAAATGCCTACAGATTGCCAGATGGGGAATCTTCTTATCGCCCGAGTGCCGTTGCATCTGGTCATTGGTGATAGCTGAAGGACCACATGTGTTGCTCATCGTTTAAGATAAACTTATTGCACTTTTAAGGGAAAGGAGTGTCAAACCTTCTAGATGCAAAATTTTCCCATTGTGAAGGGGCTATGGTCAGCTCATGATACTGAACGGCCAGCTACGTGGACGCATCATTGATAGACATTCCTACGATTGGCTGATGACCATTAGAGGGGCAGTTTGCTGAACAACTATTGAGTGATAGAGAACTCAAGCGACCAATGGGAAATGGAAGGCGGAGATTGGAAAGACATAAAATGGAAGAATAATTTCAAGAGGCAGTGGGAGACTTTTTGTATTGCGGTACCCTTGTTAACAAACAACCTGTTAGTTTTTTATGGTGTTATTTATCCAAATTGATGGGGAACTCTTTTCACGATAAACCTTCAACCTTCGAATGTTATTTAAATATCATAGTTGTTCTTATGTATATATATATGACTGTAAATGAACGAATTGTCTGAAATTATACTCTCTCATTTGATCTGTCAGAATCAAGTAATGACAGGATCAAATTTTGATATAATATATTGAAACTGCTTGCCGAATGAGCAAACAGACAGATAAACTTCCTAAAAATAAATTTCGTTCAATATTTGACAAAAATATGCGGAATTGGTGCAAAAACCGCACTCTGAGTTTCATCAATTTAATTTAAATCAGTTTTCAGCGATCGTTGTTGCAAACGAATTCAATCACATGATATGTGGGCGGAGCTAACCACGAAACCCACGTGGTACCGTAAATATGTATATGCATGTAAAAACTTTTGTTTAGTAGAATTGTGTGTGTGTGCGCGTGTAATATGGTTAGGTTTTCATGACGGTAGCTCCTAGAATGGCTTAACGAATATAATTTGAAATTTTATTTCTACTCGGATTAATTGCTCACATGTCTTTATCTAAAATATGTACGTTGTTAAATCTTGTTAAGTTTGCTGTTAAAAATAAACTGTTTAAAAAGACAACCAGCTCGACATTCCTTGGAATCTCGTATATTTTAACTATGTGATATACCATCATTTATTATTTTTAACCGTATTCAGACAGAAATAACATAGTGTGAGCCATAATTTTACCATTGAGAGTGGTCTCCACAAATTTTTCATTTTCTTGCATATCTTTGTGAAATAAGATTTACCCCTTTTTTGCATAAATTTGTGAATTTTAAGCAAGACTATGCACAATTTTATTTTTAGCCGCATATGTGATAGTTGTGTGCTTCATAGAACAGAAAAGAAATCAAGTACCATATTAAATTGGTTGAATTACTAATCATATATCTATCTTTAGTGGAATGCATTGATCCATACGAAATATCGATCTTTGGTGTGATTGTACCATTTTTATTTGGGGCTGTGGTGGCCTGGTGGTAAGATCTCGGCTTCGAAACCGGAGGGGGCATGTTCGAGACCTGATTCCACCGAAGAACCGCCGTATGTGCTGGTCTGGTGCAAGTTAAATCCGTCGGGACCAAACTTCCTTCAGCTGCAGTGGTGTGGAAGTTGGTGTGGGGGATACCAGCTCAGGTGTTGTCCTCATCATTTGACAGCAGTTCGAAATGACGAGATCCGTTTTAAAATAGCCCTAGTGTTGCATCAAAACAAGACGTTAATATAACTAAACTAAACCATTTTTACTAACCTACTAATTTTTGGGGATTAATCTCTGTTAATAAACAAATCCATTAAAAATAAATATATTTTGATTATTATTATAATAAATAATAATAAAATGTAATATGAAATATTTTTATCTGTCCGATTTAAATCAAAATTTGACATAAAACCATAATTGCTATCACAGAATCACGTATACAATACCATTCAATTAAATAATTTTGTTTTTTAGCTATTGCATTTAAGTGCATATATAAACACAGAAATATTAATGGATTTCTGTTCCAAATTCGATGCGTATCTACATTTTAGATGCTAAATATCTGCATAAAGTTTTATCAATCTAATTTTTTAAGTTTTGTAGTTTTAGTATCCTCTTATTTGAACAGTCGGATAATTAGACTTCTTCAAAATGGGTTTTTTTTAGAATTGGACAGAAATCTTTTAATTTCATGTTACGTCAGTTCTTCTAGTCCAAATATTGTCTGTCAAGTACTTTTTACTTACCTTATTCTCATACAAATTGATCTATTTCAAAAAATGTTTTTTTTTTAATTTAGAGATGCTTGAAACATAAAGATTCAAGAAAATCTCAAGTTAAAACTTTTTGTCAATTACAATATTTTTCCTTTATAAATTTCACTTATGAGGAACTGAAAATGTATTTTTGGAAACTTCAAGATTTATCAAAATCTCGATTTTGATTTTTTCTTTCGTCTACGATATTTTTTTCTTTATATACTTGGCGTAAGAAGAAGTATAGTCGGTCCATGGGACTTGAACATAAATTTATAATGGAATCCTGTTCAAATTTATAAGCAAATCTCTCATACATATACAAAGGACAACAGTTTTAAAAAATTGTTTCATTTTTTTAATTTATGCTAATTATTTAATTTAAATCTTATAACATTTTTAATACTTGACAAAATTATAAATGAATTTTTGACAAAATTTACAGCTTAAAAATCTAGTAATAAAATGTTTGAAAACAAAATGGAAGGTTAGAAGCAACAATTTTAGTCGAAGTTTATGCCAAGAATCGGAATATCTAAATAATTTTGTTTTCAATCAATAAATATCAAAATATTTTGATATTCTTGTAGTCCATGCTCATGCAAGGAATCAGCTGAGTTTATAAAAAGAAATTATCAATAGCTGAAACTTTTGTATAAGAAAAATACCTCTTTTGATAGATATCTCTCTTTGATGTGATAGATAATTTTTAAATTTTTCGATCTTAAAATTCCAACGTAAGTGTAGAAAACAATTTATCTAAAAACTCTCTTTTGCTTACTCATCGGGTTTTAGTTATCCATTAATTTATTTTATATGATTACCAAATATTGTCTTAATTTTCAAATAAATCAGTGAAAGAATACTTTGTTCAGAAACGGTGCCCATTGTTATAGTAATAAGTAAAAAATTACACAAACTGAAAACTAATTTCGGATGCTTCTCCTTAATTTTAATCCAATGCTTCTATTTGATCAAATTTTAGACAAACATTATTATTTAACTTTGGTTCAATATTATAAAAAGATATTTGTTTGTTCTTTTTAGTCAGTTAAACTCATTAATCAGAAACTTTATAAGCACGTGAAAAACGCAAAATTAGTTTGTCTAAGATAAAATATGAATATATAAAGGTATGTAATTACAATCTTAATGAATCTTATAAACGCGCTTTAAAATCGCTAAAATTTTGAAAATTTGTAAAGAAAAAATTTATAAAATCTATGAAAACCAAAATATAATTAGTTAAATGGTAAAGGAATTTTGATAACTAGAAGAAGAAGGTTTTTATGGGCTAAAATCAGATATAAAGTAAAAGTTTTCTAGTTTAAAGTTTAATTAATGATTTTCTTAAAATTTTGCAGATACATTAACTAATTCCTGAACAACAACAAAAAAAGTTCCATTTCTATCCATTCTGTAAACATTGAGATTTACCTGATAAATAGCAAAGAATTTTCAATTTTTTTCATATTGTGAAGCACTGAAACAACTAGCAAATATTTTTAATAAATAGATTATTTATTTTCTAGTTCAGGAAGTGCAGACCATATTGATAAATTATTATACCAAATTTGAACAAAAAGGATGCATTGGATTTTAATTTATGGTATTTTTCGTAAGATAACTATGCCAAAGATTAGAGCTTGAGAAAACAGTATCTTGAGATGTACAATAGTATTAAAACAAAAGTAAATGAAAATATAAAAAATAAGCATAGCTTCCAGAATAATAGACTTAGAAACAACATTTTAAAGGCTTTATAAAGAAACTTGTTCCAACTTAGGAATAATAAGTGAAAAGAAATTCAAACTTTCTCAAAATATCCGCTTTTTAATGTAATTACCTATCAAAAAGTTTTAACAAAAAAGGAATTATTATTAGGTTGGAAACTATGAAACGGGCATTGAATGATAGTAAAAACTAAACAGAAAACTCCCGTTTCATAGTTTCCAACCTAATATTAAAATTTGCAGGGAAATTATGTTATATCAAATGAAAAGCTAAGTTTATAATCCAACAAAACAGTTTAAACAATGATTTCCAGACATAATATGCAATTAGACATTTATTTATAGAAATTTAGAATACAAATTTTTTGAAAAAGACATCAATGAAATTCTGCAGAAAGATTTGAAATCCATCCACAAAACAATTAACAAATAGTAGTATTTTTTTTACTGGCTTGAGTTCCGTCAACAGTATTCTTAGTTGTCATCCTTTAATATAAAGTAACTTAAACGTAGTTTCATTTCTTCAGAATAAGGCCTGGACCCCAGAGTCCAAGTGGAGATCCCATAAGTCCACCATTAAGGAGAAGGGGAGATGCTCCAATTATTCCAGGGGTTCCAATGATTCTGCTGTCAGTACTCACTGCTCCAGGGATGGAGACGACGGTTTGAGTCGAAGCAAGACCAGGAGTCAGAATTCCAGGAGCGACCATGGCAGCATCGATAACTGCAAGAGCAGCAAAAAGGATAGCAACCTGTAAAAAGTCAGATATGGTCACAATTTGATTTTTCAATTATTGGGTTTTGTAAGAAATGATTTTTACAAGAATTGAACTTTTATGTCTAGAACATATCATCCAAAAAATTCTATAAAAAATCCTATTTCGTTTTAACTTAGTTCATGGTAAAACAGCAACCTTTTAACAATCAGCACGCTGGTGTTAATTGAGAAGAAATTGTATACATTTATAAATATGGAATTAGATGGCTTTCCTTTCAAGTAGGAAATTTTGATTCAGAATTGTAGGATAAGATATGGTCCTATAATGAATCAAGATTGATCATACAATACAATCAACCAGTTGTACAATTCGATGATACAATCTGTTCAATGTAACGGATAGTTATTTTAATAATGTGCAACTATTTGCCAAATAATATCAATACCATGTCAATGTCTACGGAGTTTATTTCCACTTTACCATGTGTTTATTTCCGGAGGTAAAGAACTTCAAGTTAAAAAAATTGATTGACCCATCACTCAAATCAGCAAATTAATCGTATAATCAAAACTGAAAGTTTATGCAGTCATAAGTGGAAAACAACAAATTTATTTTATCAGCATTCATGGCGCCACGAACATATAAATTGATTTGATAATTAGTAAATCAATAGTACAATCAAAACATAAAGCTCATGCAGTCGCAAATGAAAAACAATAAATTTAATATATGTGCTATTGGCAACAAAATACCTTACAGTTGCCAGCTTATTCTCACAATATTTTAGAAGACAAAATTGAATATAATGCTTAAAGACAAAGCATACGATTTAAATAAAAAATTTTGGCTAACGCCTATGCTTCTTTGATAGATCAAGTCATCAATTTCTTATGATGACATATTCTTTGCACGGATGATAATATATACGACTACACTTATATATAAGAGTTTGGATATAATATTTTGGATGCACTTATATATTGTATCGGAGTTTATAAGATGGATTTTTCTTTGACTTCCGACTTACTAAGTTACTTATTTTTGTAGTGAACTTTCTAATGATAATATATCCGACGGCGCTGTTTATAGGATGGATTTTTCACAGACCTCCTACATTTAAATATTTTCTTATCTTACTTGTTATCTCACAATAATGCAATCCATGATTATGAAGTTTATTGCGCATTTTCAAACACATTCTTAATTTTTGTTATTGCTCCTTTTAGCGTATACTCATATCCATTTGCAATAAAACGTTCTTAGATCAGTAGGAATAGAGATTTTAATTGATCAAAATTTAAATCAATCTACTGAAATAAATACTTTTTTATTAATTAGATTTAACTACTTACAGTGTTTTATCAATATACCCTTTTTGAGAATATCTGCTTTCTTCAATGATAAAAGTTCAAAATACTATATGCTTTTCTAGATATAAATTTAGAAATTTTGAGAATATAATTGGCGGTATAAAAATATTTCAGATGAATTTTTCATGAATGCTTGGGAAAGGAAATATAAGTGGATTTTTGTGGATATGGTGGTAACGTATTTCTGAATATCAATTTCATGTAAATGAATTGAGCTGAAATAGTGAAGCAGTTGGCTAGAACTTAGCTAAACGCAACAGCTTAATAAAAAAGCCTGAAAATGCTGTCTTTAAAACTGGCGAGAATGCAATATTTGAACTGGAATTGAGTAACTAAGTTATATAAGTTTTTCATTTTGAACTATAAATCAAATATTTGTTGAGGAATCTCGCTATTTTGAGTCCTGATCATGAATGAAGTAGAAAACGATATTTTTAGCAAACAGTCCACTGTATAAAATTTCACATCATACAACAGCAACTCGTTGGAGTATGAGTTACTATGACAACTATAATGTGCATCAACTTCAGTTCACATATCTACACTGAAACCAATTCTCATATTTCTTTAAAAATTCTTTTTGTTGAAGATTAATTTGTTTTAATGGAATCATGTTCTAAGAAATTTTGTTTCTGATAGAATCAAGTTTTCCATTCTCTTCCCTTCCCTTCAAAAACATTTTAAATTACTGAAATGATGTTTAAAATTTATGCAGAAATTATTATTGTAATAAGAATTAACATTTAATATTTTACAATCAACATCATATTTAATCTTTTATTTAAAGACAAAAATTGAAATCGTATAAATTTTATGCAAAGCAGAAATGAAAATTTCCAAAACAACTGAAAAACATTATTTAAACAGCTTTATGTGGCTTTTGGCTCGTTTTCAATAAAAATTAAAAGATAAATTATGAAAATTTGTAAAAAAAATTACTTAGCAAAAAACAAAAACCTATGAAATAAAATATTCTCTCATATAATATTTTTTAAGTATAAAAAATTATACAAACCAAAGATAGAAAAGCAAAATAATAGCAATAAGTATTCTATATAACTTTCAAATTTTTCTTTTATCTAAAAACAGTGAAAAAAATTATTGGTATTCTTTAAATAACTTCTCATGATTCAATAATTTATCTAATTGATTAGATTTAAATCTTGAAAATTTTGATCTTCAAATTTTTCAAAATTAAAAATTTCCTTATTTTTGCTATAAAATTTTTTGTTTTCGTAGGAGTTCAGTTGCTATAAAAATTGCTTAAATTAAATTATTTCAAAATAAATTCAAACACACTTCCAATTTATAATTTAGCACCAATTTATATAAGAAAATTTTTTGAAGTTTATGTATCCAAACATCAAATCAAATTTTTGTTTTTTAATTATAAACTCTTATTTGCAAAATCTAACTGACTAAGAAATTATTAAACTTTTACATAAATAACTGTTAAAATTATATTTACCTTAGCGATCATGTTGTATGATAAGATGTCAGC
>JAPMOQ010038378.1:0-184279 GCA_026543055.1 Argiope trifasciata
AGCAAAATTATTTGTTATTGAAAAAACCGTGGATTATGCATCTCTATGTACACCACCCTTTCTATGCTTACCAGACAGCAAATGCTCAAGTGACGTCACTTTCGTCGTTATTTGCTGACTAAAGTAACGACGATATCTCACCGTGTGATAAGGCCTTTAAGTCAAAATGCCATCTGTTGACTTAATTCAGAACTAAAAGTTGATTGGAGAATATGCTGCGAGTCTTATCTGAAATGCTGCTCTCACTTACAACAAATTGTATAATTTGCATAGTCAAAAACAGTATACAATTAAAAACAGTTCAAAAGGCAACTAAAATACTTTAAAAGGTAAATCACATGGGCTATAAACTAATACTAATATGAATTTAACTAATTTTTGCATTACTTTTAGATTTCTTTACCTGACTTCATAACATTCATATTTAATTTATAAACCATCCATTCTCCATATTTTAAAAATAATAATTGGTATTAAAGAGAAAATTACACATTTGATTATAATTTATTGTTTTCAATTCATATTATTGTCTTAAATGTATGTTCCTTATATCCTTAAAAATGAATAATTACTTATTATTTATTTTTATGCTGGTTTTTTCTATCCAACTTTAAAATAATTTTTTAAAGATATAAGTAAAAGATTTTTTTACGTCTTATCATAAATATTTAAATCAGCATATATATATATATATATATATATATATATATATTTACGAAGATGATGCATCTTGTATTTTAAAAGATAATATCAACAATGGTAAATCAAAATAATACTAAACGGAAAGAAAGCCAAAATCATGCTTGAGCTATATTTTATGTCAATTAAAATATTTGGGAAACTGAAGGTGCAACGTTTTTAATAGAAAGAAGTAAATATGACTGTTTAATTTTAAAAACTCGTACATTAAAATACTTGATTCTTTTCGAAGACCTTTAAAATACTAGACAAAATTTTTATATATATTTGCTTGTCTATTAAATACAATTGAAGCAACCAAAACAAAAATTGATTAGAAAGTGTTTTAGCCCATCCACTACCTATGCATTATATTCCTCAGTATTAAGAATTGCAGAGATTTTTATCCTGAATCTTAAAGGTAAACTCTAGATATTTTAAATGTTTCTATATGATATTAAACAATGAATCAGCATTTTCTCTAAGGAACTCTAAGTTATAAAATGGGCATTAATACTGATATAAACGTATTTTTAAAAACGTTATAGAAAAAATAATTTAAAAGCTAAATATGTCAATGTATCATTCAAAACTAATAAATGAGATAATCATTGCTACCACTATTTATTTCAATATGCATTAAAGTATATATATATATTTTCAATTTTAAAGATTGAATGAATATATTAACAACTACTAGCTGCTTTTGCGACCAACTGGTTCGCCAAGAGTAATGCGCTCTAAAATTTTCAATTAAATACTTATGTGCCTTGCTCTCTATAATTTCACTGCCAGATATACTTAAATTTCGAAAGTCACGTAACTCATATTATTATAGAACCCTTACGATTATTTGTTCATTCCACTATATAACTCTCTGACTCGCAATAAGTTGTCATGAAATCATGTGGAAAATATCACATTTTATGTTCCACCACATTAAGTTTCTTTTTAAACACGTGCTGTACAGCACACTTTTCTCTGTTTAATTTGCAATTAAAGTTAATTTAATTATTCAGTTTTTTGTCAAAATGACGATAATTACTGGTACATTCATAACGTTCTCTAGCAGGTTAAAATCTACTTTCATTCTGTAAGAAATTAATGGTTAGAAAATGTGATATATTTTTTTAAAAAAATCATTAAAAATAGAAACTGAATTTATAGCTTCAAACATTGATATCAATGAAAAAAAAAGTCATTTTTGAAAGGATTAAAAAAAGTTTTATACTGTAATATTTTTGGAAGTTAAAGCAGAAAAATTCCGTATATTAGTGTAATTTTAATCAAAGTTTTTAAAAAAAATCCTTCTAGGTATGCTTTTTCATCCCCCAATATATATATATTTACCAAGTGATGTATCTCTACTATCATATGGTCTGGTGTGTAGAGCATTAACACACACACTCACATTCATTCATATACGCAAACACATATTCATTCGATTATCAGCCTAAGAGTAATTCCGGATACTGATTGGCCTGAAATGGTATATTTTTTTTAAGATGGTGGATGAAAAGATCTTTTAAAAAAAAAAACTTTTTAATAATATTTTTTTATATAAATCAGTCAATTTTAATGATACTTAGAAGACTGATGTAAAAACTTAACTTAAAATATGAGTAAAAATATTTTGTTAAATATGATTCAAAGAGCAAAAATGAAAAAATCGAAGTTTTCATTAACAGTTAAAATCTAACACAATCAATGCATTTTTTGTTTCAAGTTACATAAAATCTAATTATTAAGACGAAGTTTACAGTAGATAACAATATACCCTCCAGTTACTGATGATTAACAAATTAGCCATTTGGCACGAATTTAAATGCGTATCCTGTATAAATTCAAACATGTTTACTATAAACAAAATGCTGATTTACTAAATTAATGATATCGATATTGCAAACGTTCATAGAAACCTTTGTCTTGTATTTTTTAGAAAACATAACATTTAATTTCATCCACTCACGATTTGAAAGTTACATTTTTTCCCCCGATTTAATTTGCAGTCATAGTTAATTTATTTTTTAATTTAAACTTATGTCAGTATGATGGCAACAGTTTAATATAAAAGCTATTTTTTCTCTTTCGCTCTTGCATTATTGATCGTTTGTTTTAAAATTTTGTTTTGTCTGAAATATATTATCGAAAAACGTTAAAAAAATTTTTTAATAGAAATTTCAGTTAAATGCTAAAATACTGGTACCATAGGAAAGCTAATTTTTTAATCTTTAACTTGATGTAAAAATCAGCTTTGTGTAATATTTTCGGATGTCATAGCAGAAAAACTTCGAAATTTCACTTAATTCAAAATTCGAAAAAAGGTCTCCGAGGTGCACATTCCCGACCTCCAAGGTATACATGTACCAAATTTGGTAGCTGTAGGTCCAATGGTCTGTAGAGCACCAACACACACATTGAGCTTTATTTTATAAGTATAGATTAGGCTTCTATCTTCAATAAAAACTCCTTCAAAGCGGGGGGAAAAAAAAAAAAACTGGAAGTTTTTCTTCCTTTTGTAGAAAAATTGCAGCATAACATTTCAATATAATATTGAATTTAAAAATATTCAAATAAAAATAGCTAAAATGTGCTCATACACAGTTAATTTGCTTAAATGTTAAGTATAAAACATTCCAAAATTTTGATTGTAAAGCAATCTTTCTATGCTTTTGGCTCACAGAATTGGCCAATAAGAAATTTTTTGAAGTATAAGATTTAGACTAGAATATTAAAGGCACATTAATAAGATAATTGAAGCACCTAGTGAAATTAAGAATCAATTTCTGGTAAATGAAAGAAATAGTTTACTTCAAAATTAACAAAACATTTATATTAATAAAATAAGCTTTCTTTCCCAATTTTACCAATGCCAGTTTGAATGGCTAGCATTTTAGGCATGGAAAGTGCACTACTATATTCAATTGGTGTTCTAGGCATTTTAAATGAAAATGCAAGTTAACAGAAGAAAAACTGCTAAATATCATATATCTATAAAAGTTGGTAACTTAGTCAACCATTTCAGAACTGCTGAAGAATATCAGCATTCACTAAACGATATAATTACAACTTTAAATCAAAATTATATATACAGTGAACATGTAGAAATAAGATGTCTTTAGAACGATTTTCTCATCAGGTACTGCTAGATCAGAAGACAATAAAGTATGGCTTTAAAACAGAATCTGAAGATTGATTCTTAATGTTACAAAAATTCAATGAAGCTCCTATTAGTACTACATGCTATTTTAATAAAATTGAAAATGTATGCAAAAAGTCTGGATCAATTGTTTGCAAGAAAATTAATCAAACAGAGAATCGAAATTTAGTGAAGTGAAATAACCTTTGGAGTCAATTCAGAACAATTTAAGATGACAACCCTATTAGGAATGAAGATAAGTTTCAATACCTACTGTAATGTAGTATATGGCTGTTGAGCCTAACAATTCACTCTTGAATCGGAATTTGTAATATTGTGAAAGCAAGCAGTCAATGCAGTTTAAGTTTTCATAGTTTAATTGCAAACTTTATTACAAAATAGCAACATACAAATTCAATACCACACGTACAAAATTACAATTGTCCGCTGTTTGTCACAATGATTTTCTTGGAAGTCTTGCCACTCTGACTTCCGAAACTTTCTATCTTTTTAACAACATCAAAACCTTCAACAACTTGACCAAATACTACATGTTTACCATCCAACCTAGAAAGAGAAGTTTACAATCATACATTAGAATTTCCCAAATAAAACAATGAAGAATTATTTAAAAGCTCACTAAAATCTGAAAATAATTAAATTTTTAAGATAGAAAATCGCATGCAGATAATGTTATTCCAAGATGCATAATTAGAAGTGTCAAAAAAATGAAGTGCCTTATACAAAGGCGCTTTTTTTTGTCCAAGTAACCAAACGTAAACTGCGTTTTCTAACATGGCATCTTCATAATAATGCATAATTTTTTATTGAAAAAAATCCTAAAAATTTTAAATACTCTTTAAATTTTAATATTTCTGCATTTGCATAATATCTATAGTAAAATTGTACCCTTTTGGATTTCAAGAATATAAATAAAAGCATAGAAATAATCATAAAAACTACCATTACAATTTTTTGAAAATTAGATTAACAATAAAGACCTAAGCCTTTTCATCATTTCTCAAAATGCCAATAAAGATACAAGTTCAACAAGACCACAAATCTCGCATTTGATTTTCATATAAGCAATTAGAATTAAGATCCAAGATTACTAGGATAGAAACATTAATTACATCGTTTTAAATAGTGCTTATTCTAATAAGTAATTTTATTTACAACCATATAAAACTAAAACCTAAAGTATTCCTATGGCTATCGTACAACTGGCCAAAATACCTTGAAACTGGAGATAGAAGAATGCCATGTTCTAAATAAGTTTAAAAGAATAGCAGTATTCACAAGTGATTAGACTAAAACTGTCTTATGACTGCTTATTTAGCAATAAGTCTGTTTTGAACATTTAAAAACATAAAAGTTGAATGAAAAAGTGCTTTAAATCTATAGGGGGGGGGGAGAGAAAAATGATATATAGTTTCCAAAGAAATCAAAATGCTTTGACAAATCCTAGTTTGTCTAAACCTCGTTTACATACACACGAGTAACAGTGTCTACCCAAATATTTCTCGCAAATTGCAGAGAACTGCCCAGTGTAACATTGACATACATTACAGAATATAAATACTATGCATAAATTAAATATTTTTACTGATTCTATTGCGAGATCATTTGCAAGCAATTTGGAATTTCTGGTATGCGGTTAAAAATATCTAAAAAAGCAAATTTGGGTTTTAAGGTCCATTCTTCCCATTTGACTAAAATAAAAATTGACTCAAAACTATACTTAGTCAAAATTTACAATATTTAAGTTCTTTTTACATATTTCTAAAAGCACAGATGGCCATGTGGTCAACCCTTTGATTTGACTCAAAATTTGATCATGTTTATACAAATATTAAATCCATGTACTAAGTAATAAATATTTAACTCTTCGTTTCATAGTTATACTAAGTTATAATCGAACAATCAGACAGTCAAGATGATACTGCTTTCACCCTCATCCTATTTTACTGAATTATGCAGAGAAAAAATAATCACCCCAATATTTTAGGGGAGGAGGTCAAAAAGGTACAGATAGGCATCCAAGTGCTTTGTACTCCAGGGTAGGGTTTAAATTGAACTTTCAAGGACTTAGGGAACCTGGACACATACAAGAAATTAAATACTACTTATACAAGAAACCTATTGAAATTTTATAACTTCACAACAAGGTATTTGTAAAAATATACCTTCATGTTCAACACAACTTTAGAAAAATTACTCACCATGAGGTCTTTGCAGTACAAATAAAAAACTGGGATCCATTGGTATTTTTCCCAGCATTAGCCATTGACAATATTCCTATAATTAAAAATTTAGTATTTCAGAAAATGATTAAGAATCAATTTTAATAAAACAGAAATTAGAAAAAAATAGGTATTTATTATATTAGGCAACATTTTGTAATGAGATAACATCCAAACAAATAAAGTGGAATATTTTTTTTTACAATAATCTGAACCAACTTCAATAAATGTTGCAGAGCACTTTCAACCCTAAACAGGAAAAAGTAATAAAGGCAGGAATTTTCAAGTTCCCATTCTCCCAGATAAAAATTTAACATCTTGCAACTACTCTCCAAATAATTTATTAGCTATAAAATATAGTTGAACTCAAAATTTTCATCCAGATATTAACATTTATTTAACGTATGCAAATTCATTAACTTTTTTTTCTTATTAAAAAAAAGGTTTTTTAATTTAAACTAAGTATTGTATTTCATGTTTTAAAAATACTTTCTAATTCAGAGTTTCTTTTACAGAAAGAATAAAAATTGGTACATTTTATATCAACTATTATATTTTCATTACTTTATATCAACATTTTATATTTTCAACTACTAGTTTTTCCAAGATTGTTTCCTTCAGAGATTTTTCTACTTTCAAAACACCTATTTTCTTATGAATAGCCTTTCATTACTTGTTTTGTTAGTAAAAAGAATTCTAGCTAACCAAAATGTGCATTAACTACATATTTTTACTAGAACATCTTTCCATAAAGAGACCAGTTTCTAATCTTGCGTCATCTATCTCTGTATATATAGTTATTTTTTAAAAAACTAAGGTTTCTAAAACTTTTAGTAATGTCTACCAAACAGATTTAGCTACACTGCATTACATGTTCATGGACTACATGCAAAACATTGACTCAAATGTCCTACTTTAGTATTTTTATTAAAGACATGTCCTTTTTCAACAGATTCTTTAAAAAAAGTTTAAATTTATATAAGTTATTTTCATCCTTCAAATGAAAGAATAGCTTACACAATCCCCTTTTCTTGACATTTAAATTATCAATTTTGAGATACGATTTGACCAACAAATCTTGTAAATCCCATAAGAACGTTCTTATGCTTTCTGCAGAAAGCACAACACGGAACATGTTTTCACCCTACACTTGTTCAGTCTAAATATTTGCTTCGAAATGCAAAATTTATCAACAGATTTATTCATTACACAATCCAATAGCTTTTAAATAATTTAATGACAATCAAGCTAATAAGTTTATAACTACCAAATTCTTTTATGAATTGTAAGACTTTGTCCCCTCTCATACTTGCACTCTTAATATGTATACTATTAGAAAACTTAACATTGGTATCAACAACTTACCAAAAAGTAAATTTCTACTAAGAAATCTTTCAAAAATTAGCAAATCTGGCTGTATTCTTATTAACTAATGAATATGAAACATCTAAAATATCAAAAGGGGACCATCACTCAGGAGAAGTGATTAAACACTTCCAAAACTCCATACCCACCAACTCCCTTCACTATAAGTAAGAATCTTGGGTTAAGTTGTGAAAGTCAATAAACTTAAATTTTTTTTTTTAGATACAGTATGGGGAGAGAGGACCCGAGTACACTCGAAACTATTTCGTTGATCAATACATTCCAAAATTTGGAACAGAGCTATAATTTTGGAACGATAACTTATTTTATTAATGCAGCACTTTAAAGCAATTATATTCATCTATACTTAGTTATAGAGATTAAAAAATTTTTAGGGGCAGATCCATTTCCTTATAATTTACATACAAGAAAAAGTATTGTAAGCTATTTCATGGCTCAGAAATCCTTTTTTTTTCATCTCAACTAATTAGATGCTGTTTATATTGTGCTTATTATACAAATTGCATAGCTGTGATGTCATGAACAATCAGGTTTAACCACATATACCAATACAAGTAGAAAGTAAATTTGGAACAACTTTGATATACACCCCCCCCCCCCAAATCGGATATTTGGCGACTTTTTTCTCGCCAAGCAAAGTATTAGTTTTTGGTGCCTTTTTTCTAGCCAAGATGGATTATTGTAAAATACAACAAATGAATACATAAAAAATACCGAATCGTTTATTACAAAAACAAGAATACCAAAAAAAATACAAGGAATACACAAGAAATACAAATAAATGTCACTGAAAAACAGCTTATGCACAATTTAGACAAAAATTTTAACAGAAACAATTGAAAATCGGCAATAAAAAAAAAAAGAATTATTAATACAGAAATTGAGTTTTCGGTGCCTTTTTTTTCTCTCCAAGATTAACTAATAAATACACAAAACTAATTAATTTCGCCAAATAATCAATACATAAAAAACATTGAATCGTTAAATACAAAAACAAGAATACCAAAAAAATACAAGAAATACATAAAAAATACAAAAAAATGTCACAGAATAATTGATTATACAGAAATCTTGAAATCATCCTAATTTACTCCAGCAGCAATTTCAATAAATTTATTAAAACAATCAATATTTGCCGCTAAACATGATTTTCGGAACATGTACATCGCAAGGTAAAATTTATAATCTACCTTGCGACTGTACGTAGGCAAAGAAGCTTTAACGTGTCTCCGCGTGCTTTCAATTGTATTTGTATGACACCCGGAATCGGGGTCTACAAATGTTAACGAATGATTCACTTTTAAATGTTCAAAGCCTTCATCGGTCAAACAATCATAACTTTTCCAGCAATCGGAATAAACTGACGTACCTGGTTTAATCCATTCTTTAATAACAGACAACAACGTCTCCTGGGTCCTATCATGCACAGCAACCAAAAAAAGCTTTTCTGTTTCTCTTTCAACACCACCAAAAACCCACTGACCGTCAACACCATGACCCCTATTATATTTCCTTTTGCCGAACTTCAACTCGTCTATTTCTACAACAACACCATCACCACCTACCATCTCGGAATTCTTCTCAATATAATTTAAAATGCTCTTGTTGATAAATTGCCTCCAATCTGCTAAAGTTGAACTCGAAAAACCATACTCCTCTGCAATTCTATTTGTCTTTGTTCCTCTCAAAACCTCATAGGTGATTAGCAAAACTTCAAACAACTTAAGCTTGGACTTTGCAAACCAAGAATTATGCCTTATAGACATCGAAGTGTTACACTGATGACCATCAACCATTTTCCGACAAACAAAAACAATTCCATCCGAAGACGACTTCTTGGCCTTATGTTTCATATTAGACCCACACTTTTAACATACTGCAACTTCAATAATCCAACCTCCATATAAAAAAAAAAAAAAAAAAAAAAAACCGATTAAAATCTGCATGTCCTGGGCCAAATGATGTAAAAATAAACAATTCACAATACCTGGCCTTCCAACTGTCGGCCTACCCGACGAAAATGAAGCAGAACTATTAATTTTGCTTGTCAAAATTCGCTGAAATTTTTCAACCACACTTGATACGGTAGACATATTGAAAGAAATAACTAAACTTGCAGCAAAATACAGCGTCAGAAATCACAAACTTCACTTCACAAATAAATGGCGAATGAATGAAATGGCTGTGAAGCATATATGAAATTCAAAAATTGTTGCCAGAAAACTAAAAAAAATTCAAAAAATGTAACAAAACATAAGAAAATACTAAAAATTTGGCAACAGCAAAAACCGGAAAGCTGAAAAAAACCTGAATTGGCAACACCAAAATAAGAAACAGCAACCCTAAATAATATGTAGGCAGTGCCAGATTTGGCGCGTAATTTTTGGGGGTGTATATCAAAGTTGTTCCGTAAATTTTTTTAAAGCAGCAGAGTGGAAGGAATGGAGAGAATTAAGTTTATTATATTATGCTAACTTATTTCAAACTCAAATAGATTTTATGACAGATGACAATCGTTTCTACAGCAATACAGAGCAATCCCTTAACTTCTCTAGGGTGCTTGAAGAGAAATTACAAAGATAAAACACCTTAGATAAAAAGAATTGAGCAACTTTTCATATATAGATGAATATACATATTTTCTAAGAACATAAGATATTTTCCATTTCATAAAAATTATATATAGGAAAGAATCCATTTAAAAGATTGTGCAAGAAATTGCTCTAAAATACAATATTAATAAAAACAATCAAACAGCTAGCAGACTAAGGAGGCATCATTAAGTACTTTTTAGAGCAACTTCTCGCATATAGAATATATTTCTTTGGGATATCAAATTCATCTTGTCATAATTCTTATTTTCTCGCAATAGGATTAATCAGCATATTTTTCTCTCATACAAAAAGATTAAACATACACTTATACAACTAAAAGAAAACTTCATTTTTGAGTAGTACCGACGTCTGAATGTTCTTCAAAGTTGCAACTAGTATAACACAGATCATACTTTGTATTATCCCTTGGAGATAACCTTTTTAGTTTTTCAATACGCAACACACACTGTTAAAGAAAGGGAGTGGCAGGAGGGAGATATTAAGTTGTCTTAACATGAGCCAATAGAATTTTAAGTTTTCATTGCATTTCAAAAAAAATTCAAACACTTTAAATTAAAGATGCACAAGAATGGTTTTTAAACACTTTTTGCAACATCCCACACCCTGTTTTCAGAAGTAATATTTAAATAATTGAGACGTCTTCATAACTTAAAAACGAGCAATAAACAAAACAATTTAAAATAAGGAAGGAAGGAATGAAGGTATGTTCTCTGGTGTATGCCAATTTAAAATAAAGCATGAGGGTGGGAAATTTTAAAAAGAAAAAAAATCCTGTTCCCACAAGCAAGAAATGTTTATTGTAATTTCTTTTAGAGCAATTCATGAACAAAGTGCATTTTCTTCAGCTCTCCCCAAGAAAATGCCCATTAGAAACAGTGCTGATACAGATCTTAAAGCTGCTTTTCTTTGATTTCTAGTTTAAAATTAGCTCAATCAATTTGATTTTGAACTAGAAAAGTGGCATTTTACTACCAATGTATTATTTTCATTACCCCCCCCCAAAAAAACCTATTCTACTTAACCATTTTCTGAACCCACATATTTTTATTGTAGTTGATGATACACTGAAGTATTAATGTCCTCTGTGGTAGCTTCCTTTTCTTACACATTTAATCCTTAACTGGGAACGTGTGGTCTGCAAGAACACTAATGATAGACTTTCAATTACCCTCAATCTATTTTTACATCAATTAAATGGATTGACCCTGTAGATTTGAGACCTTTAATACACCTGCACTTTCTCATCTGATTTCAGCAGACCGTTTTTAAAATAATTTAATTATTTCTTTTTGCACAGTCACTAAGGCTGCTTCCCCATTAGTACCCTGGTAATGAACAAGGCTTAGCAGATAGCATGAAAACTTGGGGCCCTGAAAAATATCTACCGATTCTATTATAAAGCAGAGCTACCTACACTTAAATAAAAAGGAAAGTGATTTAGTATTGAGGATAATTGCACAAAAGAGATTTTTTAAATGAAAGTTCGCATTCAACTAATTTCGATAGATATATATATGTCTTAACATAATTTTTCTAAAGATAATGTATTTTGAAAAATTTATAATATATATACATGTATGGAATTTTTAGGTTGATTTTTATAATAGTTCAAAACCTGTAAGTTTAAAATGTCCAAGAAAACCGTGCTATGAAAGTCATACCCTTTGTCATTTATTTTTATTTTTCAAATGACTGTTGAATTTCATATATTGTTTTCTATATACCTTTATATACTGGAAAAATAAAAAGTACTTAAAAAAATAAATGTTTTTTGAAGGTAATTGTTACATGCGAAACAAAAAAATTTGTTTCAACGAATTTACTTTTTTCAGCGATAAAATATTTTGAAAAATGTCTGCAGAATATAGCGACTGATTTTCAATCTAATATTTTCATAAGGAAACTAGATTCAAAAGTAATGAAAATGTGGCCCAGAAGACTCAGCCTCCCTAGTTATTTTTTAAATTTAATTCCCCAGTTAAAGGTTAATAATTTCTGGCCATAAATACTAGTTAGAACAAGTTGTTTCCTTTTGAAAGTGATTCATATTCTCTAATTGTATTAAACCTAATCTACCTTTTAAAAAATTCAGGAAAGGCTTGACACATTCCTTTTCCCGATTTTCAATACTGTCGCAAATATTTTTTATAGGATCAATAATCCATAAGAGATGGGTAATTGAAAAATCAATTAAAATATAAATAACCTTTATTGCAACATTTCTACAACTCTTTCTCCATAAGTTAATGCTATACATTTATGTCCTTTCCACAAAATTCCATTCATAACCAGAGTTTGTTCGCTTAACTTATGTAATCTTATCCCATAATGTAAAGCACTAGTGTCCTAAGCAAATATGTTACTTTGGAACTAAATGTAATAGAGCAAAGAAAAAATTTTATTTCATGATTTACTGCAATATTTGTCCTCAGTGTTGCGCAGTGTAAAACTGCTAAAAAAATTATGTACTATAGAGGGAAAAAAAAACTAACTGTACACATATGTATTTAAGCATTCCGTTTTATAATAATGCTCATTTTACATTTCTGTTCTTTAAATTTTAATAATTCCTTATATATTTTTCTACACAGGATCAGCTACTGTAAAACAGATGAATATTTGATTTGACAAAAATTTATAAAACTAATAAAAAATATAACTTCCATAAGATAAACAATAAAAATCAGATCCTTTTTCAATATTTCTTAAAATTAACATGGATGCATTGTTTCTGAAAATATCAATATTGATGTAGAAGCATCGCATGACCAAACGGTTTACTTGATTTTTAACAATAAAGTTTCAATATAGCTGGGATAAAAGGTGTAAGTTTCTTTCTCAACTAACTTATAATATTTAGAAATTTTAGCAGTCTTATAAAGCTATACATTTCAAGGTAGCCATCAAAACTAGTAAAACTACCATGAAATTGATAGTACAACACTATGGTCTACACGAATTTCTTAAATCCTTTTTTAATAGAATTCAGAAATAAAAAAAAAAAAAAAATTGTCTAACCGCTTCTGCTTCGGAAAATTTAAAATATTTTTCAAGTGTTTTTAATTCCAAAATTTTAAAACTTAAATTAGCAGAAATGAATATGCTGTAACTTATTTTCATAAATGTAAAAAAATTCATTGAAGTCAGTAAAAAAGCCAGCTCTGGTTAGTAGCAAAATGGGAAGGGAAGGAAGGGTTAATGTTAGTTGAAGCACTTTTTGAAGTCAGCACGAGACTATTTCAATATAAAATTTAAACTGAAATGAAGAACCTTGTTCAATGATCAAATACTTTAGATTTCAATAAATGCAAGACAATTCTCTTTCCCTTTCTTATCAATGGCATGATTTGAAGAAGCAATGGCATTGGTTTAAATTTCACCATAACAAAAATCTTATAAATTGTATCACAAACTAATTTTTCAATAAATCGGTAAAATTAAAAAAAAATACATTAAATTATAGAATTCATTATTAAAATGCTATTTTACGGCCTTAAAGTCAGAATTTAAATTTTATAGTCGAATATTTTGATAATCATAGTGGAAACTTAAAATTTTTATTTTTTAAATCAAGATTTTTTAAAAATATTTAATAGGACAATATCCAAATAATTCTTGAAAAAAAATTAATGCTCCCAACTTAAATAGCTCATGTCAATCTAGACAAACCTTTATATGTCAAGATTTCTTCAAGAACAAAATTTTTTTTTGTAAGAGTTTCTGCTGCATTTTTATTTTCCCACTGATCAGATAATTCGGTATTCTCTTTCTTTTTTTATTGCTCATAAAAAGGTTAAAAATGGACTAACTAGATGCAACTTTGTGCACTGCGCCTTTTGGATACCTATTCCAGTATTCTAACAAAAAGGTGTTGCATGCTGTGGAAAGAGGGATAAAAAAAGGTCCAACGAATATTATCTTAGTATCTGTCGCCACCCTTAGATCTATTTCACTCGATTCCTTGTTCAAATTCTTTTCTTTATGCGATGTATTTAAAAAAAAATAAGTAAACAAGCCTTTTAAGACCATACTTTCAAATTATATTCAATGTGAGGTAAAACTAAAATGAAACAATTCTCTTTACACATGTATTTTAAATGGATCTCCCCCCCCCCAAAAAAAAATTAAACACTTAAGATGACTACTTTTTTTTTTCAAATTTAAGCACTTTTCCCAATGCTACATACCCTGCAACTGATTTACTAGTAATACCTCCTTCCTGTGATAAATGTTTTCTTGCCATCATAAGTCAAAGCTTTCTATTATAAACAGAAGCATACAAAATATATTTAAAAACTACATAATAGAACAGAGCTTAACATAAAATACAAAAATCGTAATTCAAAAATAATGAAAAGTTTATCGCACAGAAGCAGAAATATTATGCTCACATACACCTTGTAACAGCTGATAAGTAAAATACCCAAGTCAAGCGAAATATATATTAACTGTAGGTTAGGATGCTAAACTATATTCATTTCAAAGGTAAGAGACAAAAGGAGTTAAATACTATTTAAAAATTGTCCTAGCTTAAAAAGCATATGTTTCACCCAACCACAAATTTCATCTTCAAGTGAAGCATGGGTAGCATACAAGGATACGAGAGATTAATAGGGAGTACATATAACATGGCCAGCTAGGAGTTAAAAACATTTAATACACAAGATTAAGCACATATATTTACTTTGTTTTCACATTTCCCAATATGAGATGATTTTCTTTTTCCCTTGCACATACAGAAATAGATGTTAGTTTTAATAAATTTTACCATTAAAAGTTTATACAAGTGAAAATTAAAGTATTAGAATGAGAAAAGCATTTTTTAAAAAATACGTTCCAAACCAAAGATTGCCTGTTTAAGAATACCTAAGTAAATTAATATTTAAGGCCTTTTTCAGACTCAAGAGAAAAGAATTAGGAATTTATTAATTTCTTAAAAAAGCAATCAAGACAGCCAAAATAATCTATTTTATCTTATCAGATTTGAGGATTGTAGTAAATTTCAATATGAACAGTTTGAAATTAAATCAAAAATTATGATTACATTGATTGATCCTATAAACTTGTGTTTGCTTAAATTACAAATGAGCATATACATATACATTTTATAAATACATTTAATTTTAAAACTTATTTGCTTTTCTCAACTTTTCTACATATTAATAATTTAACTACTGTAACATACCAGGTCCAGTATGCTTCAAGATAAAGTTTTCATCCTCAAATTTGTTGCCATAAATGGACTTTCCTCCAGTTCCATCATGCTTGGTGAAATCACCACCCTGGCACATAAAACCTGGGATAACTCTATGAAAGGTACTTCCCTTGTAGCCAAATCCTTTTTCGCCAGTACACAAAGCTCTGAAGTTTTCTACAAAAATCCAAATTTCATGTCGGAAATGAATGAAAAATCCAAGTTTTATATTATAACAAAGAAAAACCACTACTTAAATACATACAATTTTTTTAAACTAATTTTTAAATGAAAACATTTTACAAAAAGAAAAAAAAAATTACCTGCTGTCTTAGGCACAACATCTGCTCGTAACTAAAAGGGAAAAAATATCACTGTTAATCAACAAATTAGATATTTTTGAAATTAATTCAATTATTTCAGAATTATTAATACGGTAAGGTTCAACACAAAAATTAACAAATTTTACCTCCAATTTAAAAATTGGTAGACTGAAAGAATGATTTAAACATGCATTAAGAAATGTAATTTGTTCACTAGCATATTCACTCCTTATAAGCCAAAAATAAATTTCAAATAACCCGATTCGATTATTAAAGTGCACAAGTAAAAAGAATTTTACACCCAATTACCATGGAAAGTTAGCAAGAAACTGAATGAGGGATTTATGAATTACTAGTTAAAAAAATGGAATAAAATTAATATTTTCATATATTTATATAAATGGAATATATTTCATATATTCATAAAATAGAATAAAATTAATATTTTCATAATTCAAATATTACTATTACACCACTTTAGTGACACATCGCAATAGAGTATAGTAAAATAGCAATTTCACACATGGCTACCATTAATATTTAAGCATACAAATTACCGATGGAACATACGAAATATGCAGATAAAATACAATTGCAAGCATATGCTCAGCTATCTTGCCCTGTAGTTTTACTCCAGGTATGAAGAGAATTTTATAAATGGCAATTTAATATTGCCTATCTATATTTTATTTCGTATCCATGCACCACATACGCCATTAATAAACTGACATGCCAAAAATTTAGAGATAAACGGATTTTTAAATAGTTAATAATATAATTACAAGATTTAGATAAGTTTTCTGCAAAATATTTTAAATGGAAATTTTTCAAATACATTTCCGCCTTTCAATGAATGATTCCCAGTCGACGCCCATATTCACCACTCGGGAGTTCTACAGTTACACAATCCTAACAATCTTTCCAAATATGGAGAGCATTCAAGCCGGTCACTAATTCACATGCTTAAAACAATATTTAGTAAAAAAAAAAAAAAAAAAAAAGCTTTTCAGACAGAGGATGAAATTCGGATGAGCATTTCTTTACATCTTTGTACAAAATGGTTTATCAGACAATTATCATTGAAATTCTACACTTAAAAATAATTACAATAAGTTCGAAAGGAATCAAGTAAGTTTTATAAACGTTACTGCAATGTCAAGAAATAAATATAAGTACAATAACTAAATAAATTATGTAAAATATAATTCATACTTCCATGACAATCCTGCCAAGAGGCTGATTATCAGCAGCCATATCGAAAAATACTTGAGGCTTAGCCATTTTTTCAGAAGTAAATTGCCTACAAATAGAAAAAAATTGATCCTGCTTCAGACTCCCACAGTTGAACAACGGATGCCGGTAAGAAATGAAAATGGCGTTGGAAGACCGCGGTAAAAGTTTTTGGAACACGTGAGCTAGCGCCATGATGCCAGGTATAATAGTATTTTTGACCTTATTAGAATATACAATATCGATTCTTCAGTTATCATTTGACGTCAGACAATTTCTTATGTACCGAAAAAATGTGAATTTAAATATTTTATTTTTATTCATAAAAAGTAACACAAACATCTTCTATTAATGCTTGATTTTGCTGAATCCACAGCTGCTTGAAAAGTGTGGTACTTAAAAATGAGAATATTTTGCGAACGGTTATTTAGAAATGACAAATATTTAACAAGCAGTTATTACGAAACCAATATTAAAAAGTCACAAATACCAGTAATCAATACTTTTTAAAGAGGGTAGTGATTCAAATTCTTGATACGATCTAACTGATCACATTTCGATTACAGGTTTTGGATCATGATAGAAAGTAGCATTCGATACGATCTGTCCAATGGAAGCTCTCGAACAAGAATTCAATCATGCATAGGGAGTTGATGTACATTCCTGGAACAAACCTCTCTCAAATAGTTGTAGCGGGAGGCGGAATCTATTGATCATATGCACAGAGTTCCCCATTTCACAAAGAGTCAAGTCCAAGCTCCATCAAGTTTTTTATCAAATCAAGTTCCGGACCTCTCCAAGTAAGATAATGACCATCGCTGGAAACAATGTGCGGCTTGTCTTATTGTACAGAAACAAGATTTTTTTAGCACTCAACTTTCCTCACAAAATTGTTTTTAAACAAGTTTCTGCAGATATTCAATGACCCAAACAAATTTTATAAATGATATCATTAAATGCATATAAACACCCTGATTACTATTTTTCCACGACTGAAACTATTTGACATTCGCATAAGTAAATTTTCTGTGTCTCGTTAACATGGAAAATCCGTTGCTCTGAATGATTGCCAAATTTTTTAAACAGATGTATGGCTCATTTTCAAGCTCTTTTAAAAATAAAAGTGATATTTGAAATAGATTGTCAATGATGAATTTCTCTTCATGGATTTTTAAAAACATCTTCGGAAAGATGCACAGAAATTCATTCAGATGTAAATATTTTTTTAAGGTATAACAGAAAATCTAAATGATAGTATCAGGTATATATCAACATTTTTATTTATATATCATCAATATTATAGTTGGCAATGTAAAGAAAATATGTTTCGTTTATTAAAGTTTCGTGGATTTCGGAATTTAAAGGAAAATAAATTATAATGTTCGCATTAAAAATATCTGTTTATTCTTTTTCCAATAAACTGATCATCTTTAAAATAATTTAATTGAAGTGAAGTTAAATAAATTACCGATTAATGTGACATTTTTTCTGCCTTTGCCCCGCTCTGCAAACTGTTTTAGAGATATATAAAAGAAAATTGAAATCATTAGGCTCGAAAATATAATCTCACAAATTGGCAAAAAAGTCATTTCAAGAAAATATCAGTAATGATTAGTGAATCTTAATCAATCTAAATAAAAAAAATTTAATCGAATCGAAATTTTTTAAAGTAAAGGAAGATAAACTGTTAAAAAAAGTTGCAACCAGCCTTTCGATTGTCAGTCATGTATATTCTAGATTGCATTTCCTACACATTATTTTTCATTGAAATTGTATTTATTTTTTCAGAGAAAGTTTTGATAAAAACAATACAAGAAACATATGTTTAAGAAGCATACACTCCATTTTTATAAAATATTGATAATTAAAACAAAAATGTCTTTAAATTAATATTCTTATACATTGAAATAAATTCTGCGTTTAAAAAAATGTCTTTTGTAAAATTTTTAGCCGTGTTTCATAGAAAACATTTAAAAAATCGGTATCATGCAGAATACAGCTAAATGCCTGTTTGTGTCTCGCAAAACTATATACTTTCAGAAATTCAAAAAAAAATTGTATATCTGAAACATAATTGCAGTGTCAAATATCAAATGTTCTGAAAATTTTTTTTATTAAGAATTGCACTTTTAAGAAAAAGAGAAGGAGGAAAAATTCGTCTGAAAATTAACTAATATCTTCTCAACATGAAATTAATAATAATGCACATGCACTGCTATTCGAAAGAGAGTAAAGGTAATCGATTTGTTTGGTATTAAGACAATTCTTCGACAACCCTTTTGTTGGTGCATGCATGTATGTACGTGTAATTCTTAGCCTTCTTATGTGTACATACATTTCTGCACTAAATTATTGTTTGGACATGAGATTGTTTTGGAGAATCGATGTTTTCGTAAATAACATAGAAAAAATAATTAAGTCATATTTCTTTAAAATATTTCAATTTTTCTCTAAGAATTAAGATTTAAAATGTGGAAACATTAGAAAAAGTATTATTTAAAATTAAATTTCATTCAGATACTTTCGAAGTGTGTTGAATATGAAACAACGCAACGTTCAAAATCCCTACTGACTGATATCGGCGAGTGGGTAAAAGGTTTACGGAAAATCGGCAAATGTTTTGTGTTTGGGAAGTCCGTCATTCATTCCCCTTCTTCCTAAGTTTACTTGGCCCTTTACCACCTTTTATTACTCTACTTCTGGGAAAAAAACTCTATCTGAAAAAAAAAAAAGAATCAATATATTTTATTTAAGTAGGCAATTACTAAATAAATGTGGAGACTTGAATATATTTTTTCTCCATTACAACGCTCTCTGTGAGCATCGGTACTGATGTTGCAGCGATGTTTTCTGGTTCCCATTGTAGTTTTTCTTGAATATCTTTAAAATTCTCTAGATCTCACATTACACTCTTATATCAATTCATAGCATATAAAATTCCTTAGATTTTCAAGCTTTTATTTTTCTTCAAGTTTTAATATTTTTGCAAATATGAATTCTAAACAACTTTTTCATTTTCAGTAATTTACGACCCTTAGATCATCAAATTACTAAACGTCGTTTGGGGTCCCATGTTGTATGGTAATTCTTCATACTTTTGATGCCTACACTCACCCTTATGAATTGGTCTGTCGAATTCGGCAACACCTTGTCTATTTTTTATGTACCCAATTTATAACTCTGTTATTTCATTTTAATTTTTAGAAACCATTAAATAGCAAACAAACAAGACTAAGCCTTCAAAATATTTTTACTCATTATCAAAAATATAATACATAAAATACATATGATAATTATTTGGGAAAAAAACCATGTGCAAATGGATGTTTCAAAGTTATCATCCATTGAAAAACACACAAAAATTATTTATAAAAATTTATTTCTCTAGACACTTTGAAAGAACATAAACATAGCATGACAAGTAAATGATGACTTCAATTTTTTTCCCCACAGAAACATCCTAAATACTAAACAACAGCTTTTTATTTTCAGGAAAAACCTATAACAATGCTGAGCAATATACTTTTAAATTAGAGCATTTCTAAAATATATTTTAAAATGCTAAAGTTACATTAAAAAATTATATTGAATGACTATCATAATATAAAACAAAACATACAATTCAGTCAATTTAATAAACATGAATTAGGTAATAGTAAATATACATAGAAGCTAAATAGAATATAAAGAGGAGTCGGAAGAAACACTTTTATGCTTTGCATAATTTAATAGTTATTCAAATTCAGCATGTGAAGGAAATAAAAAAAACAGTGAGACATCCATGTAGTAATAAAGTGAGAAATTAAAATATATATAATAAATGCTGATATAAAAATTGATTTTCAATTAAATGACCTGTATTTTTTAACATGAATTAGGTAATTTAGGAAATCACTGAATAGCACAATGGTATAGCATGATTTTATGATAACTATCGATTTCAGTTTAAATAAAAGGAAATGATGACACTAGATTTTTTTACAATAGAAACAATTACTTAACATTAAATCTCCACTTGAATCCATCACAAATCAGCAAGTATATTTAGAAAACCAGTAATAATACCTTCAGGAGACATCTATTTCATTTCACTGTTATATTATTGTAATACTGATAACACAAATTTAGACCATTAAAAGGTACTAAATGAGGAAAATTTGACGACCGGCTTTGCTATTAAAATACCAAATTTGCTCCTCAACAGTGAATAATCAATTATTGTTGGTAAATATAGCTAGCTACAAGTGATATAAATAATTACATAAATACCCTGAAAAATTATTTTGATGAATAATGTCATGAAGCAAAAATGACAATTACGAACAATCTGAAATTTCAAACAAAACAGATAAAAACTCATTTGAAATCCTAATACTAAATTTAACAAGAAACAGAAAATATAAATGAAAATATAAACAGAAAAAAAAATCGGATGCTTCGACTAATTCCAATTTCTGTAGGTGTGCTGCTGTATTACAAAAGCATGTTGAGAAAAACTTTTTTTAGAGAAACCTGTCAATGCCCTCATTTTAATATCTTCAACAATATTCTTTAGAATGATGACCTTTCTTTGTAGTTCTTGAAGCTCTTGCAGATCACTCTGCATATTGTCGATTACATAAAAAAAATTAATAGTCAAGGAAGAAAAAGAGCGCATTCCACTGAAATCACAATTAATATAATTTTGTTTAGTAATATATTATCTCTCATTTACATACTTAACTAAATAATATGTATACATTTTCAAAATACGTATATATTGTTACAAATCTATATCGTTGCTACCAGCACGGTTAGTTCAATCACAAGAAAGACCGTTTTACGATTAACTCTGTTGGATGTTAATAGGAAGCCGAATCAGAGATACCAGATTGGCGTACATTTGGCGGCAAAATAGTTAATACTGGAAACTTACAGAATTTTAGCGATTGAGTTAATAGAAATCGAGATATGCCTGATTATTCCAGAACCTTCTCTGTCCGCCTTCGACAACTATAAAAGGCACGGTAGTTTGAAGTTTAAGTCAGTCATGAAACGAGTCGTGAAGAATCGTGGAAAGAGACTGCGTAATAGTTGGATCAGTCCGGTGAAATGCAAGCGTTTGCTGAATCGAACTGAGTGCCGAGTCTTGGAGTTTATTGCAGGAGCGTTATAGAGTCGTGTGTGGAGTAGACAGTAGTGTAATAGTGAGTCAGCAGTTGGATACAGCTAAAGCGAGGAGACAGTGGGAAATCGCAGCCGTTTGCAGAGACTGTAGAGTGATGTTATACATATTCCCTCCTCGTGCTGAATTCTGTCTGGCCGATTTGTGTGCTGCAGTTATTTTTACTGCTGATTACTGCTTGCGGGTTAATTTTATTGTAGTGTGCTGATGTGCGTTGCCTTTGTTTGTCTGAGTTGTGCATTTGTCGTACTTGTTGTCTTTGTATTCTTGTCTCTGAGTTTAATAAATGTCGTCGTTACTTTCCACTAAGTCCTGTTGATTGTGTTTCTTCATCGACCAACAAATCGGAAAGAACCCCGGAATTTCTGTCACAACATATATATTTCTTACATGTAGAATTCAATTAATTAAATTATGAGTGTTTTTAATAAAATACATCAATTATAAATTCTAGTAACACTTAATAACAATAAGAAAGTTGGATTTTAAGTCGTCATTGAAAGATTCCCTTTTAAATAAATCCTTAAGTAATTTACCCGTCAGCATTTAGCCCTTTAATTTTTAAGCTAAGAGTGATTACACACACACACACACACACACACACACACACACACACACACACACACACACACACACACACACACACTCAACAGGAGTTTGTTTACATACATAGATTAAATTTAGATAAGATTTTGAAAGGAAAATGTAATTTAATATTCATTGAAGACCTTTTATGAATATTCAAAATTGTCAAAAATTTCATCCAACATCAATAAGTACATTAGAAATGCACTCACTGTTTTATCCCATTATCTTCATTTGTTTTTTGGCGGCAAATAAATTACTGATTTCTTTTCCTTCGAAATTTCTTACTTCTCTGTCCCTCTCTCATTTTGAAATTATCGGCACAGTTTTGGGTTTCAGTTTCCTATATTTAGTAAATGGAATGAACTTTTTTCAAAATGATTGAAACATATCACCACCTTCCGAGAAAGCTTAAAACCTTCTATTCCAATGATAACAGCCCAAGCATTCTAAAGTCTGGATTTTTGAAAGACAGTTATGAAAGATTATTGACTTAAGAAACGTTTTATCACCACAATCACTCTTGTGTTTCGCCTTAAAGTTTTAGAAACGCGACAGTATTTCATAACAGTATCATTACAGATAATAAGAGGAAAGAAAATGACTTAAAATTATAACTTCAAATGTAAATAAAAGATTCGCTTCATACTTCGTTAGATGATGTTAATTATAGACTCATCGACGAAAGTGTTGCAAATGAAAGTTTAAATGATATTTGCGCAAGTAAATTTCAAGTGACTTTAACGTCACACGAATTGACTTCATCAAATTATTTAACTGTATTTTGCGTTTCGGTCATATCAAATAGCAAAGCGAAATAATAAAAAAAAGCCATTCCATAACAATAATTTAACAACCTAAAAAGTGAATAATCGAGCGAATTAGCTGATCACCAAAGGTGATTAATTTTTATGTAATTTTTCTGCAATTTTATACATGAAACAAAACTATCTTAAGAGTTTTGAACCCTTTAAAGCCTGTATATCATTAGAAGGATTATTTAATTCTTCAAACACAGTTTTCCCTTTTTCCTGGTTTATAAGCAAATATATCGCCATATAAGTCTTATACATTTCAAATATAATTTCTAATATGTTCACCCTTAATCCATAATTCTTTATGATGTAGAAGCTTTTTAAATCTCAAGTCATGGATTTTATTATTATTTTTATATACAACTTTCTGTTTTTGTTGATCTGATTCATAATGAGGTGAAAAAACTGATACACTGTCTACAAATAAATAAGTGGATACCTGTAATAAAAACGAGAAATGCAATTTATGCATATCCAAAGCTGATAAAGCCTGACTCCACCTGAAGCAATGGGGTCAATTCATATGACGTAAAAGTCACATGTCATGTATTTATGCGCATGGCATTTAAGCCTCCACCCGCAAAGCTTTAGTCGATGAGTCTGTCAATAACGATTTCCGCCAAGTATGAAGCTGATTTTTTTGTTTACATTTAAAGTTATAACTTTGTGTAATTTTCTTCCTTCTTATCATACATTAAAAGATGAAATAAAGTGTGCTAAAAGTTAAAAAGTGGGATGCTGGATACTTTAATGTGAAATTGACGAGTGGTTGCCTAGTAAAATGTTTTTTTTTAGTTTCCTGTCAGCAATCATGAATTGCGTTGTTAGCATTGGAATAGAAGGTTGTAAATCTGCTTTGAAGTCTATGATATGATACGATCATTTTGAAGAATTTATTAAATGTGTGCCCATTTACTAACTATAGGAAACAAGAAAAAAACTTATTCCAGGAATTTTTATACTGCGACAGCACATCTGACAACCAACTTTTTATTAAATGCTATCGGATGAATGTATTAGAACCGAATGATGTTGTCATGAGATAAAGGTTTGAAAATTGAGCAAGAAATACTCAAAATATGATTATTAGTTGATGGCATTAAAATAAAAGGAATCATGAGGTTTTACTTTTTTATTATGAATCTTAAAACTTTCTTTATATTTAAGCAATTCATATTATTCAGTTATTGCAATGTAATCATGTTTAATAACAAAAGAGTAATCTGTTTAATCTCATTAGTGTTTTTTCTGATAATTATCATTTTTATTTCTTCTATTTAAACTGAAATTGATTGTTACAATGTCGTGCTATATCATTGTAGACCTCAGTGATTCCTGTTTTAAGAAATACTGATATTTTCATTGAAAATCAATTCCCATATCAGCATTTATTATAAATTTTTTATTTCCAATTTCATTACTACATCTATTCTTCACTCTTTTTTTTCTCCCCGTTTCTTTAATATTTCAATTTTGAATCATAAAATTTTGTAAAAACATAAAAGTGTTTCTTCCAACTCCTCTTTATATCCTATTTAATTTCTATATGTATATGTATTTATCATGACATGATTCGAGTTTGTTAAATTCACTGTATTGCATGCTTTTGTTTTATTTTAAGATATTCATTCAGTGTAGCTTTATCATTTTAAAATGCAATTCAGAAACGTTCTGCTTTAAAAGCATATTGCTCAACATTATGTTTTTATTGGTGATAAAAAACTGTTTGGTATCTAGAATGTTTCTGTCGAATAAAACTGATTTCATCATTTATTTTGACATTCTTGTCATGCTATGTTTATATTATTTCTAAATGTCTAGAATAATAAATAATTTTTGAGTTATTTTAAACAGGTGATTGATTACATTGAAAAAACGATTTGATCATATTTTTTCGAATAAGTATTCTTATGTACTTTATGTATGTTTTTTGTAATGTGTAAATAAAAATTAAAATGTGAATATTAATTATTTTGCTTGCTTGTTTTTTAATGATTCCAGTAATCTAAATGAAATAACTGATTCATAAGTTGCATAGATTTAAAAAATGGTATCTATATCTTTTATATTGTATAATTTGAAATTGTAATCATAATTTATTCAATATATACAAATTTGAATTTAATTTTTTTTCCTCTGAGCAAACTGAAAACTTCGAAGTATCAATATTAATACAAATAATTACATAAGAAAAAATTTTATAATTTTATTAGTAAGTTTAAAAGTGTTAATTTATTTAAAAGTAATAATTATTTAAAAGAAACTATATTTATAAAGTTGAACATTCAATAACGTTTAAATAATATAGATAAACGAACATATGTATTTTTTTAAAAACACTGCCATAGCCATTTGTCAAAATGTATCCTTTGAACCAAGAAAAAGATATGGGAAAGGAAAGAATACAATGGTATCAAAATAATTAAAAAGCCATATTGATTAACTATGCAAAACAATAATTACATTGAAGAGACTAATTAAAATTTAATATGATTAAAAGAATGTAAAATACATTACTACGAAAATTGGGGGGAAATAATTCTAAATATTAATTTCTTTTTTAAAAATATCGAAAGTAAATATATAAACATTTTAAAAATATATAATAATTCCTCTAGTGTAATATTTAACTTCAGTGCTAATGTATCAGATCAACGATATCGGCAGACTTCCGTACATACGCAGAACGTTGAAAATTGGGCACAAACTAATTGTTTGGTGCATGACACGTGACTATGAATTGACCCCATTACAGCCTTAATACTCCGAACAAGTTTCCCATAAGTGTTTGGATGAAGGACTGTGCTATTTTCTTCGAACCCTCATATTGTTCTACCGAATTCAAAGTTTTTTATTGTGTAGACTCTTATTTAAAATTTCACTTTATGGTAAGTTACCATAAAGGTATTTAATATTTGTTTCCAACAAGGGTGTTTGGAAATCTTTCTGTTTTGTGCATCTAATTAGATGAAAATTTCATTTTGCTACTAGATTTTTTTTAAAAAAATGGAATCAGATAACAGGATGGACAGGGAAAATTATGCTGATAATAGTGAAGTGGTAACTGATGATGAGACTTTATTTTACTCCCCAAAAGGTGAGGAAACGTTAATCTCCAACCCTGTTATTCAAATTAAAAAAATTGAAAGGGTTAACATATAATGATTATAAAAAATCATCGGATTCTGATTCAAATGAAATGATAGATCCGTCAATGCCGACTGACAGCAAAATAAAAATGGCCACAAAACGGAAAAAGAATAATCTAAAAACGAAAACAGGGAAATTTCCCGTAAAGATAAAAGACCATGCCTTCCTTGTAAAGGCAAAGAGAAAGAAAGAAATAATGGGGTTTCAAATGCTAAACAGGCAAAAAATGCGGATGCAAGTAAAAATGTAATTACACCAGAGGAAAAAGAGCAGTCCTTCGGACCATTGGGTATATTGGAAACATTTGAAAATATTCTCCAAAAATAAGGGTATAAGGGTAAGGCTTCTGAAGAACTAAGAGATATATTTCTGAAGGTTTTATCAAATTCTTCAGGAAACGGAATTCAACAGATGGTAATAATGCACCAACATTCGCAAATATAATTAAAAAACGAAATAACGATAGCCTAGTGGAAAATAATAAAACTCCGTTAAAACCAGATCTAACCTTTATTAGAAGGGTCCAAGTTTCCAAGAAGCTGCTTGTGGAATAAGAAAGGAATCAATTACAATAAAAAATGATTAACCCGAACGAAAAAGTTAATGAAGCAACACTGTTGCTAAGACCCAAAGCAAACCTGCCGACATTGGTGGTTAGACCAATTACAGAGACAATAGACTCATCGATTAAACTGGGAAAAACATTTAATCGAATGTCAGTCCCAAGGAGATGGAAATTAAAATTATGGGTCTGAAGCCAGCTATGGGAAATCAACTAGTACCAACATTCGCAAATGTAGTTAAAAAACGAAACGATACAACAATGGAAAACAATAAAACTCCGCTTAAACCAGGTCAAACCTTTATTAGAAGGGTCCAAGCCTCCAAGAAGCTGCTTGTGGGTGAAGAAAAGAATAAATTAGAACAAAAAATGATTAACCCGAAAGAAAAAGCTAATGAAGCAACACCGTTGCTAAGACCCAAGGCAAAACTGCCGACATTGGTTGTTAGACCAAATACATAGACAATAGACTCATCGATTAAACTGAGAAGCACTTTGGAAGCGAATATCATCCCAAAGGCGATGGAAATTAAAATTATGGGTTTGAAGCCAGCAATGGGAAATGGAGTTTTGGTTCAGGTTGAAACACCGGAAATGGTTATAAAGTTAAAAGATGCAATTAACAACCACACAAATCTGCAAAATGTACGCAAAGCTACTACTCCACAGATTAGAATGCCTCAAATAATTATATATGATATGGAAAAGAGTGAGAAGCCCAGGGAGGAGGAGGAATTGGACTTTCTCAATCAAATTAAGCGAAGCAATGACATTGCAGGGAATATGCGGGTTCTGTTTAGGAAAAAAGGTAGAGGCAGCTCGTCTCACTGCATCATAAGTTTGGATCCAAATGCGTTCCGTATGATTAAAGATAAAGGACAGTGAGGTTTTGGATCGTATAGATTTAAAAAATTTGTAGAACCCCTTGGATGTTTCAAATCTAGCTAACTAAATCTTTCAACTAAAGACCTTCATGACCGAGCAGTGGGATGGAAGGTAGTCCAAAGTACTCTGAGAGACCATAGTTTTTTGGATTTTCAAATTAATATGGGTGAGAAAGGTTTTTTAGCAGAAATATTTAAATTAAGTAAGAGGAAAATTTAGAAAATTAGTTCTCAAGTGGCTGAAAAATATACTTATATAATGAAAACAATGCAAAGGATAAAATCTAAAAAAGATTTAGAACTATGGGTTAAAAAATTTACAGAATTCATCCAAGGAATTAGCCAAAGATCAAACAGTAAAGAGACAAATCATCTCAAGGTCCCCTGAAGGGACGCAGAGTTAGAGAAACAGAGAAAATTGACAAGAGCCTTGAGGCATAGATACCAACGATGTAAGCATACGGAAGAGAGAATGAAGAGAAAACAAATTTATAAAAAAAATGAATCAATATACAGAGGAATGTTAAGTTTAGTTTAGTTTAGTTTTTTAACGTCCCGTTTTAAAGCAACACGAGGGCTATTTTGGGACGGACCTCGTAATTTTGAACCAAGGTCAGATGACGAGGGCGGCACTTGAACTAGCACCCCCCTCTCCACACCACACCACACCAACGGGAGGGCGTTTGGCCTGACAGATTTAACGTGCAAGAGACCCCCTTACACGACGGTTCTTCGGTGGAATCGAGTCTCGAACCTGAAATCCTCCGGTTCCGAAGCCGAGACTTTACCACCAGGCCACCGCGGCCCTGAAGAATGTTAAGAAAGAAAAGTAGTGAATGCTTTGAAAAGTTATGAAGCGAAATAACGAGAATGAACCCTTTTGAGCTGCCTTATAAATTAGAGGCAGATAAAATGAAAAGGAAAACCATATTGCATGGTGTCAAAAAGCAGGATGGAACAAAAACTAAAAATACAAAAAAAAAAAAAACTATTGAAACTATTGCAAGATGCCTCTTCAAAGAGGAACAGTCCCAAAAAGAAAGTAAAAAACTGAAGAAAATGAGGAAAAGTATTGAGGAATATAAAACAACTGAAAAAGATAAAATACTCACAATAAATGAAATAAGAACGACGATTGATAAAATGGCTAAAACGAAAACACCTGGATTAGATAACATCCCGATGGAGATGCTTGCTGAAATTAACAAAAAGAATCCATTTATTCTTCTAGAGTTATACAACAAGTGCTTAGAATTAGGCGCGTTCCCTCATCAGTGGAAGGTAGCAAAGCTTATTTTCATTCCTAAAACTGATAGAGACTTAAAGGTGCCTAAATCCTACAGACCAATTCGTTTGCTAACAACAGCAAGTAAAATTTTGGATAAACTAATAACTCAAAGAGTACAACACTTATTAACGACACAAAACAGACTGCATCATGATCAAAATGGTTTTAGATATAACCACTCTTGTGAAACAGCCCAAAATGCCCTATGGAGTAAAATAAAAGGAGCGATAAATCAAAACCTAAAAACAACAGTTATATCTTTGGATGTAGCTGGAGCATTTGATTCGGTATGGAGGAGAAGCATTTTATATGCCCTTTTAAAAATGAATTGCCCAAGCGACCTTTTTCAAGTGATTAAAGATTACTTAAGTGAAAGAAAATGCATTTACCAAGATGGAGAGGATAATTCGGAATTTAAAATGGATTGAAGAGTGCCCCAGGCTTCTGCCTGCTTCATACAGGCGTATGCTGATGATGTGTTACTAATAATCTCGGGAAGGACAAAAGTAGAACTGGAAACTAAAGGTGAACAAATAATTCGTAGGCTAATAAAATGGGACAAAGTACACAAACTTGAGTTTAATGAAAGGAAAACAATTCAAATGTCTATTACATTTGGAGAACGTTTAAAATTTACTAATCCACCTAACATAAAAATGGTCAATAACTATATAAATGTGTCTAATCAAATAAAATACTTAGGAGTTACATGGGACAGCAAATTAAAATTTACGTCGCATTTTAGAAAGGCCAAGAAAAAAGTGGATTTATTAACATATAAACAAGTGACAGTTGCGGATAAATTTTATAGAAAAAGAAAATACCATCTTAGAAGAATATACACTGGGGCCATTGAGCCATTTGTTCTTTTTGAGCATGGAGCATGGGGGCATATGTTAAATCTAAAGAAAATCAGAGCAACATTAAATTCAATCCAACGGCGCCTTCTGATCATCTGGGGCATATAGAACCATTTCTACAGAAGCCCTTCAAGTGATAACGGGAATTTTGCCAATGGATCTCAGAGCAACGTAAATATTCACTAAATTTCAAATAAGGACTTCTAGTAATAAAGTTAACATTAGAAACAAATGCTTCAACAATAAAGATTATGAGATGTATTTCGACAAGTTCGATCAACACCCTTCCGAATGGTTTATTCATAATTTTCAAATGAAGATCCCAAAAATGTATGGGATAGAAATTTTTACAAATGGTTCAAAAGGTGAAAATAAAGTAGGAACTGCAATAGTAGTATACTGCTATGGGAAAGAGATCGATAAAAGTCTTGTGAGATTATCAAACTATGCAACAAGTTTTCGGGCAGAAGTGCAAGCTTTAAAAACGGAAATTGAATATTGTGAAAGGGTGGATGACGGACAGAAGTGTTCAATTTTTTCCGATTCCCTGTCAGTTTTACAAGCCATACAGTCATCTCACAATTGTAATAAGGTTATAGGGACGATAAAAGAAAAGATAAAAAGTGTTAAAATTAACAAGTCGATAGAGTTGAATTTGATTAAGGCCCATATTGGGATATAGGGTAATGAAAAGGCAGATCACTATGTGAAGTTGGTGACACAAAAAGATAATATTTATATTATTGTCCCCAAATCAAGTGGTGTTTTAAAAGGGTAATTGAGAGAAGAAATAAAACTACAATGGTTTGACAGATGGTATATGTCCAAAAAAAGAAGAGTCACTTTAGACCAGTAGTGGGGAAACTTTTTTTAGACGGGCCATTTGTAATAACTAGACGATCGTAGCGGGCCAAAGAATAATGCTTAATCGTTAAAAAATTTATGTGTTCTATAAACATATACATATATTATTACATATACTTATTATTTTAATAGTAAAAAAGCAAAAGGCAAGAAAATTATACGTACGAAATATAAAATGAATTTAGTGTAGTTCTTGATGTGAAGTATTATCACTTTATTTTCTGGTGTCTTTACTGGTTGATGGTGCATGAGAAAAATGAAATTGGGACTGTTTTATCAAAATTTCATCATAGTCCGGTTCCATTTGCGAAGCAGAAATTCTTAAAACTGATGAAAGGTGCTCATCTGTAATTCTGTTTCTTAAAGAAGTTTTCCTAAGCTTCATTGTTGAAAAGATTTGTTCGCATATATAAGATGAGCCGAACATTGTCATTATCTTCATTGCATGAGTAATTAGATTTGGGAAATTATCTGGACTTAAATTTTTTATAAAATTCTAGTAATGGTACTGTATGAAAAGTTTGTTTCAGGAGAGTATTACAGTTCAGTTCTTTTAACTCAAGTTGAAATTTTGCATCAACTTCTTCGTAATTAACATTGAATGGGGTCGCAAAAATACTAAACTCTGGTTCCATTTTTCTAAAGTCCCGAAATCTCCTTTCAAATTCTGAAGATAGTTTTCTCAAATTAGTTTCGTATTTTTTAATCTTATTGTTTGATATAGTGAATTTTAAAGATCGTATTCTTGGAAAATGAGAAAAATCAGATTTAGAGATCTGATTAGCAAATAATAATAGCTGTAATTTTGCTGTTCTTTCGGAAAAACAGAACAATGAATCGAAAATGCGAGAGTGTCTGGAAGTTTCGAGCGAAGAGGAGTCAGCTGTTTGAGTCGGATGGATTTGTCCAGAATACTATTGTGTTTTGAATATCGCCGCAGGTAGTTTTTATGCGGGTCGTCACATTACGAAGTAAGAATGCGTTCAAACATTCTCACGATGGCACTCTTAAACGGGCCGGATTAAACCTTTCCGCGGGCCGGACTTGGCCCGCGGGCCGTAGTTTCCCCATCACTGCTTCAGACTTTATTACTAATCCGGAAATTAAAATAAGAAGATACCATCCACTTGTAATCCAAATAATATCTGGACATGGGAGATTTCCTGCATATTTCCAAAGATTTGGAAGAACGCAGGAAAATAAATGCATTTGTGGAGAAATTGGTATGGTTTACCACTATTTAATGGAATGTATGGAGATCTCAGAGTTAAGGCAGGACCTGAAGATTGTCAATAATGATTTAAATATAGTACTGATGGTACCAGGTAATCTCAAAACCCTGAAGGATATGATGTTAAAGATTGATAGTTTCATTCCAACTGTTTGAGAGAGTGTAGATGGGGAGAAAAAAACTATTTACTACCCAGAAAGGAATGTTAGTTTGACTGTTCTGTCAATGTAAGGTTGGAAAATACTTATTCAGCAGTCGACCACAACAAATCCTGTCGATACTGCTACGTTCAGTGGTGGCGGGGTGGTCGGCTGTATGCAAGAAGAAGAAATGCTATTTTTTTCCACTCGGCTTGGAGATGACATGTAAGTTCTTTTACCGACTTTGGACGGTTGCTGTACCACTTCATTCGGCGATCCATCTCGTCTTAGAGGTTTTCTATAGAATTCAAATCTGTATTCTGGGTAAGTCAACCCAGTTAGTTACTCATCTATGGTGAGCCTCGCAACATGACAAGAGGGCAGTCTGCTTTGAAATAATAATGAACCAATCCTCGAAATTGCCATAGCGTATGAAGCACATTGTTGTCTAGAATAGTGAAGTAGAAGTCGGCGTTGAGCTTATGATGAGTTGGAATCATGGGTCCCAGTGCATACCGTGAGAAAGATCCCCAGCTCACAATTCCACCTCTGCCACACAACTGTAGTCACAATGCATTCTGGCAAAGCCATTCTGTATGTACATGCCAAACCCAGACTCTGCCATCCGACTGATAGAGATTGAACTTTGATTCATAACTCCAGATAATCGTTTTCCACTCATCTATGGTCCAATTTCGACATGCCTTGCACCACCTCAACCGAGCAGCGAGGCTGGATGTTGTAATTAAAGGCTTATGGGAGGCAGAACGACCATGGAAACCAAACAAATGTGTTTCCTCGTGGGTGGTGTTTATTGATAAAACAGTCTCGAATGCTTGTTAGAACACTAAGTGTAGTAGGTTATCGGTTTGGTGAGGTTTTTCTGAATTTCTTCGGACAACACTCGTCGGTCTCTGTCTCTTAGTTTCTTGGGTCTGCCGGGTAGAAGAACATTCTGACAATGACCACTTACCTGCCACTTCTTAATCACAATAGTCACTGTGATTTTGAAATGTTTATCTCACTAGATATGTTCCTTAAGGATCCGTCATTTTTATGATATTCAACAACTACGCCTCTTTCGAAATCAGATAATTCTGAATTTCGTGGCATCTTGCTTCGACAAATGCCAGTGATGTTCCTTACATGATATTTAAGTACAGAAGACGTGATGTACATCAGGATATACTTGCATGGGTGTCCAAAAACTTATTGGTAGATAGTGTACAATTTCACCTATGAGGTCAAGTCACCCTCATATGACAGGTATCAAGCACACAGAGGGCATCGTTTCTGCGCAATTCTCGATTATCTGTTCGTAACGATTGTTGTTTACCATTTTCCGGTTGCGATATCAATCATAAGAACATGATTGATATGAAGTGTCGACACAAGGGATTTGTTAAAGTAAACGATTTGATTTGTGGGTTATTTTTTTTTCTTAATTCTGAATTTTAAGTAAAGAAATAAATTTCTATTTGATATGTGGGCGTGATAGGTTTCAATGCATCAGTCAACTTTAAGTAATTTAATCTTTTTATTCTTGATTAACACAGGATGATTATGATGATTTTTTACATGTGAGAATTCAATGATGACGAATGAATTTATATAACATGGAGATGGTCAGTTGATGTTGTTCAATAGATCCTTCCCACCTACACGTGGTCATTTGCAGGCGAATTCTTCCATGCAAGAATTCCAAGAATACCGTTATCAGAGGATCTTATCTTATCGGTCTCCGGTTAAACCCTTCTCGGTTGACGTCCGACTCTTCTCCTTCTTGCCTAGTGAACTCAGAACTCTTCCCTCTGACCGCTGCTAATACCGAAAGAATGCAGAGCGCCCTCTCTTGGAGTTAATTTATCCCATCTCTCGACCATCGACATGCGAGGTCCTTCTAATTCTGAAACACACAAATGAAGGGAGAAACAAAAAGAGAGGATATTGAAGAGAAAGGATAGAAAAAAAAATGAAAAAACATGATGATGAAAAAGAGAAGTGCGTTGATTTCAAGTTGCAACTCTACCAGTCTAGGGCTTCATGTGATGAGTTGAAGTGAAAGTTGCTTCAGGCCCTTCATGAGATCCTATTTTTACTACGTCGTAACGTAATTTTTACTACGTCGTCGTGAAAGCATAAATGCTTTTCAAAAGCTTCATGATTCAAAATTCAGATTACAATGTAAAGGAGAAATAAGCTACAATAGATCTTAGATTCGTTTTCACAAACAAAAATATTGGATTTTACAGAATTTACTCCATTTATATCCAAAGAATTCATACTTACTTTTGCTTGACCTTAAAAAATATAGCATTATAAATCTTTTGAAGTAAGCAAAGGGCACAGAGCTTTGCTATATTTTGTCTTGAGATTTTTTTCCTTCTTATACAGTTGAAAAATTTATTCATTCGACATTAAACTGTTACAACTCAATCATTAATTGTTAAGTTTTTCACAATCTGTCTTGATGATATATTATTATTTTTTAAGCGAATCTTATAAAATCTTCCCTTGGACTTGATTTTGATTTTCTGTTTCACCCTGTCATGTTTTTGATGCATTCTTTCGTCTTATACAACTTTCGACACCAACAATAGATACTAGATGAGGTAAAATTTTACAGTTCCAACCACCGTTTTACAGTGGGAATGCTGCAAATAGTTAAGAAATATAACGAGGGAAAATATTAATAAAATTGATTGACATCTTTCTTTTCGCCATAGGGCTTAATATACTAAAAGTGGTTCGATTCATTTTTAAAACATGCTCTATCTGTTTATAATAGAATTAGTTGTTAATTACTCAACTTTATAAGAGTAATACAATTTAGCTTATCACTATAGCTACCGATTGCAGATTCGTTTCGAAACAAGCAAAAAAATTAAGGAAGTAACTTCAGTTTGCAGTTTTAAATTCCCTTTCATCACCATAATTATTACGCTTCATTTGATTAGTGAATTAAAATTCGATATATTTTCATACAAGAACATTATTTAGATTTAAAAAAAATTTCACTATTAATTTTTTTCACTATATATTTTCCACTTCATCTATTTTCATTTCATAGCAAAAGTAAGAACAAAAATTACGCTATTATTTTTAAACTAAGAACGAATTGCAAAGATACAAAAAGTAACAAAAATGAAGAAATCTTCAAGGAAACATTAAACTATCAAAATCATGAATTTCAAATTTTTGACTAGGCATTTTACTCTTTCTTTTCTTCAGTTGAGACTTGAAAGCTTATTTTACAGAAAAATTTGGGTATTATAAAGGACAACGTTATTTCCGGATTCACTTCATGCAAATTTTCCACGATGCTTCCGATTAGCACAACTGTTTAGATTTTATACCCTGGGACTCAAATATGTCATAGATGTCCGCTTAAATAAATAAAAAAAATGCAGTTTGAGAAATGGAATTTCTCAATTAAGAAGAAAAATTGAGATCTCATGGATCAATTAAAGAAAATTCTGTGTTGAACACTATTTAAGCCAACAAAAATTCTTATTAAAAGATAAAAATGAGTGAGTTTAGCATGATTCGCTGAACTTCCGAATATTTTTCGTTTTGCGAATGACTTGCTCACAGCTAAAATTAGTCAAATAACTGAAAAACTTTGTGTTGTCCAGTATCATTTCATTTTCAGAATGAACAAATGAAATGCATTGTATTTGCTTACAGTTGGCAGTAATTTTTCTAAAAGATAGCGATTTGTTTCAATGTTATTGGGCTCTTTGCAAGGCATTGCTGGTTTTAATATTTAACAATAGTAGCCAACAACGACTTTTAAAGTAATCTTTTTTCATCCATTTTAATACCATCATAGGAACTTGTTTACCATTGTTAAACACCTAGAATGAGACAATCTACAAGAAAAAGATTCTTCAATGCATTTTAACAATTTTGTTGCAACAGAAATATCGAGAAAATACTTCTGATCCTTACCGAGTATTTTTTGATCAACGTAAGGGATTCGATAGGCAGTATTCAAATTTTTTCCCCAATGCACATAAATTAAATTTTCAAGTATTATCTGAGTAAAGAAAGAACGAGAAAAGAATAAAAAAGTCAAGCAAAAAATTTAAGATATAAAGATATTTCAATAGTTGCAGAGTTTTCTTAAAGATTTAGTTTTCGTTACTTTCCGTATTCTTACCATTCGTTATTAGCTTTATAATGATACTTTACTTTTGGAGCTTAGTTCTGAAATGTGTTGCCATAAGTAAAGAATATAATAGAAAATAAAAGAAGACGATATTTTTTAAGGCCATAAATAATATTTTCTGTTCATGTACCTCTATGTACGAACTATTTTAATTAATCTACCAAAAGAAGTGAGGAAATCATGGTGATAATTAGGAATTAGAATTAGAAATTGCCAACTGAAATAATTTTAAATATTTTATGATTGCAAGAAATGTGAAATTGAAAGATATGAGGGATTGGAAGACATCAATTAATTTTATTAACTATTCCTCTCGATATATTTCCCCCCTATTCGTAACTTTACTGCTGTATAAAGGCCTTAAAATTGTTTCTAATTTTTTTGCCCCGTCCTATTAGAATCTATGACAGTTTTCTAGGTTTTTATGTAGCCCATAGTTTTGATTTTCAGGGATATAAAGACGAAGACAATAGAAATATCTCTTTGTCATTACTATTGATTTGACTGTTTTACAGATTAAAAAAAACATTTGCCACATATATTAATTTACTGACAAGCTTTAGAAATCACCAAAATAAAAATTCAATTGTACTAACTTAAACATAACATTCGTCCTCAGCCTTTCGAATAATTATGAACATCTAAAATATGTAAAAAAAAAAAAAAATCCTGAAATGTAATAGTATTTTAGAGTGGCTACAGAAGCTGTGAAAAATATTTCCCTTACTTATGGCTACTAATCGTATAAGTTTTCTAGTATTCTCCCTACTCAGAGTCACTGTATGTATACAATATGCTTTACTAAAAATATTTTTACGAGTCACTAAATATGAAAAATATAATATTTTCACGAAATTTAATTTTTACAACATAAAATGAAAATCCTCAACCCTTAAAAAACAAAAAAAGCAACTTTTAAAGCAATATATTGCATTTCTTATGTGGGAAAAAATGGAAATGTTTACAAAATTCTTTGTTTCTGAATCATCATAAGAATTCTAAGAAACATTAAAAGCATTCTTTACAAGTTAAAATATGTTAACAATGAAGTTTATTATGATCTTTGCTTAATACTGTAAAACAATTCAATAACAAATTAATGCGTTTTGCATAGTACCAGAATTGTATGCTACAGCATAAATAGTAAAAAATAGTATGATTATACGAACCTAATAATGTATACTTTAATAAAGATTTAAACGAAAGAAATTGTCAAAATATTACTTTCAAATCTTTTTTAAAAATAATCTGTCAGAAATTGTTTTCTCTAATCAAAAACTTATACTTTTATAATGAATAAAATGCTTTTTAATTCCATTTTTTATTACCAACAATGCTGGATATAAGATACTATTTTAATTACAATAGATCAAGTAACAAATAACAGTTAGTTAATTATTACAAAGCAAAAAAAAAAATACAAATAATTATCAATTATTAATTTCAATTGAAAAATCAGTTATTATAGTAATAATAAAATATATTTGGTTTTAAACAATCAGTCCTGCTTTGAGTGAGTTAAAAAGTTTTTATTTATTTATTGCAAAATGTTTTGGCTTGCAATGTCTTTCTCAATTCTTAAACTCTCTTTTTGAATTGCTTCAAGAATTTATTTATTTTTTATTGCTTTTAATTCTTTAAGGGGATACTCTGCTTACCTTTCTAAGTTTTCGCTTGATACCTTATCTTTCATTCGTATTTTTTTTCTTTCCTATTTGGTTCATGAATTTTTCGCACACTCGCTTTGACATTTCAAAATTACATTTTCTACTATTTGCTTGAAAGTGGTCAGTTCTTGGCAATGAGTGTTAATTCTTTTGTATTCCCTCATAGATAATCTTTATTGATCAAAAATTCTCTCTCAGCATTAATTTTGCCTTGAGAAAGTATTATCATCTTTAACAATGATATGGCACCAATGCAATGTTTCAAGTTGAGAACAGGACGAAGCAAAATTTATTACCCTATTTGAAGTGAAAACCGGTTTTTTCGAAAATTTCATTAGGGTTGCTGTTAGCAACATTCAACAGCTTATCACGTTTGTTATCACAATGAAATTTCTTAAAGTCAACATATCTTAGAAAAAAAATGTCCCTAGTTGCTGCGACTAAGATAGTTTTGGGACATTTGGCTTCTGATGTAGAGAAATGAGAGAGCAAAATCGCTGAATGCTCGAATGCTTAGCGTGATATGCTTTCGTCCGCAATTTTCTCTGATTTTTAGATATTTTTTAAGAATTTCATGTGAATTTCCCATAGTCATAAAATTTTCTTGACTTTTCTCTGCTTTCTTGGTTCTGACATCACTAGGGTTTCTTCAAAAACCAGATTCGAATTTAATTTTTCCAAAAAAAAAAAAAAAAAAACCCGGTTTCAGCCGGTTTTCGAATTTTTGTCAAAAAATAAAATAGGGAAAATGATTTAATTTATATAAAATAACAAAAAACGAAATAATATCAAAGTCAAAATAAAAATTTTTAAAAAAAATAAGGATTACATATACATATTAGTTACATAAAATAACGGAAACTCAAAGAAAAATTTCAAATAATAACTATATTATTTTTACTAAATTTTGATTTCTCCTAAGAAAAAAGGATTTTTAAAAACATAAAATATTTAATGAATGGTGAATAAATCTTGTTCTTATTTTAGACACAATATTGTACGAAACTGAAAATACTCGTTTACTAGCCACTGAGCTTGGTTAGCCACTTTCCCTGGCATCAAATAACAAATATAAGTTTTTTTGCTCTTTTATTCGTTGAGTCAAATAATGAAAAGTCAGTTTTCAGTGTGTTTGGATTGTAAATTTTTCTTCAAAGTCTTCAAGAAACAGGATTTGATTTTTCCATGGCTTCTTTTAAAAAAGCATTATTCTGATGAGTAATTTCTTCGATTTTCTCTCCATCAGAATTGGTTTCCACACAAGAATTTGGAAATATTCTAAACAATATATTTCCATATAGCTTAATAATATCGGTTTTTGAAACTAAAGAAAGTACACTAGATTTCTTCGCAGAATTAAAAAGGCTTTGTGGATTTTGCAAATACAGCAAAAGAGTTAATAATTCTGCTTGTCTTCTTTCCTGAATTCGTTCTTCAAAAGCATATAACAATTTCAAACTTTTGTTTTTGCGTGTTTAAATATCTTAGTTCATTTAACAGAAATTCAAATATACCTTTTCCCGGTTTAATATTTTCAATTGTTTGACTTTGCAATCGTTTTTCTTGAAAATATTTTTAAACGCAAGTTTAATGAAGTATAGTTGAGTGTGGCTCTTGATCCTTATAATAAGTAATAAAATCAAATACAAGATATCCCATTTAGAAGTTATTGGGATATTAGTGTTGAGTACAGTGTTTTACTATCCTTAAAAAGAATGAAAAACATATTCATTTTATTGCATTTACTCTATCATAAAAATATAATCAAATGTTAATTTTTTGCCCCTTTTATTTATACATTGCATAATTCTTTATTTTATTCGAATTATTGAATATAAAATAAGTAAAAAAAGCCAAAGATTCTAGCAGTAAATAAATGTTCTGTGTTTTTAGTAAATTTTCTGTGTTTTTAGTTTTTAGTAATTTAGTACTTGCTTTATAATAATCATTTTTGCCTTCTCTAGGACATAGTGTATCGAATTCTCCAGAGGAAAGATCGTCCTTAGGAAATATCAAAGAATTAAAATGAATAATCATTATTATTTATTTGTTCGTGTTATTGCAATAAACAGAGATTTAGTTTAATTTTTTGGAATGTAAAAATTTTCTAAGACAAAAACTCGAGAATTAAAATAGTAGATTTAGAACCAATATTTTTATATTCAGAAGTACTTCATTTCAAACTTCATATTGCAATTCTTTAATGCAAAAAATGTTTTATTTATTATGTTTGTATAAATGTTTGCTTGTTTTTTGAAAAAATTAATAGAGCTATTTATAATGTCTTACTAAAGGAAAACATTTCTTTGAATTTGAAAATTTACTAATATAATATAACAGAAACAATCAAGGGAATTACTCGATCCTTTCCTATTGTTTTTCAGCAAGATTTCTGAAATTGAATATATATTTTAAAATAGTAGAAATTTCTTATTATATTTAGTTAAAAATGTGTTTGAATAAAATTCACACACTATTCCATTGGAATACACAATTTAATACATTTATAATTTTAATCTCATCTGATTGAAGCATTCCATTGCATTTGTTATTACATTAACATAAGCAAAATATTAACATCGAAAAACAACTTACAGCATCGTTCAGTGGAGTAAACTCATACAAAGATCTTTAAAAATAATTATTTTAATATACCTCGACATTTATACATCCATTTTAATACTTCTTCAACAATAATAAAATTTAAAACACAGTATGTGAGCAAGGTTTTGAACTATGTACATCTTTACAAGTCATCATGTTACTACAAAATGGAAAAAAAATTAGTATTATTAAGAACATTACTTTTTTCATGAATTGTTGTAATAATCATAAAATTATAATAGATAATACAATGTATTTCTTATTATTTCAATTTTAGTTAACATTCTACTTTACTAATCTTAATGTTGAGCATTTACACGAAGAATCCTCTTGCATAAGAAAGAGAAGCCTACAATAGCAAAAGTATTCTATACGCAGGTTGTATTACAGTATGTTAAATGCACAGTAGGGAAATAAACTTCTATTTACAGTTTCATTAGGAACCTACGGACGTTGATCAGTTTCATTAGAAAACTGGAATAGTGTTATCTATCCATATTACTCACACAAATACATCCCACAGAGTGGAACACACTCCAAATATTCTGTAAAAGTTTTAATTGAACATATGCACAGGCAGTGAGAAAATTTAGGGTACTTATAAGAATTAAATGGTAATGCGCATATATCTTAATGTATTTGTAAGTGATTTTATAAGAATTAAGGTTAGAATTTTCAACATCTATGAGTATTTAAGGCATTACGCACAATTAGACATTTTTACAAACAGTCGGATTTGAATAGTTTAATATCATCCTATACTGAAAAATATGCGTCTATCCTTAATTTGTTTTATGAAATGTTTTAAAATATCTGTCAAAGTATAACAAATTTAATTTTATTTAAATTTTCTGGTTAATGCTCAATTCGAAAGCTATACAAAAGCAATCTCGGAATTTTGAATCGTAGTCGGAAGAAGAGGGCAACAAACATTTACTAAATATCCCTTCTTCCATTAAAGAAATATTTTCAAATATTAATATAAATCCAAATAGACTTTATATAATTTGTCTTATTTCAGCTCACCAGTTAGTAAAATAAGATATTTTATGAATATTTTCACCATTTTTGGAAATATGAAATGTTCTCTGAAAGTACTTTACACACACACGCAAAAACACCTTATGAAATCAAATAACTGAAAAATTAAATAAAAGCATCTCCCCCTTTTTCTTCTTCTTGAATACAGCTGACAAATAATTTTTTTTCTTACACTATTTGAAAGGAAATATGCTAACATATGGAGGATAAAATTAAATTCCGCTATTAAGTAGAAAAATTTGAAATTCTTTCAAATATCTATGCAAGGTTATTGAATTTTTGCTTTCAGAAAATACTTCATCACATATTTTACTAATGAATGGGCAGATAAATGGATTTATTTCCGTTCATTACACATGAATATACAGCGACAGTTTTTACAAATATACACAGATATACTACACATTTTAATTCTATTTTATGTACAAATGTCTAACCTTTGCAAACAAAGAACGATACATATAGCAAAATCACATGGGTACGCTTTTAGATGTCATACAAGAGAGAAAAGTGCCCCGAAATAAATTATGTACAAAAAGCAAACAATATAAAATTATTGCACCCGGATACGCTTTCATACTTCTCAGTTTTTACAGCATTTTTAAGAATTAGATTCTTTCAAGAAAGTGTCCTCAAAAGATACAAAACAATTTCTGCAAAAATACAACTGGGATAACTTCTCTAATTTATATATATATATATATATTTAACTTTATCTATTTCATTTTAAAGATAGTTTGCAACCAAAAGTTTATTAAAATAAGAATTCTAAAATTTTGAATTATATTCAATATTAACTCAGAATGTTATTTTCTGCCATTCATTACTACATGAAAAAAATCCGATATAATAATGGAATTTTTTTGCTTCAAAATGTATCAAGGAAAATTCTGGTAGAAATGAGCACTTTCAAGTAAATGCAATAATAAAACTAAATAGATTAAAGAAAAGTTTTATGCTCTAAAGGTAGTTTTGGAAAAGTTATAAAAGTTGATGAGATTAGCTTCCAAAATGAAGCCTATTGCTTACCATTCAATAATAAAACAGTAATTAAGTACAAAAGCGCAACAAAAAATATTAGCCCAATTTTGGTTATAGAACCAATTGTATTCTTTAGGATACATAGTCTTTTTTTTACATAAAACTAAGCTTTCAATTTCTTTTTCGATTCAAAAAATAATTACCGATAATTAATTTTTAATGTCATTTTGTGCATAAATGCCTCGTACAGATATTTTTAACTTTTACACTAAGTATATTCTTTATCAGGAACTCAATAATTTTTGTGAAATTTGTAATTTATATAACATAAATTTATGGACTGCACTAGCTTCTTAGCAGCAAGAGATAAAATCGTGGAGAGAGAAAAGAACTATAATTTCATTAATAATACTTCGGAAACTCACTGAGCTTTTATTAATCTAGAAGCTTCAACGTATTTCAGAAGTATTTATATAAAAAGACATTTGTAATTTGCTACCATTAACTTAATATATCAGTAGATAAGAATTTTTTCAATAATCAAAATGTTTTCAAACGTTATTGAATTCCCATATTAATTTCATGGTACTGTACCATATTACATTCTTTTATATGATAAAGCGATATACGGTATACATTGATGCAATATATGCACGTATAGAATGAAGTTATAAAACAGATTTGTTGACATAATTAACTTGCATCATTCTATAAGTAATGCAGTGATAGAAATGATATGTGTGTACACAAAAAATTGTTTTACTTTTATTTATAGCTAAGCCCTTTTTCTTTTATATATATGAGATAAATTATTATTTACGAGTTAAAAGCAATCAGTAAATTCCTATTTGTGAATTATTTATAAATTAATTAATTTAATTATTAGTGTCAAAGAAAAATTCAACAGGTTTTCCAAATTTGTGCTATAAATAATCAATTAACATTTTAAGAACTTAAAATTCTGTCATGCGCTTCTAAATAAATTCTTATACCGAAAATTCTGATGGGTGCGATCAAAAATAAACTTTCATAAATAGAAATAACTGTAATGATCGTGTTGCAAAATTTAAAAAAAAAATAAAAATGCAATACAAGATTAGGAACTTGTATGTTTTATATAATACAAAGAAAATGTTTCACTAAAATTTATCACATTTTTAAAAAAATTGTACATTTTTTATTTATTAAAAACAATACTGACATACGTGGTCTTTTTACAGTTTTTGAGTCTTAAAGTTTTAAATATTGCGAAATATTTGACTTCGTATGTGAAGAACAATTAACAGCTTGCCATTAATGAAAAAATGTCATCTTAAGTACAAATTCCTAAAAGTTCACGGATGAAAGATTTTTTTTTAAATGAAAGTTGAAACGAAACATTTTCTTTCCTTTTTTGGATAGGACATCCCATTTTAAAATATGATGTGTCCAATTTTAATACAAAACTTCAGGTTTTTCTAGAAAAATAAAGTCTAAAGCTCCTTCTAAAATTTATACCGTTAACGCAAATGAAACTAATAAGTATAGAAATAAATGCTAATATCTACTAAACAGCAGTGAACAAATAAGCACACAGATGTTATGAAAATATATTTAAAATGAAACAAAAGAGAAATTGTATTAATATTTGAACTATAAAAAAGTTTCCAATAGTTGGGCTTTTAAAGTTGTAAATTTTCATGAAATAATATAAGAAAAATATCCAGAAAAATGTTAAAGAAAATTGCCCTGATAAGTCTTGAGGTTATTAAAAATTATAAAAGTGTTTGAAGATAGAGCAAAAAAGCCTTTTTAAATATAAAAAAGTCAACTTGTGAAAATGGCATATTCATAATATATAATAATTTGTAAATTATCAATTTTTTTGAAATTTAACGATTGAATTCCACACACTTAATTAACTTTAATCTAACGATTTAAATTGAAAATTCCGTCAATACATCAGTCTCGATCTGTTCTTTTCTTTACAAATTTTATCTCCTTCACTAGAAACATATTTCAATATCTTTGAAAGTCAAGTTGCAATATGAAAGTATTTTTGAAGTCGAACAGTAAAAAGTTCTTTAGTAATATATACATTTTTCAATTTTTAGTTTTTACGAATTCACCATAAAGATTTATTTATTTACCATAACTTCTAAAGATCACAACTAATTTAATTAATTTTTCCTCATTAGAATTAACACCATATAAAAAAGGTAACTAAGGTTTGTTTCTTCTTTGTCAGTCAAATATTCCACAAAAGATTATGAGAATTAGTTAATTTTCCTAAATACGATACAACATAATAAATACGACATAAGGTGTAGCACAGTTGTCTAATATCTGTGAATTCCCTCACTTCAAAAATTGAAGTCTTTTGGTAATTATTATTTTAGTATTCTAGCAGAAATTTCCAGTCAGATGAAATAGTGAAAAAGGGGCGACTCTCAATGATTACTCTCCAGTCGCGAATAATTTTGTGCAAAATAGAATTAAATTAGAATAAGAATGTCGATCTGAAATTATGGGAGAATATGAGTTTTATTACCTAATATTGATACAATTTAGTGCCGTATATAGCATTTCAGTAAAAATTTTCGGGCGAATAAAAAATTTAACTTTGTAAAACAAATTTAACATTCTAATATAGAAAATTTACATAGTGCTGGATAATTAACATTGTATTGCAGTTAACAATTTATTACGTGCTTTACGGTAATCAAAAAAATAAAAATTGAAAACGATAGCGAGACGTTAAATTCTCAATGAAGCAAAATAAGATATTATAGTATAAATGAACTTTGAAAAAATTAAATGCATTTCAAAATTTTATTAAACTTTCGAAAAAAGTATTCTTGAGAGTTGGCCAAAGTATAAATCTGTAAAAACGCGAAAACATGTTTGAGTGGATATTCGCTTACAATTAAAAAAAATACCAATACAGCTTAAAAGACTGAAACGGTATTTGTGATAAAAAAAATATTATTACCAATCTTCTCCCTATCTTCCAAGTCTAAAACATACCGAGAGAAAATGTCTATCAATTACTGATCATCCATGCATCGAAGTTGCAAAGTCTTAACATGGAACAAGTGTTTTCTTTTTTATTTCAGACCTCCAAAAGTCGGAAAAATACAGTTTGGGATTTATATATTTTATGTATGACTAAGTATGCACACGATAACTTCAAAATATCTGAGTAAGGCAGATGAAATTTGGTATGAGTCCGTCCATCCACAAGCAAGTGAACACAATAACCACAAAAAATAAAAAGCTAGATAAATAAAATTTGGAGCAATTTTAGCATCCTAGTTGTAGATTTTAATATAATTTTGAAACTACCCCGTTAAAGCAATGAACAGTTGTCAGTTTGTACATTTGCATGCATATAAACGTCATAATTCAAAAACGTAGTGACTTGGATATATGAAATTAGGTACGTGATTTAGCAACTATAATGAAAATTATATCAAATTTTGGCTACAATAAGTCGCATAAAAGCCCGCCCATAATGAATATTAGATTTTCTGCATTACACTACGAAGTACAAAACGCTTATATACGAATCTGAAAATTAAAATCTCACCATTGGTAGCGTTTACGGTCAAGCTCAAAATCAATAACATGACAGGGAAAATTGAGTTGAAAGCTGCGCTAAATTCCTTCAATTTCTTTGAATCGATCGTAGTCATCACTCTACTATTACTCCATTATTACGATTATTTTTATAAGTAGTTCTAGTTTGAAGAAAAATTTCAGATCAAATGTAGCAGAAAGCCTTTCTTTTTAGTCAACATAGAATAACTTAGGCACAAATTTGTTAGATACACGTCTCATAAACAAAATTCTCGTCAAAATGAACGAAACGGAAAGACAAATAATATTGCCCACCTAAGTTAATTCATGAATAGTCAGCTGAACGCATATATTGGATATTTCAACGTTTGACGATGTTTTTAACATGACAAGCGTACGTTGGTAATGTTTGAAAAACTCAAATTCACATGCTACTTATATTACATACCCTATAATTTTTTAATTTTTTACGTAAGTTTTATAGGAGTTATCGCCAAGGTTTGGCAGAATTTTAACGTAAATATTCAGCCATTACAAATGCATAAACACAGGGTGCACATATGTTGAACGTTATATTTAACAGAAGTTTTAGAGCAACAGCCTAGTCATTTTCGATGCAGTTCAAAATTTACCAAATGTTTGAACGCCCTAGTGGGAAGGGCCCATGTCCCAATATTTTTTGTATACACACTGTATGTATTTAAATATGGACACTCAAATAAAATTAAATCACCTGATAGAACATATCACAGTAAACGTAAATCTGTTTTAGATTGAGTAGATTCTAAACAAAGTATGCATGTTCAAAATGAATGTCTAATACCAAGAAGTAATTAAAACATATCAGGAAATGAAGCTCTGGTATAGGTAAATAAAGTTAATATTCACTAAACCTGCCAAAATGAAAAATTTAAATTAATGTTGGCAGTTCAAAATTGTCGTTCTTTTTTACTTGCATATGCAAACAATCCAAAAATATAAATATAAGCTGATTTAAGGATTTTAATTAAATTTTAATCCATTTGAGGAAATCCGTTAATTAGTTAATGCATACTTTTTATGAATAATATACAAGCAATACGATACAGCTCATGCAATGCAATACTTCTTGCCTGCTACTAAATTTTAACTTAAAAATGTAAATGACAAATTGGAACCAAAATATTCAAACATATGTAGATTTGTTTTAAAAACATTTACGCGCCGAGGAAAAAAAAATCATTAAGCCAAAAAAAGGAAAAATAAATAAAAATCTGGTCAAACATTAAACACGAAGTTTCTTTTTCCAAAGATACAGCATAATTCAGATTATTTATTTACTAACCCTCTTTAAGCTTTAACTTTAAGAGAAAAATAATACATATTTTAAAATAAAATAACCAAATTATAGAAAATTGCAGCATTTACAAATAATAAAAAAACTGGTATGTTTCCTTTTTTTTTAACTTTCAAGGATACATAAACTAAACATACCAGCTACTTTTTGTAAAGTCAAGTGATGCATAAAAGAAAATTTGGTTTATATGCAACAAGTACCACTTAATGTAACTTTAGTTAATGCTAACATTTGCCTCATATTATCAAAACTCTCTAGTACTAAACCGATGCATTAAAATGAACATAAAAATATTCATTTAGTGTGATCATTACACCGTTTAATATTTTTACAGTAGATGATAATCAACCACCGTTACTGATTGATGCTCATAGAATTGTTCACACCACTTGTAAAGGAACATCTAGGAGTTCCCTCATGGAATGGGATTCCTAGTCTTTTGCCTGGAATAGTGATTTGGATGGATTTAAATTCATTGCTACACTGCCAGATCCGATTAGAAATCTGTTCGACAAACAAACCATTATCAACTGCTGCTGAATTGCAAAAGCAAAACGGCTGAAAAAAGAATTCATTTGAGAGTTAGACAAAATTGAAATTCTTAAAACGTAAGAAAGTTGCCTAAAATTAATCAACGAAACGTTGCGGCGCAGTTTAAAATTTTACAGTGTGAAATTTTATGACTAAGAATTATGTAATAAACGTTGATAGTTCTGAAAGGAACGAATGTATTGAAGGAACCTTCTAACCAACACAGAAATGAGTCGAGTATTTAATATTTTGAATCCTCATTTAAAAGAATATATTTAAGCATTTCAACAAATTTTAAAAGCATAATAAAAGAATACAGTTTTTTGTAGGAGAAAGATTTTTGTGATTTTCTTCCTATCGATAACTTTTTCTTTATTTATTTCACTTGAGATATTACGAGATACACAATACACACGAGAATAGCAAGTCTCAGACACAGACAGGCATAAAAACCTACGATAAACAGTTATCATGGAAGACAGAGTATATCGTTGCTTTTGACTAACTGCACTGCAGGAAATCACAAGTGTTTTTCAAGAAATAGCATATATCGAAACCGAAAACATTACAATTGTGACAGTACATTGTTGGAGTAGTTGAAACATTTTGTGAGATGAATGGAATCATAAAAATTGAGTGCACTCCATAAGAATCGATATGTGCATTCGAAAGAAGTTTCAGTGCATTTCGAATTATTAAAAATTATATTCATATTATCATGCTTCACAAAAGACTTCAAAACATCCTTATTATAGAAGTACAGAGTTAGTCAAGAGAATTAGATTTGAATTATATAATTGTAGTAGAAAAATTTGATACATTATATCCAAAAACCGAATTCAGCAACACTAATTTCATTATGATTTACTATCTCTATGAGATGGATTATCCTATTTTCCCCAGAAACAAACTTATACAACTGTGATTATGTTTGTTTTGCAATATATTTATTATAATTTAAAAGCCTTTTTTTGGTAATGCAAGTACACTATTGGATATCTAGGAATGGACCCAGAGCTGCATGATCTATTTGTAACTATTTAAATTAAAGGCTTTACTCATGTTGCATTATAAAGTATGTGCTCTAACACTTTTACAAGTAAAACCATTGAGATAAAAGTAATAAGAAAAACGTTCTACAAGATTTACTGAGATATAAGAATAATACGAGTTATGTATTTGAATTAAAAGTCTTATAATTTAACCATCAGATTCAATTTCTAAATTTTATTTGAGTTTGAATTAGATATAACCATTAAAACAGAATTATGTGATTCGAGGCAAACTTTTTCAGCAATGGAAGTAATTATTGTCTTTGAATTTGTATAAAACCCAAAAAAACTACTGGAAAAAAATAACGGATTTCTTCCCATATTTTAATATTTTTATACCATCATCACGCAACGAAGATACAAATTTGACAAAAATTTGAGAGAGTCATCACTACATCTCACCTTCCACACAAGTCGTGCTGCTCTATCGAGAATTCATGACTCCATGTCGGGCGAGATCTAACACCATTTTTTATTTTATTTGAGCATTCTAACACCAAACTACATGGGTAATGTCCAGCTTTTGAATGATTTGAAAAGGGATTTGAATGAACAGAGAAAAATCTAAACTTGATTTGAAGACCTTTCAGTAGAGAAAAGACTTAAATTCACTTTCAATTGAATTTATTCATTATATAATTATGGAATGCAACAGTGAGAATTTCTTGAATACAATGCTGAATCACTTTCGAAGCATATCCTAAGATATAGTTAACGAGAATAGACAATGATCAGCATTTCATAGGCTAGACTTTAGATTTTCTTGTGTATATATGAATAAATGAAATATTATGAAGAACCTTGGCATTGCATATGCACAAGTTGGAATCGGAAATGATCTGATATAATTTCTACTATATAAATTTCTAGACTTGACCTGGCAATATTATAAGATGTAACCTAGCGAAATTTGATGGTGAAAAAGGTTTAAATTTCATCTTATGGAGAAGATTGTGCAATTTTTCACCTTTGTCTTGCATATATATTTTCACATAATTTATTAGTGTGAAAGGCAGATTTTTGAAGTTTTGCATTAACAGATAAATAGCTTAATAAAAAAAATTGATAAATTATCCTTGATATGAACAGTGCAAAAGATTCTCTGAATAACACAGTTTTTGACAAAAGGTGCGAATAGTGTGCTGTAAAATCATTAAATCAGAGTAAAACAAATATTTTGAACTTTAACTAAAAATATCCTAACTTAACATTAAATAATTTTCTAAACTGCATCCTTTTATTATATGAGCTAAAATATGAGATAATAAATTATTAATCTGTGATAGTATACTATTTAACTGTAACGATGATCGAAGTTCGATTTTTAAAAAAATAGATCGGGATAAATTTTAAGACTGGTACAAGTATAAATGAAAAAGTCTGCTTGAAGAAATTATTTGTGCTGATTTCCTAGTATGATTATCCTCAGAAGATATGTATGATTTGCAAAATGGTATACAGTCGGCTTATGACTTTTAAATTTATAAGATTTTTCTTTATCATATTGGAAAGTATTTTTGCAATCAATTTCAATAACAATATAAACAGGAGCAACAAATATTTAAAAGCTCAAAAATCACTTGAATAGCAGTATAAAAAATATGGAACAGGTTAAAAATTTATATCTGATATAGATCTGTCTACATTATTTAACGAATATTTAATGTTTTTTTTTCACCTTATTTGTAAATGTTATATAAATAAAAATTTCCATAATTTCCATACAAGTCATTTTTTGTAACATTCAGAATTTAATTATAATATGAAATAACACAAAATTTTATACACTTATAAACAGCTATTAGGACCACAGTTATTCATTTAATTGAATTAATAATTATAAAATTTTAATACAAAAACAATAAAATTCATAATACAATTATAATCTTTAAAAAGTAAGACATTTTAACAACTTTTTATAAAAATGTATCGTTTAAAGTCAAAACAGAGTTCAGAATATATAGCGATTAACTCTACCTAACCATTTTCTTTATTTTCCAATATTAAACAAATTTTCTTTTTTGCAATATAGATTGTGGAAAACATATTCAATAATATAAAATATATACAGTTGAATTTTTAAACCACAAGTTAATTGATTATCCAAAAATTAAAAACACTCATTAACATGCTTTATATTAGTTTACAACTAAAAATATATATAATCTGAGTTTTAAATTTGAGTTGGCTTTCATTATTTCATAAAACTTGACAATCATCAGAAAAAAATTAAAGATTTAGAGTTTGCCATTGTACACGCATATAAACAGTATAAAATCTCCCAAACTCCTAACTGTAACATTATAAATTGTTAATCATTTTCATAAAATTGTGGAAATAATAGAAATGAATATTTATTCATGCACAGAACACAAAAATTCCTTCGATTATTAAAAATATTTTCTTCACTCTTTCGCCAAGAAATTATTTATAAAGTAACCAAGCAGTTAATTTCAAAAAGGAAAAATAAAAATGCATATAAGCTTAAAGATATGGCTTCATTAAGCAGAAACTAACTCAAATTTTCATACCAAAGTAATACAATAATATAGATAGAAAACAGAAAAACAATATACAATTTTACATATGATAGCCAAATAAAAATAACTGAATATCATTTTGGGAGAATAATTTCGTTTATAAAAAAGTTCACATGCACACATTTCTTTTAGAAATACGATTGAAAAATAATTTGTCATTGTTCGGAATTATCGAAAAAAAAAAAAAACATTAATAAAAAAATGAAGATTAACTCAAATACAATAATTATTTAGTCTTGCAGTCATTAACACGTTCAAACATATACTGGATACTAATGACAACAATTACAAATTATTTTAAAACAGACGATCATTGAACAACTTATTTTTTCTTTATACAAATAATTTACAATAGATTAAAATAATATTCGTATTAAGTTTTTCAAAATAAACTTCAAAAGCTTTACAGAACAAAAAAAATATACATAACAATTAGTTTAGAAGCTATGTAAAGAATCAGAAATTTTTGCCTCTAAGCACCAACACTGGAATAATAACTGATACTGAAACCAGCAAAAATTTAAATACTAACATTTAATGCATGACATCATCTGGGAGATCAGAAACTGAACTCGGTCGGCCAGTCCGAGAAGAGTTTGTCTCAGACCATCTTCTCAGCATATCACTATCTTTATTCAAAGAAAGCTCCTGCCGGACATGTAAGTGGGTCGAAACAGTGGATGAATCTAAACTGTGACTGGAGCTAAGAGAAACAGGGGCACTGCCATTAACACTGTTTAATCCAGATTCCGTTTTAGACTTTGGTCGTAGAGTATTTTTAAAACCTTCAAAAAAGTTTCTCTTACTTTTTGGAGGACTTTGCTGTGCTAGATTTGAGCGCTTTTCAAGTGGCAAAGAGTTTTTCCGCTGTCGATCTGATGAACTTTCAGCAATTTTACCCTGATTTTCACTCAGACTGACTGAAACAATGTCTTTCTTCCCAAGCATGGAGGGCACAGCTAAGCTCTGCGATTGAGATTCTGATGATTTACCAGAAATGGCTTCCTCTGACAAATGGACACCAGGAACTACTACAGAATTTTTAATTTCCATCATATCAGATACTTTTTTGTCTCGTCCAGGATACCGTAAAGATTTCGAGGTTAACGATGCCCCAGAACTTACACTTGGTGACTTCACAGATTTATGAGCTGCAGCTGGGTGCGATAGGGTTTTTCTTAGAGAAGGATTCCATAAAGATCCTAATTCTGGAGCAGAGCTGAAAAATAACCACATTAAACATAAGAAAATAACTACACAACACATATAAATAGTACTTTTAAAGACAAAAAATTCAACACAGAAGAAATGAAAGCCAGTTAAAAAATTTGCTTCATTTAGAATAAATTACATAAAAATAAACAAATAATTTAAATTCAGTAAAAATTCCTTAGCTACTTCTCACGCTTTAAATATATATTGCAGTTTTAAAAATTCAATGGTTTTATCAATTAAAATTATTCTAATTTCCTACATTTGTAGATTATTTGACAAGTCTCGGTATTTAAAATGAAGGAGTAGAAATTTCATGATATTTCACATAATGCAAAACACATATTCATTATATCATTTATTTAAAAAAAGAGATTTCTACTAATTTTCAAAAGTGGCTCAATTTTTGAAAGAATAAAAAATTCTACACGGATAAAGGATAAAATCGGAGAACCAAAAGAGGACTGAAAGTATCTTCAGTTCTGTAGTTCAGAAAATTATAAATATTTCGTAATTTATAACAAATGAAAATTGGTCACTGAAATCTAAATTTATATCATACTTTCAATATGCATTTTTTTTATTCGCAAAGAATCCACTCTCCCTTTATTTATTGTTATCGTGTACTGACAGGCAATAAGGTGTTTTGAAATATTTGAACTTTCGTAAAAAACAATAGTTTTTTCATATCGATTTTAATATTTGCACGAAAATTATTTTTTATTTATAGTGGTATTATTAATCACTTATCCACTGGCTTTACTGACGTCAATTCTTGATATTAATAAACTATAATTATGCTACATAACTCCTCTCTTTTAACTTCATTTTTCAAAATTTATTCTTAAAAGCTTAAAACCATTCAAATCCTGAAACGAAATAGAAATCTTTGCATAACTGTTAATAAGTATAAAAACATTTATATTTTTATGCCACAAACAAAACATTACCGACAATAAAATGAAAGGCTTATTCTGAAGTAAACATAAAAGGAAAAAAAAAAATAGTATGGTTAATTAGTCGTCTGATTTAGTCACAATTACTGCTCAATAATATTATATATGGCACACTTAGAAAGACAGAAAAGCACAGTCGTTTCACCACTGTTGAATTTAGATGGGCCTGTTAATTGGATTTGACTTTTCATTACTCAGCTATCATACCACTAAATAAAAAATAAAAAAAAGCCTTGAGCTCTAAATGATCATAAATATCGAGATCCAAGTTATAATTCTTGAACGCAATGGAAGGTTTTCTTAAAGAATAATATAATGTTATTTAAAATACTAAGGAAAATTTCTTTTCTGAAGAGTTTCATGTTATGAAGCATTTACGACATTTAAAAAAAAAGTCTATGCAACGAAAAATCCCCACTAAAAAAACCCCGGAAGAACGAACATGAGAACCAAGTTTCAGAATGGAATTTCTAGTTTTATCAAAGAAACTGAAAAGTAACGAGATCAAACAATACGGCACATATAACATCAAATTTGATTTAAATATTATCTATACGTATAAATAAAAATGAATGTTTGTATGTCTCTTATGCGCTGCCGTATCTCTCATCCGATTCCGATAAAACTTTGACAACATATTGCTTGCACTTACGCGAAGATTACAGGCATAATACAATCATCTAAAGCAGGGGTCGGCAACCTGTTTGTCCTTAAGGGCGCAATACTAAATTTGAAACTCACCGAGGGCGCATATTTTACAGATAATCAACAGGTATAAATAGGCATAAAAAAACCGATTTTTTATAAATTTATTTTGTTAGTGTCATACATAATGATACATATAATTCAGTGTGAAACTTGGGTGCCCATATTTTCAGCTAATTTCTTATAATTGGGGATATATTTAGAGTTCCCGGTCCTTAAACAATTATCTAAATGTGAGTCATTAAGCTTTGTTCGGTATTTTGATTTCTAATATTTCATATTTCAGCAAATAGGATATTTATTTTCATCGACTAAGTTCCAAAGCATTTTATCATTACTATGCGCTTTTAAAATAATATCACTTTGCAAGTTTATTATTTCTAATTTTAGGTCTTCGATATTATGATGCTCGAAATACACTGAAACTATTTCAAGGACATCATCTTCAGTAACATTGAATGGATTTATGAAAAATCTTAGAACGGGTTCTAATGCTGCAAAATCTTCAAATCTAGAAGAAAACTCTTCTATTAGCTTATCTATAATTTCTAAATATGATGTAGCAGTAAAATTTTCATTATTCAAATTTAAACTCTCAACAGTATATTTTCTATTTGGGAAATGTGATAATGATTTTTTCAATAGATGGGATTTCAACAACACTAACTTGCATTTGAATGCATTTACTGCAGTAATTATGTCAGCGATATGCTGATTTTTCCCTTGTATTTTTAAATTTAATTCATTAAACTTTGCCGTAATATCTGTCAGAAATCCGAGGTTGATTAGCCAATTGTTATTTTCTAATTGCTCGTAAATTCGCCTCTTGATGCAATAAATTCCTTTATTTGTGGCAAAAGCATGATAAACTGCTGAAGTATTTTACCTCTGCTCAGCCACCTAACTTCAGTATGTAAAAGAAGATCTATGAACTGAACGTCCTCATCTTCTAAAAGTAATGTAAACAATCTGTGTTGCATAGCTCCTGATATTATGGAATTAATAATTTTTGTTACTATCGTAAATACGTGTTGAAAACCGATTGTTTTTGCGCATAACATTTCCTGATGTATGAGGCAATGATAAGAAATTTTGGGAATAAGGAAACCTGTCTACATAAGGCAATAAATCCTTTTTTCTTACCAGTCATCGCTGGTGCCCCGTCTGTTGTAGTTGACGATAACTTTTGTACAGGTAATTTTACATCTGTTATATACTTTTTAAAAGTAGAAAAGATATCTTCTCCTCTGGTGCTTCCCTTTAATGGCAGAACTTTCAGGAATTCTTCTTTTGTTGTAAAATCAGAAAATACCATCTTCACGCAAATTGCTAATTGTGATATATTTGTCACGTCTGTCGATTCATCCATCTGTAGCGAAAAGAAAATACAATTTTCCATATCATTTGGTAATTCTGCCTCCAAATTCTCCGCAATTACTTCAATTCTTCTAGTAACAGTTCGTGCTGATAATTGCAACGTGTTTATAGCTGAACTATTTCCTGTTTATTTTTAATTCTTCAAAAAGTGAATCAGCAGCTTCTAACATGGCTTCTTTCACTAATTCTCCATCTGTAAATAGTTTTTTATTCTTAGCTAGCAAATGTGATATTTTACATGACGTGATCGTTGCTGCTTTATGTTGTTGCAGTGGTTTAGTAAAAAAACTTTGCTGGTTAGTAATTGAAGATTTTAAAGAAATAATTTCTTTCTTCTAATTTCAGAGTTCATTGGATAGTCACTATCAAAATTGGTATGAACGGTCTTAAAATGTCGTTCAATATTACTTTTCTTGGGAATCGCAACACTATTATCACACAGCAAACAAATACACTTCCCTTTGTAATCAGTGAAACAATATAGATGTTCCCATTCATCGTTAAAATAATATGTTCTTTTTCTTTTACATTTATCCATGAAGGGTTTTGAAAGAAAATTATTTCGGATTATTCGGTTTACGCGTTGTCTATTCCAATTACTATCACACACTAACAAAAAATAAGTGCGTGTTATTAGATACGCTCAAGGTTAGCAAACTGCTAATCTATGCACAATCCTAAACTCAACTGACTACTTGATGTATATTGCCATTGACAAGAGTAAGTAAATCGCTCTGGCTATCATACATTTACATTAGTCCAGCGAGGGCGCATTAAAAATCGATCGAGGGCGCCATGGCGCCAGCGTTGTCTACCCCTGATCTAAAGTATAAAAAATGCTTTCAGATCTATTTACCGTATCTATTAACCATGGATTAACCACCAAATTACCCGCCATGGGGGCACAACAGATTCAGTAAAGATGCTAAATTCAAGCTAGATGTTTTTATTTCGTAGCTATTGTATGTAAATGCAACGTAAGTCTTTCTCTGAGGTAATAGTTTTATTACAGATTGTGCGAGAAAGTTTTAGGGAATCAATCTTTTAGGTTTGATATTTTGACTAAACATTTAATAAAATTAAAGTGTTTTTTTTTATTATTATTATTATAGTACAAATAATTTAGCACCATCTTGGTTTTCAAAAAATTATTTTTTCAACTATATTAAAGATTTTATGGCATAAATATATTGTCTATGATTAATCAATTTCAAAAGAAAATATTTTAATCACATTTTCTAAAATTAAACTTGAGAATTCTAAACGAATATTAAACGGATGAGATACAATAAATACTTTCTTTCACTACCATTCTGAAAGAACACCAAGCATTACAATTCTAAAAGAACACAAAAATCTAATATATAAAAATGAATATTTTTTCTTTTATGTATTCTTCCATTTCAATGAATATATTTATTGCCGACAAGAACATAAATGTCATTCTTAATTAAACAAGATAACTATTTCCAATTCCAAACGATATTTCCAAGATTATTTTTTCTGAGGCAGCAACGCGTCGGGTCCCAGCTAGTTACAAATAAAACACCAAAAATATCATAATCTATAATATTATAATCAAACAATTGAATTCACATATTATATCGCCCTATTTGAAACTATGGTAATGTTCAATTAATATGTTTCAACAAGTAAAATTTTTATATTTCCTTTAAGTGGCTATTATAGTAATAGAAATAAATAAAAGATTTTCATTAGTATAGTGGTTTTTATTAACTGCAAATTAAAATACTATTTTCACTTCTTAGATGCTTTATTATTTCGAAATACGCATTTATTATGGTAGAGAGAAAACCAACTAATTATTACCCACGTGGCTCTTGTTATTACAGTAATTCTTAAGACTAAAGTTCACTTTTAGTATTAGTTCTTTTATATCTTTCAAAAGAGGACCACTCAGAAAAGTTTTATGATAGAAGTCTGATTATTCCTACTATATTAAAGGAAATTAAAGTTAGCTAAGCAAACACTTTGAGCAAGGAGATTATGAAAACTTGAAAAAAATAACGGCGTTATATACAGTGAATATCAAAAAAGAGCAAAAAGCTATATTTCCCCCAAATATTATACCTTGGCATACATTTCTAAATCAAATAAAAATCATTAAAAAAGTTGGTAAATTGTATGAAAATCCTAAAGCTTCTATAGAGAAAATAATAAAACTGAGTTTTTATAAGTCTCCAATACCGAAAGAGGACTAATGAGTAAAATGTTTTTCTTACATTCATTTATATACAAGCAAAATTTCACCTTTCTATCTACAAAATTTGCAGAGATATAATTATTTTTAAATTTAGAGGAACTAATTACAAATTTAGAAGAAACATTACTTTCAGAAAATCAAATTTATTCAATAAAGAAAATTCATCAAATGTATATTTGTATATGCCAATGTTGTGACGCATCATTCAATCGTCATACTTTAAGAGAAATTTATGAATCATGCATAATGGTGTTCACTTTGAAAGATCCGACAGTTTCAACCTCGACTTTATAAAAAAGGGAAGATATACGTGAGGAAGTGAGCATTTAAGACATCTCAGAGAAGATCTTTGATCTCTTCGTTTTGATATGCTACCGATATGTGTTGCATGTAATCATAATGTCATTTTTGTCATAGAATAATACAAACGGCATTTTCTGAATTTCCGGCACCTTTCTAGGAAGTGTATTTGGAAAATACTTCTGCAATTGCAAACTATAGGATCTTTGTTTTCCAGTAGACGAATGGTTAGGATGATGTGTCATACATGTGATGCAAAAACTGATATTTTGTCTTTTCCATTCAATGATGACTTATGATTTCAAACTCGAGTTTAAAATCATAAACTCGAGTTTGAAATCATAAGTCAACTTATAAACTAAATCAAACTAAACTTATGCATTAGCACTGCATAGATCTATGGAGATGAAAGCAGCCTTAATAGAGAAATGTGAAGAAACAGAACTTCAGAAACAGAAGAAACGCTATGAATTTTTAGAGTCTGAAAGAAAATGGACTTTGGCAGAATGGATAAAGTCTGGAGAATAACATATTGCAAATATAGCAATAATAGAAGAATCTGAAAACCCTTTCATATATTCTGGTATTTCTGAAGAAGTTCAGAATTATCGACAGAAGATTACAAAGGAACAAGCAGCCCTTATAGAATACCTTACAATATACTTATTGAATACTGTGTTTCAGAGAAGTTCAAACCGGAGCAATACCTTGAGCTCTAAGTCTAAGGAATGGAAAGCAGAATGCAAGAAGGGATGAAATCCCTGTCGAAGAATAATATATGGTATTTGACAAACTTGTCAAAAGGAAGACGAGTCATTGCCAATAGATTGATTTACAATATAAAATATCAAACTAATAGACTGACTAAATGATTCAAAATTAAACTGGTGGTGAAAGATTTTTCTCTGCCCAAAAGGCTTGGGTTATTCTCAGACTTTCTGCCCAGTGGCATGATTTGAAACTATTTGTGCTTTGATAAGCGCTGCTGCAAATGAAAATTTAGGCTTAATACAGTTTATCGTAAAAATTGCTTATACGTAAAGAACTTTAGAAGAAGAAATCTATACGAGACAATCTGAAGGCTATCATGATAATTCAGGTTGAATGTACGGACTCTCAACTCTCTATATGGATTAAAACAGTCTCCTAAGTGTTGGAACGAGCTCTTTAAAGAACTTCTGGAGAGATATGGCTAAAAGGAAAACAATATTGATACATGATTGTTTTGTAGTAATGACAAAGAGCAGAAGTTGCTATTGGCATTATATATTGATGACTGACTTGTCGCCACAATATCACACATAAAAAATGGTATTCTCGAAGAACTGTAGCATATGTTCAATGTGACATATAATGTAGAATATTATCATGGCATAGAAATTAAAAGGCTGAAAAGTGGCGAATTCGCAATGGCATCAAAATTATGTTAATAAAGTCTTGGAACGATTCAACATGAAGGTTGCTAATTTTCAGTCTAAACCTATGTTAAAATGTAGTTTTTCAGTTGAAAATAATACAAGGATTTACTCCGAAAAAAGTCTTATCGACAGGCTGTAGACAACTTAATGTATGACAGTTGCTCTCATCCAGATAAAGCTGAGCAACAACAGTGGATCAGGATAAAGTGAAGTACATCAAAGGAACATTTAATTTAGGGATTAATGTTCAATCCTGGTTTCCAACTCGGTGTTTCGGAGATGTAGATTATGATAGCGATATGATAACCAAAAAAAAATCCCCATGTTTCTGGCATTGCATTTAAATAAGGTGGAAGGAGCATATGCTAGTCAAGTTGTCAATAACAATATCTATCACTGAGAGCTCGTGAAGCAGAGTATATAGCAGCTAGTGAAGCTACCAAAGAACTAATTTGACTAAGACGTCTCTATGAAATTTCGCCTTTATCAACTATCCCTGTTCAGGTTATTAAGCAAAAAAGTTCGTTTAGTCAAAAACCCTGTTTCCTCAACGAACTAAGCATAATGATATATTGTGACATTTTGTACGAGAAAAGTATTTGGGTGGTGAAATCAAGGTCTAACATACAAAGGGGAGTATCAACTTGCAGATCCTGTATCAAAAGAATTGCCACTGGTTTGTATACCCTCCCCAAGTTTATGCATTATGTAATTGTCAGTTCAAGGTGAAGCGTTGATGTATTGAACTTAAAACGTTAACTATTGTAAACTTTTCCAATAATTTCTTTTAAATAAAATTGTTTCTTTGTTCATTGCTTTAATTGTTTCGGTTAATAAACCTCCGGTTTAAACAAATTTCGGTCAATTGTTTCTTTTGTGTAATTTCAAATTTCTTTTTATGGAATGACAAATTTTGTGCAATGGTTTTTCTTGCGTATAAATCTGATAACTGTCGATAGCCTTAATAAATGCAATTTTAAATAGTTGTCGAAGGCCTTCATTTAGACCAAGTTTTTTAAGCATTCCAATTAAGGTATTATCTAACCATTTTTAAGCTAATAACTCATTTATTAATTTTTGTTTATTTTTCACTCTGCCCTTTTAATAATCTTTTGTGACATGCATATTATCAATGAAAGTTTGAAAGCATTGTTTAAACACTGGTCAGATATGGACAAATGGTCTAAGTCAATGAATTAGTCCTTTAACACTCTGGCTGCTCATCTCACGATTTTCACTATTTTAATTCCTTTACTAAGGAGCGCATTGCTTTTTCCCCCTGTTTAACTATTGAAATAAATTATATACAGTATTACACGTTTAGTTTACATTTTGGCCAACAGATGTCTTCAGGTGCCCTTAAAATCGCGGCATTTGAAGGCACGTGGCATTACCGTTCAAACTTCACTTTTTGCCGTTTTTTTCTTACAGAAATGGCAACAAGAAAGCATTCAGCGATTGATTGAGTACATATCTGATGACTTATCAGATTCTGATTTTTTATTTCATTTCTGATTTTAGTTTCGATATAGTGATATAGATTTTTCGGACTACCCTTCAATTAGAGATGATTCTAAAAATGATTCAATAAGCCTGTAAAGCGTTAGGCAGTAGTGCGAAATTGATATGAAGACTATTCCTCCTTCTCCTCTTTGAATTTTATATATTTCACTTTTTTATATAATACAATAAATAGAAATTAAAAGTAATTCAACTGAAATTTATTATTATTATTATTATTTTTGTGATAACACTTGAAATTGGTTTTTCTGGCAACTTAGTTTCTCACAATAAAAATCTTTATAAAAATATTTTTTAGAAAGAAAAAAATGCATTTTTCAATTCTCCAATATATATAATCTTAAAATATGCAAAAAATACACAATTTTTGAAGTGATTCTGGTCCACAAATTGGGAAATCAGGGGGTTAATATTTCAGCAAATTTTTACAGATAGAAGCATGAAACTTTGTGCAAGCACAGGTGATTGTACTATTTGTTATCTTTTCGCTATAGAAATTTTATTAAAGTATAAACAGTAAAAACATTTTTGTATATTTTTATTCCCCCCCCCCCCGGATACAAAGTAAGAAGCTAAGTATTTTCATAAAACTGTCTACATTATTTGATAAAATTTTAGAAATGAAAGTATATGCATTTAAATAGATAAGGGAATAAACGTTCGTTCCATTTTTAGGGAGATACTGTATAATTCAGTTGAGAATCCTTTCGTCCGTTAGTTTTCAAATTTTACTAATTTCTTGAGAAAGAATCCCTACAATAGCAGAATCACTATAACTGAATTGAAGACGGTGGAAACATTTCATATGCTCTTTAAATTCAAATTTAGGCAAGTTAAATACAATTTATCATCACGCTTTGTGAGCAATTAGAATAAATAAATGGAATAAAGAAGTCTTAATCGTGAAATATATAATGCTGACATATGATGTAGCATGGTCTTTACAAAAATGTGAGCAATAAATTATACGCGGATAAATTAGGCATCTCGTCGCCCTAAGCCTTCAGCTCCTAGACGAACCGGTCCCAACAGATAAAATTCAAAATATTTGTTAGTTTTTTGAAGAGAAATATATATCAGGTTTTCAGGAAAACCAGTTTTCTTAATTTAAAAACCGGTTTTCAAATGTGATAAATTTATTTTGTAAAATCTTTTTTTCAAAACTGTGTTTGAAAAACCATCAAATCTTACTTTTATCTATAAAGCTTTATTAGATATTAAAAGGTAAACTAGACCACTTTTCATACCTCAGATAAGAGTCGTTATGCATTTCAAAGATAATCAATGGATTATTTGAAGAGTGATATCTGAAAATAATAATTCGGCCTATATATTATTTTTTTCCAGACATGTTCAAAATGAGCATCCTCTATATAAAGTGGCATTTTTCTAACGATACTAGAATTAAAGATCTCATCAAATCACTTTTGCTGTCAAGAGTAGCTTCTTGAATAATTCAACAAGGATCAGCTACTTCCACAGAAGGCTTGTTGCAAACAAAGTACCATAAATATAAATCAAGATGCATCAAGTCAGATGATCCAAGAAGAGATTCAGAAAGTCCTCCTAAAGCCAATCCATCGGTCGGGACGTTTCGCACTCAACTATCATCTCCCAGCTCAAGTGTTGAGAGGAAGAGCACTGCCAATCACAAATCATTAATTCTTTCAGGCATATTAAAAATTAACTAAATTTATGAATTTCCTTCAGCGTACAGCAATATAATGAGATCAGCTAACGTGTTTTCAAAACATGTCGCACAACACACTTATAAAAAATTGATATTGAAAATAAAACTCTCATACAAAAAAAATCTTTCCAAAAGTTATTGTCTTGATATATGACGCTTCCATTTTAACTAAACAGATATTCCTTTGATCAAATTACATTTATGGAGGAAGAATAATTTGATTCTACTTGTAGTAAAGTCCAAATACAAAGCTCTAAGCGCCGTTTATAGCCTGATAGCAGCTATTTATGAAAGCTGTAGCTTCATTTATCAAGTTAAAGCATTCTCTAAGTTGTCGTATTTGGAATGTTAAGTTCGGAGTTGTTTGTTTCCATATAAGTAAGTCTAAATTTTTTTTAAATATCAATTTCTCTACTACTAGTGTAACGTCTCCCCTCATTCCCCGGTTCTGCCTCGGAGAATCCTAAGAAGCATTGCATTGCTTCACTGAAATACTTCAAATATTTAATATTTCAAAATTTCCTTCCTTCCTGTCTTAAGTTGGCTATTTGAGTTTGAATGAAATTTCAGCTATCAATCAAAGTAAACAAAAGTGCGCGTGATTGTTAAATTTCTTTCAAATCATGCTGTTTGGATAATGTTCGCTTAGAAAAAACATATGTATATGACAATTTTTCTGCATTAAATAATTTTCATTTCTGAAATAATTATCTCCATCTAAAATTGAGGCAAATTTAGAAATAAACAAAATAAATTTTGTAAATAAAAGCGTGAAACTTGCTAAATAATTGAATGTAATAGAAACATTTCTTTAACTCTATGGAATGGTGGTGTCGAGCACTAATTTTTAAAATTTCTTATGGCCAACTTTCATCGGATCAAAAAAATATTTTCAAACTGTCACCTGCCTCATTTAATGAAACTTTGGAATTAGAAATAAATATCTAGGTGCCATACTTAGGGAAATAAATACTTGTTCTACTTTTTTTTTTTTAATAAATCGCGTTAAACAAGATTTAAAAAAATCCTTGGCATATCACATGTTGGTGATAAGAATAAATTATACTTTTACGAGAGAAAAATTTCAATTTTTATTTTAATTTCAAAAGATTTTATTTTTTTCTAAATAATTTAATATTTAAATTTTTATTTCTTTTATAGTGTATAAAGAAAAAAATTTAAAAATTACAACATTTTTAAAACTTTTAATCTATCGGAAATATTTTTACGAAATATACAATATTGATAGCTGTGGTTATCTTAATTCTGTACAATATTTGTAAAACAAAAACTATTCAGTATCGTGAATATCAAGAAATGCATACAAAAAAATACTGCATAATATGTAACTGTTTTTAAAATTTTCAAAAATATTATAAATATATAAAAGTTTTGCAAAATAAATTACTTTTTACTAGAAAAACCCGAGACAAAGATTCTGATATCAGTCGACCCGTCCCTACAGGGTTCGCATACATTGGCAATCTAACAAAGATCGTGCCCATCCTCAAGGAAACGTGCAGACTTGGCATAGAGCTCATCTTTTCCAATCGAAAATTGGCAACTTGGTTTAAAAAAATAAACAAGTAATATCTTGTGAATTGTGGAATACTGGAGTACATAGCACATTAATTAAAATCTTCAGTAATTCTCAATGTTTAGTTCTGTAGTCTTCGTTATTGCTATAAATGGGAATATGAAATATATCCTCCAGCATATCTTTTCCTGTGAATTTTCCACAGTAAATAATTTTGTTGCCGATTATTCAAATGCGTATTATTTTTATTTATGAACAGCTATTTTTTCGACATTAAGAAGGATTTTTTTTTTTTAATGTGAAGCATATTCGTTTAAAAATAGAGTGAACACAGAGTAAGATAATTGTTGTTTAAAAAGAAAGGTAAGATCAGTTGAAGAAAACAGTAAACTTTATTTGGGGGACAATCTTATAGTGGGGTTGACAACATGATTAAAATAATATAGTTGGCATACGCAAATCAAAGTTTTGGAATAAAAAATCTCAAAACAAAAAAAACTTCTGAACTTAAAAAAGTAACATGTGAAAATTTTAAAGGAAGATATTAAAATAGACGTCTTTCCGATAGCGTGATTGTACTTTTAATGGCTTTCAACATATATCTTTGTGAAATAGTATTTTCAGCTACTCTATTGATAAAAACGTATGTGACCTGAACTTGCCATGATCTGTAAATCAATATTGTGATGTGAACTTACCATAAAGCTGGAAAGAAATGTAGATAAAACTTGAAACATTGAAATAAGACAACAAAATAGGTTCATTCGTCACATTAATAATCGCTTCATCAATAATAAATCCTACTTGCCGTTATACATTATTATTCATCAATTACTACAATACATATTTTATTTAAAGTAAACATTTCATTTATGAATATAATTGAGCAATATCAGTTTAAAATGTTTTATTCTTTTATTATAAATACAATAAAAAAGATGCTCATGCTTTTAAGTGGAAAATATTTTGTTGTGGGAAAGAAAAAGAAGCCAACTAAATTTTATTCTGGCATAGTCCAATCACGAAAAAAGTGCCTTTTGAATGAATTAACGTACTCTCATAGGTTTGTACTTAAAACTTTTTTTAAGAGGCCATCTATAAATTCAAAAACCCTCCAAAATTTCCAATGGGAACACCCATTTTTCTCATCACATTTCAAAACGAAATCGAAAGCTTTTATCGGAAAGCAAATTTCAATTGGATAAATCTATTTCATTTCGAAATTATGAGCTAATATTAATTGACCTTTTTAAAATATTAAATAAAGTTATGACGTGAATGTTTTGAACTTTCATATCTTAATATTATATTGTTCTTAACTGTTTGCTAAGAAAGTATATAGTATTCTATAAACATTACATGCGTATTTATTATTAAAAAAATAAGTTTTAATATTCGAATAACAATTTTAAAATCACAGTTAAAAGTTTTTAAATAGCTACCCACTTGAAATTTGGACATAAATGGAAGGAAAGGCCCTTTCCGAGGAGTTTGTAAAATTTCAGCTCATTCTTGTGTATAGTTATTGCGTTACATCATTTTTTCTGCGTTGTCTCTAAAACGAAACATTCAAGGACGTATTCACAAATTTCGAAATGCTGAAAGACAGCATTTCATTTGGTATTCAAATACTATTGATCACGCTTTTATTGAATGATATATCATTTTGCATGTTACTGTAATGTAACAAATGTATATAAAAAACTTCGTCGACCGCAAAAATTATGAAATCAAAGATAAAGATTCCTTTAATTGCTGTAACATTTTATTCTTCCTGGTAGACTAAAATTTTTATTGACAGACTCGTATAATGCCACTAACAAAACATAAGAAATTATTGAAAATGGTAATTTTATTTTCCCAAAAATACATTGTACGATTGTAACTATTTAATCTTACAAATTAATTTTATAAAATAACTATTTAATAAACACCAAATTATTTCTCTTTATAATTAATGCATAATGAATAAATATTTCTGAAATACAAAATATGGATTATAACTTATGCATATTTTGAAACAGAGAAGGGCAATTTGAATTTAAATTTATTGATGATTATGTGCTCAATATTTCTTACAAATGTCACAAATTCCATAAAATTAATGCAAAATATATTTTATATTTATTCCTGTCACATATGAAGAATTTCATACAGTTTAATGGCTTACGAAGTAACAATTAATATTTTAGCTAACCACTATTTTTTGTCATTACAATATTTTTATTTGATATTTAAAATAAGAGAAAAAGTGACTGAATAAAACTTTAAAAAGAAATTTAAATTTACTAGCATATCGAAATGAGCAATATTTTTGGAAAATAAAGTTCTGAACAGATTTCTATTGGCAAGCAAAAAAATAAAATTACACAAAATTTAGAATGATATTCCTTTTTAAGCAATTATTATTATTTTTTTTTATACGTACAAAGAAGACAAGATACTTTTTCTTTAAAATATTTTCAGGCGTTTTTTTATTTGACCTCAATTATATGAAGAACCGTGATTTGCCATATAATTCGGTTTAGGCGCATTATAGCTCTGTTATTAAATTCTATCGAAAATAATTTAAACGTGATAGTGTATGCAAAAATTAAACATTTATTTATTAAAGATAAATTAAATTTAGATGTATTATTAAGATTTGCAATTCTTTTTATCGATACCAATTTAATTGAATTCATTCTGTTATATTTAATAAAAAAGTTCAAATAGAAAATTTCGATTATTAAACTTCTTACAGACATCCTTTGGCATAATTATTCTCATAACTACATATATAAAAAATACTCCTACCACCATACCCGTTTCCAAATTTCTATTCAAACCAAAAGCAGTAAAGTATGTGATGAATAATAGTTTCAAACGATCAATAATAATTTAAGACCCAAAATAAATGAAAGAATATTTAAAATGATATTCTGCGATTTGTGTTTCACATCTGTAACCTGCATATATCGCACATAAGTGTCTTTATGCAATGAAATTTGCAATCAAAATATTTGAAAAGAACACCGAGCTCCCCCCGTACGGCATGGAAGAAAACAAATTTACAATTCTCAATGAATGAAATAACTCTTTTTTTAAACGCTCGTAAAATATAGAAGTGTAGCACTCATTGTATGTTTATGAGTAATAAGTAATGATGACAGGAGCAGAAACAAAGAAAGAATAAAAAGCAGTTCATATTTTCACTCTCTCTTTAACGGTAATGCAATAATTTTAACATTAAATTTAATATTTCTTTCATATTATATAAACATATTGAATTTTATTTATTTCACTCATTCAAAAAAACTTTCAATTTTGACGTTCAGAATAATAACGATTACAGATGTCATTTAAGCAGATCTTTTAGTGTTCTTGAATATTTTTTTAAACTAATCAAACTTCCGAAAATTTTAACATTAAATATTTTATCATGCACGACATAGCAATTAATATTTACATGTAAAATATTTTAGAGGTGTTTTTAAAGTATCACAAAAATAAACAATATTATATATGTTATAGAGATAATCTATATCTTATAAATCTAAATGTAGGTAAAACCAAGAGAAAATGAAATTATGTCTCTAGATGTTATCATAGTATATAAATCAATATTTGTATCCTAAAAAACTTTTCAAGATGAATCAGTTCGTGGCATTAAAAAAACGGTGGTACCATAAGAAATGTTAAAGTTTGTACAATTTTAAATATGCAGACAATCACATACGAACATTAAAGACACAGCAATTTTTAGTTTACGTTACTAGCTTTAATATGGCATTTTTAGATTTCATATACAATGATCGACAGATGAGTAGTGCAAGGGTGCCCACCTCCTAGAAAGTTTTAAAATTTTCACTACCTCTATATTATAAGGTTAGGGAGTGGATAAAATTAAACGGCACAATAGCTACCTCTAGAATCTGACGCGGAAACCATAACTGCTTTAATACTTAAAATAAAATACGTAAAACCAACTTCGAAACAGTGTATGATATCAAATATAGAATTTACAACGTTACTTTCAACATGTTCTATAATGTTGTTAAATATAAAAATGCTTAATACGGTTATCGTTGTATATTATTTCATAATATTTAAAATCAAGGAAATTCCTGAAATAAAATAATATTTTTAGATAAAATTTTAATATTTGTAACCTTAAAAAAATCAATGTCTCTAAAATATTATTCATATAATTGTCAGTATTTTTTGGTATTCACAACATTGCATAGTGTCACGAAAATATATATAAATAAAAAATACAGTATTATGAAATATACAGTACTTCAGAGTTATTAGAGAATAGCATTTATTCATTTCAATTAGGGTCAGTGAGGGTTACTGGGAACAATGGCCATAGTAAGGATAGGTGCAGCTTTAATGAGTGGAAAAATTTTTTCCTTAAGGTACTCAAGTCGAAGACTATAAACACTTTCTCACTCTTTTGAACGAATATTTCTAACTTTTGATTACTTTACTTACAACCATAGTCAAAAATAAGTGAGGCCAAAATTTTCTAAGCATCCTTATTTATTCTCTACGTTGATTATTTGCATCTATTATTTGTAAATGTTATAAGTTATTACTTTAAACATTTCTTAGTTCTGTAGGCTATAACGGTTATGAATAAGATTTACTTATCATTCTTAGATTTTCTGCTGAAAAACAGGATGGGGTTCTCAACCACAACTCACATTTTTCATTGTGGGATAGTTAGGAACTGGTTTTTAATGTAATAACTTATAGTTTTGATACACCTTGATAAATTTATTATTTGACAAGAAGTAATGTCTCGGAACAGGTAGTGTCCAATCAAGGTTTATTATTTTAAGCCAAATTAACAACTGATATTTTTTTTACGAATTTACCATAAGAGCTACATTTATACCTTTCAAGTGTGAAAGCTGGTTATTAAAAATGATTTGACGTTGAATGATATCGAACATGAAATAAAATAAAAACTGACATCAAAGTAGAGAGGAGATAAGTGGCTCTGAAAGAAAAATTGATAGATCATGAATTCAATTCAAATTAATATAAAACAGGAATTCTGGAAGTGGGAAAAACAATATCACGAATCATACATGGTTGAGTTTTCAAAGACTAGGTATATTTTGATCGATTATGTTGAATGTACACAACATAAAGGCATCCAGTGGCCATAACAATGAATTATCCAATCAGTTGGGTGAGCACAAGATAAAGAAAAGAAGAGAGGGGAAAAAGAAAATAAATACACAGCAAATTATTCGCGCCATCTCTATGGAGAATTCCATTGAAGTCATATCCTGCACGACTATATTTTTAATATTTTAGCTAGGTAATAATTAAATGAAGTGAACAAAATACCTGAAAACAAGTGGTGACAATAGGTTAAACTTACAGAGAAACGATGATATTTATAGACGCACTCTCTCTACACTTATGGAGCCCGTTAGCTATAAACAAACTAAATAGAGATTACAAATTGAGGAGAAAGGAAGGGGAAAAAACTGAAAATGATAAAAATTGATAATTATAAACATGTATATGACATACATAAACATATAAATGAATATTGCATATAGAACAGAAATCTGTGTCTACTATATCGAGGTCCAATTGTTTTGATTTCTTTTTGCAGTTAATGACGGTTTACGATTTCCCGAGTTAGATAAAAATTATAAAGCGAGATCCTACCCCTTTTTTTCAGGCAGGGCGAATACCCGAAGAAATAAGTTGAGATTTATTTGAAATGGGAGCTCTATTTTCTTTTACAAAATTGAATTACTAATCCTCATTTTAAAGTAAATTTCTAAATATGAAGGAATAATATATATTCCTTCTCGTGTCGCAATATATAGTCGTTTCTGTTTTTAAATCATTCTGTTCCCTATTTTTTTTTATAAAAGTAGGAGTAAAATGATAACGTACTCTGCACTGAAACTATTTAATAGTTATGCCAATTTATGTGCCATATTTCACGAAATAGAATACGTTTCTGCTGAAAAAAAGTACTCCAGGAGTTTTAGGAAAAAGCGGTAAGATGAATTGAGACGATAAGCATCAGTTTCTTATATACAAATATATTCTATTAAAATCCGTTCGTTATGTTTATCGAAGCTTAAAAACATGTTCCTTAATACTCCATATTTTCTAAGTGTAATTATGAACTTACTCTAACTGAGACTAATCAATTAATAAATTAATCGGAAAATAAATATTTAATAATCTCTGTAGAGTATGATTATGAATTATACAGATTGTCTTATTTTCCTTTTCATAACAGCATTTTAAATCGAAGAAAATGATAACTTCTGTGAAATTACCTTCGCTGATCCTATAACAGAGAAATAAATTAAACATAGCTGGTCATATATTTTTTATCAAATGAGAGTAAAAGATCAGTATATACCTATTTGCATCAGGTATATTCTGACCACCACCATGGATATATGCTGACCAACGCTTTCATAAATAATTAAAAATGATTTATGAAACGCCATTAATCAATATATATAATCTATACTAAAATTTACTATACTCATAAATTTACTCAAAAGCAGTGAGTCATATAAAGTGTCTCATTTTTAATTATTATTATTGTTTAAAAATGTGCCAGGACATTTTATAAAGTGTATTCTCAAGCTTTGTACGCAGAAAAGTGAAAAAAAATTAAGTGAATTGACATACATTAATTTATTCATATCGAAAAGAATTTTCAGTTTTGTGTTCTCATAATGGATTTATGTTAAGCTGCGCAAATGTGGCTTTACAAGAAGTTATCTAGTTCAGACCAGATTTCAGTGTGCATATATTATATTTTAGCTCTTACTGAATTATATCTTTATATTATATTTCTATATTAGCAGGAATATAATTTACCCTTTGCATAAAAAAATAAGACTGTCTTTATTATGTACTTTTATTTACGCTTGCAAAGCTACATATAAAAATTTGGTTCGGTTTTATAGCACAAACACCCGAGCTGGTCAAACATCATTAAACATTTGTTAATTGATAATTATATTTAAACTAGAGTCCCCGAAAACATTGACATATATTGGAGTAAAGAATTTTTTTCTTCCAGCGTCGTCTATAACTATATCGTTTTAAATAATCATTTTTTGTCTCAAAGTTACTTCTTGAAAGATTTTCTGAAAACATCAAGGAATGCAGATTAGTCGAAAGATACTTTGATTTGTCTAATGTCGATTATTTTATTTTGTCGTCCAAATACTCAGACGCATTAGCCTTAACAATGGTTTAGTAAGTAGGTTTAGTTTCTTCTAATTATTTAATGTTTCTCTTTTGGGAAGGTAATATATATACAGACAAACGGAATTAGATTGGTAATTCTTTAATATGCCTTTAGGTTACGTAGAATTTTGATTTTGGTTTTCTTTTCCTTTAAATATGCCGCAGATAGAGTTGATATCGATTGCGAAAGAGATTTATCATTAGTATATTCATATTTTTCATAGGCACATTAACACATATTTCTCTTGTATTAAAACTCAGATACCACCAGCGAAACATTTATGAAAGGAAAATTTTAATGAACACAGTTTTTTATATTTAAATTTTACTATACAAATATTCAATAAAATATTACGAGTTCCAAGAACTTTGTATACCAGCGTTTTGAAACGATTCAATAGAATAACTGCGATGAAAAATCTAATTACAAAATTATCACAACTTACCGTTTTCATTTGCCTGTCTTAAATTTTTCGAACACCTAGCAACAAAACACGAAAAAAAAAACAAAGGAGGATTTAATGAAAAAATAAATAAAATTATCAGGTTCTTATTCAAATTTAGGTCATAAGCTTAAGAGCATAAAAATCAAAAACAGAAAAGAAAAAAAACGAAAAATAGTAATATAATGCAATGCCTTAATATAATAAATCACATTTTTTAAAAAAATTATTTCATTACAAAACACAGTTAATAAAGTTTCTATAATATCAACACAAAATAAACTGAAAACATTTGGAGAAAGAAAACTAATGATTGACCGGATATTAATGGAAAAAGAAAAATGTATATTATAAACAGTCATTACTTACAATAATCTTCAAACAATAACTTAATTTTCCTAAATGAATTCATTTCATTTATTTGTAACAGTATCAAGTACATAAAAAGTTTATAAAACCGAATGATCGTTAATAAAATAGAGCAATTTAAGTACGCAACAGCTTATAAGTAAAAAGCCTTATAAAAATAGAAAGCATCCAGATTTGTTAAAAAAGGAATAAGAGACTATGATTAGTTATTTTTATGAGTCAGTAATGCAAAGCTAGGAAATGGATTATCATTAAAAGAAGCATATACAAGAAATCTGATATTAAGATTACATTAGTGCTCTCTCCTATAGAATCGAGATAGTAAATACAGCAGGATTTAATTTACTTTCATAAGTAAGTTTATAATGTTGTCGACATAAAATTCCTTCGATAATGGTTAAAGTAACTGTTTATTTTCAACAATATAAAACTATAAAAGCTCTGCAATTATGTTTCACAGTATTCAAGGGAAAAAACCGTATACACACACACAAAAAAAAAATGCTCTAAGAAAATATTAGCACTAACATTTGATTTCATTCAACAAATAGATTACCAAAGAGGAAAGATAAACTAATCCTTGCACCATATATTATTATAAATTAGTTAAAGACAACCAGATAAATATTTTACATCGAAAATAACTTTGAATATCATTAACACAAAATATTCATAGTTTCATAACACGTAGTACGATCGACTTAATATTCTTAGAAGAAACCAGAGAAAGGGGTCTCCAAGAAACTTTCCGCTTACTCTTTAAAAAAGATGTAACCGCTGATTCCTTAAAGTCACGAGTATTCAGATTTACATCATCGGATTTCCGTATATAAACTCTCCAAGCTTTCAGAAATAGTGAGGAAAACCGAGAATGCATTTAGGACATCTTTTTTTCCATAGCCCACGAAACAAAAATTTAGTACACAATTTTAGCAAAATCATATACCAGATTTAATTCATTGTGTCTTTGTTATCATGTTTACATATAAGCAAAAGTGCATATAGAGAGATGGTTAATCCTTTGATAGTTTTGGTTTATTATTTAAAGGAATCTATCTTTTAAATGTTAAAGCTGTGTACCAGTTTTTCCATTTAGCAATATAATTTTTGTAGTGATCGTGCTCATGATTTCTCAGACAGTCGGACTTCCTGTGAATGGATTTCATTTAAAATTCGAAAGAATTTTAGAAATTTGGTGCAAAGACCCCTTTTCTAAATTCCATGGTGCAAGCCCAAATCAGTTTTGACCTATCTCATTTACAGACAAAGAAATAGAAGGAACACATAATTCCAAGAAATGTGTAATATGAACCCTGGGAGGTTAGATACGCAGAAATTTGATAAATTTTCCGATCATTACAATACCTTCACTTTAAATACACCGTATACAAGAAAGTAAAAAAAAAAAAAAAAAAAAAAAAAAAAAATGAAACTGTCGATTTTTTTTTCTTTTGAATAAAAGAGACCCATTGAAATGGAAAATGAAAATAGCAATGCGAGTTGGACCTTAGCTACGAAGAAATTTCCATAAATCACAAAAGCAAAACTATTTTTGAGAATTATAGTGATCAATTTCATGTTCTGAAAAAAAAAAAAAAACCTTCCGGGAAAAATATGTATATATAAAATAAATCATGGCAATTAATCTTAATTCTCCACAGCAATTCTAAAAGTTATATTAAAATAATCATTAATATTCCTAAAACTGTAGATATATAAACAAGTTATTGTTAAATATACATATGGCTTCAATCATATTCATATATAAAGGCTTCAATCGCTATTTAAATTAACAAATAAAACCACCACAAATTTTAATTGCAATATTTCATAATGACTTACGAATCATTGAGTGCGATAATAATCAAAATAAACAAATTCAGTTTTAAAAGGACTTCTCTAATTTTCCCTCGATCTCTCAGAATTCCCTGACCCTTCCCAGTCACAAATGGCCACCTAGCAAAATGTTACATCATAATGGAATAATTCTAGAATTGCAAATAGTCCCATGCGTTATAAATTTGATAGTTCAATAAGGTTTTTTCATGAAATTTCGTAAAATGCTTTAACTTCTATTTCTGAGACCTCATTCGCAATAAAGTTTATTATCGTTTCTTTAAATCTGAGTTGCCTACGTCTAATGCATTATAATAGAAGCTACTGTGTACTGATAGAGAAATTAAAATTATTTTGAACTTCCGTATAAAAGTGTATACCTACACATATAGTAAAGATGAGACATTGAAAGTTTCTGCTTTTTTTATTCAACTGTATTGTGAATGAATATTCCTTGGGAAGATGACTGTACTCGTTGGAGCATTACAGATAAAATGAGATTGAAAATTGAATTCCAGCAAATTAAACTTTCCCTATAATTTTACTTTGATGGCTTAAATTACACATATTACAAAAAGAGAGCATTTCTTCTTTGTTATTCTAAATTTTAAAATTAGAATTGATTTTGAAAATTCGAATATTTTATCAGAAATTTTAAACCGATTTTAAAATGATCCAATAAATATGCTTAAGAGAAGTCTAATAGAAAAGTAAATGGATGGCGTTTTAAGAAATGTTCAAATTAAAATATCATATCAAAATAGAAATTCAAAATTTAAAAAGTTTTACACATTAAGATACATAAATATTGGAAAATATTGAAAGTTTAAGAAAAAATATTAAGTAGCAATTAAGATTTTAATTGCAAGATTCTCTAACATTATCATATAAAGCTCAAAATTTTCTCAAAAATTTAGTCAAAAGTTTACTAAATGTTTTCAGTTTATTCCTCTTAACAATGAATTCTAAAATTTTTAATCAGTAAATATAATGAAAAAATAAAATGCAAAACAAAAAAAAAAAAATTACAGGGAAGTGACTTCAAAAATAAGCGGGAAAGTCCCATATTGAACATATATGTTTTTACAAAATAAAATTACACGAAAAGAAATATACTGAGAAAATAATATAAATCTAAACTTCTCTTTTAGAGCAAACTTCTATTACTTTACTACACCACTTTTCAAATTATTTTTTGTTGAACCACATTAAAATATATGCAGTCCTAATACTATCGAATTCTCTTACCACTACATGAGGGTTCTTTTAGAATAGCAATTAATTGAAATACTCGACGAAATTTGTTGAACTTGCAATAATCTTAGATACGATTTTGGAAAATCTTATAATCTGACCTTCTTGAAAATGTCAGTAATTTCCTGTTTTTTTTAGATGTCATTTTTCTAGTATAACTAGACAACGCTTTTCAAAAGAATTCATTTACATTAATTTGAGGCCAAGAGCACTAGCGAAATTTCTTCGGGACATCAAAGGACAGCTCGAGTTTTTATGGTGAAATGGATGTAGGAAATTTTCACGAGAAGTCAGAGTTCTTGTCGAAATTTTAATTCCTGGAAATTGAACGAATAATTTTCCACTTGAATGATAGCATCATTAAAGCCGTAATGCGGGCGGCACTACTTTTTAAAAATTTGGATACGTAAGAGACAAATGAAAAAAAAATTCTTTATGTGTAAACCGATAATTAAAATGATACATCAGAAGTATTTCAGCGGCTTTAAATGTTTCTACAAATTATATGAAAGAATTTAACGAAAAAAGCACATTTTTTTAAAATGAAAAAGTTTATAATTTGATAATTATAATTCACTTGTCAAAAAGTGGAAAGCGATCTCTTTAAAACACTATTCAGTTGAAAAATTTTGAACCGATCTAAATACTATTACAGCCTATATGAAAACCATTTCTATACATGCAGGAATCGAAATTATACTGTTACAACCAGATTAAACTTTATTGACTCTTGGGCAATGCAGGCTTTTAGCTTCCACCTCTTCCTCTCTTTAACAGCCAGAAATAAATATTTTAAAATTAATGTTAATCTTTCCTTAAGTCATTTTGAGTAAAGCAGTTTTAACATACTGAAATAAAACTTTTGTGATCCATTTTCTGCTGAGTTAGTTTCAGTGAAAAACAACCCAAAATATAAATTTTAAAATTTTGCACAAAATTGTAAGAAATGACAGCATTTTTAATTCATTCTAAATTATACCTAATCATAAAGCAATAGTTTTAAATATTATAAAATAATGCAAAGCTTGTAAAAAGGTAATTAAGAGTATTGTCGAATAGTGTTTAAAATTTAAATGATATTTGATTTAAATCTGAATAAGTTCATGCACACACAGCCCTTGTAACTTAAATAGAAGTACGAAATTAAATTACACTGAAAACTGCATAAGAATGATATTAAGACCTCTAGTAATTGTCTACTTTACTTATTGATTAATATGGCCTAGCATGCAGTTGCTCTCTCTTAACGGCATTAAGAAATTTGATAGTGCTTCAATCCCTTTAAGGGCCTAGAATTTTATAAAATATATTCATGAAAACTTTTAATTGTGGTTACTAAATTTATAACTATAAGTAAAACATGAGTGTAAGGTTTAACTGAACAGCACATCTAGAAATACTTTCATGTTTGTCTTTTAGTTCCGTAAAATCTCAATGTTAAATTTTATGTTACGTCAATATACCTTTTAAACAACTGTATGGTAAGGCCGTATTAATAAATAGGTAAAAATAGGCAACTAACTAGAGGCCTCAATATCTTTGTGGTATTTTCACAAAAATTTAATATGGCACTTTCGTTTAAATCACAAAAACGGAGAACATGAGCTTATTCAAACTAAAAGCAAGCACATTTTTAATATAAGGAAGATACTCTTAGCTAAATACTAGTTACTTTTTAATGCTTAGAATTATTGCTTTATATTTAAATTTAAATTGAATTAAAATCGCCATTTTTTAAAGTTTTGCATGATATTAATTAAAAATATACATTTGAATTTACATTCAAGATGCTGAAACCATATCTACAGAAAATGGTTCACAATTAAATATTTTATTTCAACATGCTAAAATTTGCTATTTAAAATACCTCATGCAAACATTAAAATTGACAAAAATATATTTATTTCTGGAAGTTACGGGAAGGAAAAGGTAGCAACTAAAAGATGTATTGCTTAAGGATGGATAGAAAATTTAATCCGGCTCTGACTGTGTGATTAATATTTCTGAATATGAAACTGATTTTTTTATATGTAGTAACTTAGAATTTAGAGCTATTCAACAGTTTTTGATCGAGTAATGTTTTAAATAGATTAATTTCTCCTTTGACAACAAACAAAACAATAAATCAATTTGAGAATTAACTTTTTTCTATTAAAATTTTTCATACTTTTTTCATTAAATTCATTCATATTTTTTAAAAACATATGAAATCATTGGAATACTTTTGATATATAGTATTTGTTTGAATAATGTTTTTGCACATATATAATTTTCATTTTCATCTTAAGTGTTTAAGCATTTATGCAAGCAGAATTTACAAATAAAAAAAACTTTCGATCATTTTATTAAATAGATTCTTTGAAATCTCAAACTAAAAAAGCACAAAAAAAAAAGATAAACGAAATTCAATGAATTATTATGAATTAAAACTGCTGAATATTACATTTATTGCATAAAATTTTATATCGGATACAATTTCAGTTGCTTTCATCACTCACAATTTAGTTAAGCATATCTTTTCCCATAAAAACCAAAAAGTTCTTAATTTGTAGATTATATTTATGGTTTAGGGTCCATTGTGGATCAAAATCCAGAAAAAGTTTTATCCCCTTTTTTTGTGCCACTGATGTCTTCATCAAAATCGAAAATGGTTAGATTATCTTTAAGGAGCAAATATTTCAACAAGCATTTTTCTGGCACGCTTCCTTCTTTCATCTATTTCTGCGGCCAGATACCAGTTTTCAAAAAGCAAAATTGGAGCTTGCTCTTGATAGCACCCCAAAACTTCGTATAGAGTGCCAGGAGCTTCAACACATCTAGGTTCAGTGTCTGGCTGAATGTGATATTTTGCTTAAAGATTTAACCTAACATCATATTATAAAGCATTAATTGTTTATCAAATAAAAATTTAAATAAAATATTTCATTCATGTACCACTAACATTCATATTTTTCTGTAGAAAAAAAAAATTCTCATTCGTTCTCAGTGTCTAGTAATGCTACAAGAAATACAAAAATTTTAATGACTGAAAAAAAGTTTTTTTTAATAACTCAATAATCACCGTACATCAAGAATTTGACAAGGGAATAACTGACTGACATTTCATCTAGCTTTCTCATGCTAAATGATTTTATTAGTATTAGTGTTTTTATAAATTTGTATCAAATTTATTTCACTGTGTCGTGTTAAATGGTGTAAAATATTACTTTGAAGTGTTTTTTTTTCTTTCAAGATACGATTTATTGTAGGAATTCACAATACAAATATTCCTGCTTTCTACAGTAAAAAGCAAGTACTGAAATAACAAGAAAAGCTTACTATTGTTAACACAAATTAGTCATTTGCGATAATATCAAAAATGTCGGGTACACACACATAAGAATAACACATGCATAAAAGTTCAGCGTGAAAGGATTAATTTTTGCCTACATTTTTGTATAATTCTCCAATTTCATTAGTCATATTTAATACATATTAAACAAAACAAAATCAGCTGGAATTGTCTCCCCAAAACGTTTCCGCATGCTCTCCAAAGAATGTTTTATCCCCGTTCCTTCATATAAAATTAGGGACCTTGATTAAAAGGCCGAAAATATCTGGGATGACATTGATTAAATTAATTAAAAAAGATTTTTAGCTTGAATTTAGTATTTTTTGAAATTTATCTTGAGAATATATATTTTGGATACCTTTCTGTCGGTTGATTGACACCAATATTTCATACAACATTACAATTGCAATATAGAATACAGAATCACAATACAGAACTTTATTGATTTAAATTATTCTGTTTATATACATGTGAAAATACAGAGAGACTGTTAACCACTTGAGGAATTTGATTCCAAATTTGATAAGTATCTATTTTAGATGTAAACCTATGTACCAAATTTTATACACTTTTCTTTGTGTTTGGTAGTTAAAATTTTTAATATAGCCAGACAGACATCGTGTGAACGGATTTGTTCAAAATTCAACAAAAATCGACAGATTTTATCGTAATTCCAGATTCCAAATTTCAAAGCTCATTCAAATTGTTTTGACGCTTTTAGTAATTTCTCTTTACTACACATATGAGTAAGTAAATAGATTTTTTTTTGCTCCCAAAACTGACCGAGACATGAAGATATGAATATCGCTATTTTAGATCGTTTCAACGGCTGTTTCACAGAAGTTCATTCAATATAAGGATTTTGTTCCCTCGAGATCAATGATTGCTCTGGAGTAATAAAACTCCATAACTCGGTCAATGCTAGCCGCAGAAAAGTGCAGCTTTTATTTAAATGTTAACATGTCATGAATATGTCACTAAATAGGACTAATAGGACAAAAGAACTAGATAAAAATTTAAACTTCGTAATTTTTTCAGAAATACATTTACTAAATTAAATAATATAAAATATTATTTATGCCATTTAAAACATTTTTCTCAATTGGAATTATATGACAATCGCCAACTTTCAAGATACTTTATTCATTTTAAACTGTTATACAGTTAACAAATTTTTATGTATTTTTTTATGTGTCAATAACAGGTATAGCATATATTAATAACCATCTTATAGCCACTTTAAACATCTGATTTAATTAAAACTTCATTCAAGATTTTATAAAATTAAAAATCTTGTAAATAATAAAATGGTGTTATGAAAATAAAATGCTAACTTTTAAAAGAAATCATAGTTGCCATCACACACATAGATATAGAATGATCTTTGCATACAATTATTAAGAAAATAAACATCAATGTTAAGTAATTATAGATTATAATACATTGCTGGACTTTTGCATCCTTCAAACAACTACCCATGCCTTTTTTTTAACACAATTTAAAATTTAGCTTCTTTAATATTTTTACAACTTCAGATTACAGGACAAACCTCTTCCCAAAACCATATTATTGCACATAAAAGCATGAAATCTATATAAGCAATTATTTAGTTTCATAATGGTTTTACAGCATTAAATAGTTGATACAGAATTAAAGCAAAGCACTGAAACAAACGTAAAAGATTAAAAAATCAATTACTCAGCGAATTTAAAAATAAATCTCATTACTTTAGTTTTATATTTAACTACAAAGTGGAAACGTTAATATTAAAAGTTATCACCATAGAAACAAAAAAAATGTCAATTAAATTACAGTTTCTAGCTGAATAAAGCTATGCATACTTACATATCTTTCGTTAATTCTTTTTGATAAGCAATTGGAGACTGCAAAGCTGAAATCAAAATTTGGACTTGTAATTAGCATATTTTTCTTAAAAACTACATTTCACAATAATTTACAAGGCATTGATTCATCAAAAGATTTACCTCTAAGAAAGTCAAGTTGAGTATCCAATATAGCTCTTAAGTTAGCAACCCATTCGTTTCTTTCTTCAATCGTTCTTCCCTGAATAATAAAAGTCAATCCACTTTGTAACGGATCTTTCGATTTGAGCACAAATTTTGTTGGATCGCCATCTTCAGAGCGTTCTTCAAGAGCCATTTTATTAACCTTAAATATATTAGAGTTTTATTTATAAATGGCAACATTTAATTAAAAAAATTAAACAATATAACGACTATTATAAAAGAACTTAATGGCCAAGCCAGACAGAATACACCCCCTCTCCAAAAAAACCCTCTATTTAATGGCAGTAATGCGTAGTTGTCACTTTTATTAACTGAGTGGGAGACTTGTTACAAGCCACTTCTCTTTTCGAAATTATATACGGTAGATAAATCATAAAATAATAATAAACAAGGAAATAATTTTAATTGTAATGAAAAACTACAACATATTTTTTTGTTTTTAAATAATAAAAACATTCACAATATCCTTAAAATACATTACATGAGTCAATTTAAAGTTAAATAGATAAAATTGTAAGGTTCTTTAATTGGTGTTTATCCACCATTAAAAAAATTTTTTAATCGACTTTAATTTTGAGAAGTTTTTTGCATCTTTTTAGTAATTTCTGTGAGCGTCGCAAAGTCTTAAAATTATGAAAACAAAGTAAATGAATTTTTAAACAATACAACTGAACGATCTGCAACAGTTCAAGGTACCTTATTTTTATCTTTTCATTAGATATTTATTAAAGGCAACACCATTCCATGAATATTTTCAGGAATATGTAATTGCAGAAGTTCTTTTCTTGAATCGCTTTACAAACTGAAGAAATATTTTTGCATTGAAAATCTATAATAAATCAGCATTAAGCAAACCTTCATCAAAGAGGGTATTTTCTTGTTCTGCAGAAATATTTCACAATAATCCCCAAGTCTTCACAATTTTTTTTGGTGTGTGCAATATTTGACAAATGCACGCATATCTACTAACAATTAAAAGACTTTCAAAGATTTCAATTTCATATATTACTGATGCATCCTTAATTAAAAGAAAACCTAAGAGCTATTAATTTCGAAAATCAATGAAAGCAAAGAATTAAATGTGTTGAATTATATTGAAGCACGATTCATTTTCTCTATAAACTACACCAAATTCGTTGAGATTTCTATGAATTTTTTTAGAAAGAAAATCTTTCATGTAAGAAAATTCAAACTAATTGTAAATCAAATATCATTTGCTCAAAATTGAACAGAGTTTCAAAAAATATTTATAAAACGATTACTATTTTTTTTAACTACTTTGTCTATAATTCACCTCGAATTTCAAATTTTAAAGTCAAATGTGAAGTATTTTGCAATTCAAACGCATTAAATAATCAGTTCTAGATATAAAATCCTTACAGTTCTGTCAGCAAAATTTTTTCTGAAAGTTGCAATCCATAAATCAGGAGATAAGTATCAGAGCTTCCCTTTCCCCACCTTCTTTCAGTCAGCTCTCCATATTGCTCACCCAATATTGAATATTAAATGAAATGTACAATATGTGATCAGGATCGTTCATTATTGTTTTAAGGTTGTGATCTTTCTGCAAGTCAAGAGTCATCGAATTCAAATACAGAAAGGTTTGATTCTAGTCCTCAAATCAATCAGCTAAATGGTCATTGATATTTTTTGAGCAATTCGATGAATAACCCAGACTATGTTTCTCTTGTTCATTGATTCCTCTCTGTCTCACTTAAGTTTTTATTTCTTTCATTCCCTGTTTTCGTTAATTATCGAACTCTCAGACCGAAAGAGTTAGATAAAGTGTAGAGCTTTTAGAATAGTAAAATAAGAAAATTTGATAAAAAACGAAAATTTAACTTTTAAAAGTAATTTTGGGTAACGAAAACTGACGAGCTACCACTGATCTTCATGCGGCCTTAACTCGTATAATACCGTATTTTACAGCATTAAAAGCAACTGAAAGATGATTCACATTCCCACTAAAATTTATCACATTGAAATTAACTTCTTTTTCCTTTATCCCCCTCCTTCGTTCATTTTATTTTATGTTTTGATGATTGTTTTCAAAATTTTAGAGAGCTAAACCATCAATGCGGAACGCAAATTTCAAATCCTTTCATTCAATACTTGCTCAACAGTGGAAAACAGAGTAAAACTTGATCCTAATTTATCACAATTTTCAAAACTGTTTTAAAAATTTAGCTTTCAACATCTGATACATTTTTGCTCTGCTGGAGATGAATAAAATTTTAATCCTAATCTCATAATAATAAACTGATTTTTCAGTCCATTGTTCTAATAAGGCAAATTCTTGCAGTTTTTTTAATGAAATGAACAAAGAATAATTTTTTACACGTTTTAACTGAATATAAGAGTGACAATTTTATCAGAATCTTACACTGTATTATTTCCATATCATCCATTTTTTAAAGATTCCACCTTCTTTGTTTCAAATAGAATTTAAAAAATACAACTTTTATCATACACTTTAAAATATCTTTAATAATACCTATCAATACCGGATGTGCCATAAATTCGTAAAATCTCCAAAAACTAATACTAACAAATAATGCTAGCGAAAAAAATGCGGTTTGCGGGAATATATTCAGATAGAATTCGGATTTTTTCAAACGGAAATTGATTTAAGAAAATTGCTGATAGATGGTGCTCGTATGTCAAACTAATATGGTTTATACAAATCAGAAAAACAAAGCACAGAGCATTTTATTTTTGAGCCAAAATATATTCAATATAACCGCCACCAGAAGATATTAAGAAAGTGGAACACATAATTTAGAGGATTACAGCTGAATGTAGCAGATCGGCATCGATGCCACCAACGACCCGTTGAATGGGATCTTTCAGCTTCACCAAAGTGGCTGGAAATCCCAGGCAGTTACGAGACTTTAGGTATTCCTACAACCAAAGTCTGTTGAAGCTAGGTCTGGAGATAGCAAGGGTCCTTTAATGACACATCTTCGACTTATCACTCGGTCTTCAGTGAATGTGTCTAAGAGGATAAACTCAACGGATCGTGCAGCATGAGACGACGTCCCATCCAGAATTATGGCGACGCCCGGTTACGCACGTCTTTGCTGCAAAGCATGCACAACATGGTCTCCCAAAAGCTTAAGATACCTTTCTACAGTGAAGAAACAGGTTTTCCAATCGAATACAGGACAAAAGGAAAAAAAAAGCTCTTCAAAAAAGAAAGGCCCAAAATGAAGGAAGAGGTAAAACTTCACTAAACAGACGTGTAAAATGTAGTGGTTTGATATTGCCCAGATACGACTGTTTTGTGTATTGATGTCTCCTTGCAATGAAAAGTGGTCTTGATCTTTCCATACAATGTTCATTAAACACTGGGAGGATAATTCATTTGTGCAAGCGCCCATGGTGTAAAGGCATGCCTTTCATCGGAATCTGCTGCAACAATTAGTGAAGTGTCCTTATCTTGTACGGATGCAGTTTCAAGATTCTTTGCAGAAGGCGTCGGATCAACTTTTCCAGAATCCCCATTACTCTGCCAGCTTCATGCGCACTGCTGCTCTTTACTGATGTTTCGACAGCAAAATTTCCCATTGCGCTTTGCACAACATGGACACGGTCAGTCCTGACTGATAGTCTGCCTCTACCGGGACGAAGTTCCAAACTTCCCGTTTCATTCAAAGGCGTCACTAAATTCAGTATCCCATTCAATAAATTAGAGCTTCTATTTGCTTTGATTTCTTTCACGTACAGAGCCTTCGCAGTGCTTTAGTCGTATATTCACAATTCTATTAGAAAAAGTCAACCAATATTGCTCGACGCGACAATAGCACGCTGTTAGCATAGAATGACGGATCCATATCCAGTCTTACGTTTTATAGCTATCTTGATTTGCATAAACTGACTCTGTTTGACGTGTGAGCGCAATTTTTATTCATTTTTTGAATAATATTTAACTGGGAAAAAATCTTGAGTATTTAAAAACATTTCTGCAAACGACAGTTTTTTCCGTTTTTTTTAAGTATGGTTTTTAGAAGTATACATCAATTTATAGTGCACCCTGTATAATTAGCTAGTACAATGGCTGACTTTTTGCATAAAAATATCGGCAATACATTTTTTAAAACTAAATTCCAATTTCCGTTTGTGTCAGTTATTAGCAGGACTATGTAAAATCTTAAGCTTAGAAACCGTAACAGGGAGAGTTTTCAATGCCATAGTTTTAAATTATGTTAAAAAGGTAGGTATATTATTTATAGGAAATTGTTAGTTCGTATAAACTGAAATAATTTATTTTTAACAATTCATTTTTGCTGCAACGCTGTTATTTCTTTTAATTCTGAAGCTCACAGATCAACATGAGATAACTGTATTGAAACAAATATAAATAGGGCATTTATTATAGCATATAAAATGATTAAATAGCAACTATTAACACAATGAGATGCATATGAGTAGCAAGATTGGGGTCAACTGAAATGTAAGATTTTTTAATTGATATAATCTCTAAATGGATCAATATGCACATGAAAATACATTTTGAATTAATTAAGCAATTTGACAAGAAATATCGCATTTTTTTACAACAGATAAGAAATCACCAGCTTTACGTACATTGCACTGAGCAAATTCGCTATTTTGGACTAAATTCAGTAAACCTTTTCAAACTTTTTCACGCTAGATGAAAAGGGGCCCATATCGTCGTACTATTTGCATAAAGAAAATAGTATGAAATTGGTTTAGGTATTTCTCATTTTATATTCCAAAGATGCTAAAGAGTCAATCATCATTATAATATTGCATTTTGTCATTCTTCACGTTCAGGTCACAATCAACATTCAGGCTACCTAGAAACCAGATTAAATCATTTTGGCGAATATCTCCTCTCACCAACTGCTATAAAACTAACAACATAGATGGGAGAAATTTTTCATTGCTGAAGCAATGTATGCATACTCTATATCTGCATTCTTTCTGTCAGACGAACTTTGCAGAATACACGCATCCGGAGAAGCTACCTCCGATCATGGGAGAGACTATTTAAAGCTTAGCTTTTACTAAGTGCCATGGACTTCTTTTAATTCTAGTTATTCAAAACCATAAAAATTCGTATGTAAATTGAATAGGTGCAATCAAGTTGCGATGAGACAGGAGTAGGCAAAAGAGTAAAAAATTGTCCAACGACAGGACTGCATCATCAGAAGTATAAATGAAGAGTTAAGAACAGTTCTTCCGAAGTTTTCCAGAGATATCTATTTACGTTATAAATCAGAGATGTTTAGGTAAATGGTGGGGGTGGATTTTACTTATTTCATTATTGCCTTAAACAGGATTAATATTTTACTTCTGTATTACTGGTTAGCTTCATCAGTCTGGTAGATCTGATATGTACGAATAATTGTTTTAGAATCGGTGAATCATTTTTGTTTCTTTGGTGTCTAGGAGATCAAGCAAGTTACTTTTTTTACTGAAAACCAACTATCTTGTTTGGTTATTTTATCATCTGCACTTTGACTATTATTTATTGCTATTATTCGCTGAGAGGTACTGCTAGGTTTGGCTTCCATTTCTTTATTTTTCAGGCTCAATTAGAGGATCTGATGTTGCTATGGGGGATTTCTCAATGAGAAAACTTTGCATCGCCTCCAAGAAGCAAAATATCCTATTTTCTGTAGCTTAACGCAAATGGGCACCAGTATTTTCTCTTTGATTTAGCAGAACATGGTTGGGTGTTTATCGTTGCATTTAAAGCAATGCGAATTGCATATGCTATTTAATGTAATATGGTAAGATCTTTGCTTTCTTGCATTTTCTGTAGGTCTCGGTATGAATTTACAAATAGCAGATTCGTTGATGATACAGATGGCGCAGTATGCTTATATTTTCTATTTCCACAAAAAAAAAAAAAAAAAAAAAAAGGAAAGTATCATTTTTGCGTGAAATTTTTCAAATGAGAGATCATGATTACTTAAAAATTAAAGAGTTGAAATTCCCCTTTAATTCTTCCTTGCGGTGATTTGATGGCATATTTTTTAAAATTACATTATCTAATGGTCTTTATCCTTTCTGAAGTAACAGAAGAAACTTTTTCTGTTCGAGCATTTCTATAATGTTTTTTCTATTGGGTTTGGCAGCTGAAGTCTAATATATACATTGGCATAAGAATTTTCAGCTTCACGATATTTCAATAGCAGGGTAATAACATAATCGGTGAATTTCTGGTTAACAGCTTTCTTCAATTTTTCTTTTTGCAAGTTTTTTTATAGCTCTATGAATGGATTGTCCAATTCTATAGTGGAACCTTTGACAGTGTTACTTATGTGAGATGTAGTAAAAAGCCTGTCTGAGCAGGGATCAATATTATAATGTCTATTATCATCTTCTGCTTTTAGTAAATAGTATATTGCTTTCTCTTTAAACGCAATTACATGTTCCTGAAATTCGATGTACCCATTTATGCTGGATGATTCTTTACATATTCTATACATATCTTCATAGCTATATAAATAACAACACAGTAATTCCCGTACTAATAGAGTTTGAATTATCTTACATTATTATTTGGAATAATTCTTCAAACTCTGACGAGCGTCTTCTTTACACCACCGAAAATGAATAAGAGATATTCAACACTGAATATAAATAACTTTCAAATAACTTCCTCTCTTTTTTTTAGCTTAAATAGCTGATTTTGTTGATGTCATCCATCGCAAAGGTAACAGGTCACTCGTTCCAAAACAATCCGGAAAATCAATTCCTTATCGGTCTGAAATTACCAGCGTGGACAGCCATGATAGAGATCTTTTCATCTTTAATAAGCGGAAAATTGCCCTGGCATCCGAGAGCATGGAAATCTCATTCTGGACGGGTTAAGAAAATTAAAGTTTGTGAAAATCGGATAATTTAAATCATAGAAAAAATTAGTAACTGCAATAATTAGAATATTTAAGTTAATTTTGAGGGAAATTGTAAATGAAATATAAAGAAATTATTCAAAGAAATATTATATTCTGTGGAGATTAAAAGGATTAAAAATACTCTGCGTACATAAAAAAGTTAAATGCGTAGTTAATAGCTAAAAGCGATAGTTATTAGCACACGCTGCTTTGGGTGAGCTATTACTGTCTTTTAGGGAAAGGCTCTGCATGCTAGCAACGGATATCTATGTAACTACTTCGGAGGTCTTTTACTGGAACTTGAAAAGTGTAAAAAGGTCTTTTTCTTAAGCATCAATGTATTTATGTAAACTGGACAGATCGAATCGATAGTTAATTTTTCTTGTGACTCAAAAGATGCTTTTGAAAACATCGCTGTAAATTTCATATCAGTGATTTGAATCACACCTTAAAGTGAGTAGTATATGTGTAATATTATCTATAATATAACAATTCGACAAATAATATTTATCGAATATTATGTTTTATACTCAATATATGTAGAGATTTAATTAGCGGCCATTACTATTCCATATTTAGTTTCAATTTGTTGTAATAGATAAAACACGGATACCGCTGAATATCGCTGATCCAAAGTCTAAGACGCGTGACGTCAAGTGAGAAAAAAAGTGAACTACGCATTCGCTCGTCAGACGGAGACAGAGAGGGTCATTTTGCTCCGATTATGAATCTTTAATACGCAACGTAGTTTCGCCATGAAACACTTAATTAGGCTTCATCCTTAGTGGCATCTATAGGTGATACTTTTTTTTTCTATTGTAAATAGCCGGTCCTGTCATAATTGTTAATGTCTTTTCTGTATTCTTTGCTGTAAATAAATTTAACTTTCTTATTGAAAAGCTTCTTTTCTTCAATCAGTGACTCTAGACACTGATCTGAATGTGATTGAATGGGCATTCTGTCCTATCCAATTCCTACTACATATATACTGTTTTAATGTTCTCATTCCTTTCTGCAGTTTGGATAAAATTCACTCTGTATATACAGCTGGAATTACTGCACACAATTGAAATGATCTAGTATTATTGATAAGGGGTACAGATATTGAGCAAATGAATAATTTTAATAGTTTAGAACAAATGAAAATTCACTGAAGGTGATAATATGATCAAAATCAAAATGTCATCGAAAAAGAACTCCAAGAAAACAATACAAGATTAATATTTCTTAAGGTTTCTAAAGATAGTAAAACATAAAGAATATATACCGTACGGTAACTGTTACTACATAGAAAGAAAATCGAGGCTTTTCCAAAATATTTTATCCTTTTAAATAACAGGTCCAAAAAGAAAGCAAAAAATTTACGTACCTGAATGTGATTTTTGTAAATATATACAGGAGCAGAAAACTGTGATTTAGGGCCAATGAAATCACTGAAGATTATGATTTGTTCAAATAAAAACACTTGTCGCTCTTTCATTTTTCCAGTAGAAGGATCTGAAACCATTAATATCCCCTGTTGCAAAAGCTTGCCTTGAGCAGTTATTTTGCCCTAAAAATAAATTTAAAATATTAGGAAAACTCCATACAATATGCATTATAGAGTTGAGCATTATATTATTTACAATCACTCAAAAAAGTATTGAGATGCTTGGCTTGAATAATTACAAAGCTTTTAACACATTAAAATTTAAAAAATGAATCAAGAAATAGTTTAGCATTTGGTGTATTTATAAAGAAAATTTTATTCAAAGGCAAATAATTCAAAGAAAGATAATTCAAAGGCAAATAGGTGTCAAAAAAGTTTTGGGTCACCTTTGAAATAAGAAATTTAACAAATATAGAGCACATGAACAGAATTTATTACTATATTTTTTGACTATACTTTTAAACATAAAATTTTCAATATATAAGATTAGTCATACAAAAAATGGTGAGAAACAAAATATATCGATTGATGTGCGAAATCTCGCAATAAATCACTGGAAAAATGAAAAATCATTTCGCTGTATAGCACATATCTTGAAAGCGAGAAAGTCTACTGTTTTTAGCATTATTCACAAGTAAAAGAAAAGAAGTGTTCAAAACAAACAATAGTCAGGGTGTCCACGGATATTTAATAAACGTGTAGAGCAGTGGATTATAAAACAAGTTCATTTTAATTCAAAAACTAGAAGTAAAATTGACTCTGCAATGTAAAAGTAAATTTGAAAAAAATTGTAAATCCTGAAATGCAAAAAGTGTTTTAAAAAAAGAAATATCCTGACAGAGTGTCTCAAAGAAAGCCCAACATCAGCAAAGCAAATCCACAAGCTAGGATGGCATTTGCTCAAATATATGTAAAGCAACCAAAAGAATTTTGGAAAAAGTAATTTTCGTTCATGGAAGGAAATGCAACATTTTCGGATAGGATGGCAAGTAAAAAGTTTGAAAATCAAATATATGAATACAGGTCAAAAGTTTTCAGACAACTGTCAAATATGGAGGTGGCAATTAAATTTATCTGTGGTTTTATGATAAATATTGGGGTCAGCAACTTACATTTTATTGGTGATACAATGAATAAATATATCTTTGCATTCTCAAGCGATATTTGCAATAAATGGGCCATCCTCTACCACTGCCCTAGTGTTATTAAAACTATTGTACAAAGTCCAGACTTTAATTCCATTGAGCATGTGTAGGATGTTTTGCAGCAAAAACTATATGAACATCAAATTTCTAACAAGACATTTTAGTCGAAGCGAGGGCAAAAATCGATGGATCCTTTTTCGAAAAATCAGTCCAACCCATGCCAAATAGACTATAAGAGCTCATAAAAAGCAAAGGTAGCTCCATCCAGATAACTTTTAAGCCTGCATTGTTTTCCTTTATTTCATGGGAAGTGTCCCAATGCTTTTTTGAATACATTTTTTAAATACGATTTTCACTATTATCAACCATAACCATAATTGCATTAATATGAAAGTTTTGATTTATTGCAATTTTTAATCACAATAATATTTCTTTGTTTTAGTTTCAAGCGTATAATAAGTGAAATATGATAAAAATCCATTAACTTGTGAGGTGTCCAAATACTTTTTTTGACAGACTGTAAATTACATTAACCAAAAAATATTTCATTTTGCCAAATGCAGAATAACAAACACTAGCGAAAGAGGTAAAATACTAAAAGAATTTTCATCTAAAATGATTTATATTTCAGCTTCAAATCCTTATTAGTGGAAATGAATTTTTTTCCTGTTAGTTCTGAGTTTTCTAGTATTAATAATTTTAAAGCCAGTGCTTTCGACTAAATTTATTAAAACTTTTTTTGCAATGTAACAAAACGAATTTTATTAAATTGTTATTGAATAATGACAGAAACAATTAAAACATATAAAAATCAGTAATTTTTATACATGTTTCTTCCATTTTTTAGGTAGAAACACTGAGTATCAGTATCATGCAGTAATTTAAAAGGCAATCACAGTAAGGATAGGCGATGAGATTTCAAAATGGAAATATATAATTTAAATTGATATATTTTAATGTATCACGATTTAATTTTTTAATTTTTATATTTTTAGAGGGTATTTCCTTGTGACGCTCACGGGTTCTGAAAAAAAAATTCAGTAGTCAACACAAATGGCCTCGTTCTGCGAGAAATGAGAGTCAGGGAGAGTGATCAGAAATGCGAGTGAAAAGCTGAACTACTTTAAACAGGGAAAGAATTTCTGCTAAATATTCGACTCCTGCCACATGTTATACATCGTGAAAGACATTTCCACCCATTTCTCATCCGTGAGAGGAATGGATGGGTGAAGAGACTTCCCAAGGCACACTGGGTCTTCACAATCTTAGAGCCTCTTAGTCTGAAGGATGTGAGAGGCAAACCACTCAAACTTCCGACAAAAAAAATCTCAAAAGATTATTGGTTAAATACGATGATCTGACGTCCAATATTTTTACTATCTGTCCTGAAATTAAAAGTTACCTGTAGTAATTTTAATTTTTATAGAAAATAGATACTATTAAAAAAAACCCTGAAGACTAGCAGAATTAGCTTTTATTCTTCAAACACACTTATTAAAGAGCACAGGAACCAAAAACAATACATCGAAGAAATTAAAATGAAGCTTAAACTAGAAAATAATTACTTTTAGAAAGTGGATAGATTGAAATTATTACATTGTAATGTAGCGTTTTTGATTTTCTAGGTCATTCTTGATTTGAATTCCTTTTCCCGACAGAAAAAGTGTTTGGATATGGATTCATTGTCAAATATTGTCCTTTTGTTATCAATTAAATTGTTAAAATCCTAATCGGAGTTAATTTTTAAAAAGTGAGCTTCCAAAGAATTATGTTTTTCCACTTCACAAGAAATTTGGTTATTCTAGACTTCTTAAGAAAATATAGACAAAGTACAATGTTTATGCAGTTTTTAATCTCTTTCATGTTTTAGATTTTTTTATACAGTTCAAAAATTACAGATGCATTAAAATACTAATTTAATTTATTTTTTACATATGTTTTCGATTTTGCTAGAATCCTCACCTATTCCCTTGTCAAACATTCCGAAATGATTTTAAAAAATTAGTATTTTTTTTAGTTTGAATAAAATGGTGAAATATTTTGAATTAAGGTTGGCATTTTTCCCAGTGACTTCCGATAATGTAGCTCACAAAATAAACCATCAGGCTTTAAAGATAACTTTCTTGACTAAATGGCTTGTAAACGCAACTACCATGTGGTTTGCAATTCAATCAGGGAATTAATTCCCTGCAAATATATGCAATATAAGAGCTAATTTAGGAACAGCATTCAGGTTCTAGTTACAATGGAATAATAATTTTTCATAACTTAATAGTTTTAATGAATGGAGAAGGCAAGGAACGTAGTGCAATATCAGATTATTCGGAATGTTAATACATTAAAATTTATATAACTCGATACAACTTCTTTAAAATTCTGAAACAGTTCTAGAGTAATGGTATGCCTAAAAATTAGTGAATTCTAGTACCTTGTAGAAATGCTATTGTTTGATTCACACTATTTCATTACAATAAGACAAATTTGGAATTTTTAGGAAATGAGATTCAAAGTTTTTTTTAAAGCACATTATAAATTTTTATTGTTTAAAGATATCTTAAGAGGATGTTGCAAAAATGAGGCTAATCCGTTACAAATAGTGTCAGAGATTTTTATATCGCATTTTGTACGTTGGGTATTCCACAATCTGAGATGTGAATATATTTTCGACATATCATTGATATATTTCCGATATATCATTGAATGTATTTAGAGGCGTATGTGATGCAACAAAATTTGATGATCATTATTAAAGTTCGTCTTTAAGAGGACGATGAAGTCTATTAGACACTTCTGTAATTATTCACTTAGAATTCTGAATATTTTTATGCATATAAATTTATATATATATTTGTCAAATATCAAAACTCTTTAACTGATATAAATCAAATGTTATATAATTTTTAACATTTCAAAATATTCCGTCGGCGAAATTTTAAATTTTTTCCTCGTCATCTTATATAAATTTATTCAGAAGAAAATTACGTATAATATTGCAATTTCAATTATATGTTAATTTTTTTAGAAAGAATTTTTTAAACACACTGGATTTTTATAAGTTTATACTTCCCAGCTTTCTTTTAATGTTTAACCATAATCTTTACTATCAGTTTTATTTAATTTCCTCAAAAGTTAAGACACTCGGAACATTTCATTTAAATCTAAATAGAATATAATTTTGTGAAAAGTTATTTAAATGCACTTTTCCTTCTAAATTCTTCAAGTCTTCCTTTTACTAAACAATACATTTATAAGGTTATTTTAGTTGAATGTGAACAAATATTTGGGCGATGAAACAAGAATAAAATTTCATATTTCCGCTCATTTTTTGGCTTACTATAAATTAAAAATGTAAAAAAGTTCGAAATCGGTTTTTTCCGGACATCAAATTTTAAGCTTCCGTATATATGTTCTCCTGTATTCCTTTCAGACATAAAGTCCAATATAAATAACTTTTTTAAAAAAAACTGGCATGTAGTTTTATATTCTTTCATCAGTTGGAATGACTAGTAAAAGCATGTTTTCCCATATTATCCTTTTTTTTTTTTTGCAAAGTAGAACGCAGCAAACAGATTCTGTAACTTCTCTCAACCATTCAGCTAAGTCAGGATTGGTATTTTTTTCGTCAAATCCGTATTGAATATGGATTTTGAGCCACTCATTATTGAATTTATTTTTACAAATATACTCTGAATAAGCTCACAATTTCACAAATAATAAGCAAATCATACAATAAATGCATGTGCGTGAGTAAATCAGTATTACAAAAATACTTCCACAAATTGAATGTTACTCTTCCCGCCAGAGAAATTTATTCTATTTTCTCATGTAGTTAGTTACAGTAGCCCCGTGAATGCTCATTAGCAATTTGAAAATCTCATGAGGAGAAAAAAGATACCTGTATCTCAAATCTAAATTAGTCCAATCTATACATACAGGATGGGGGGATAAAAGAAAAAGGAGCGAATGGAAAAGAGGCGAGTTTTTGCGATTACTCACCAGCGAATGGTTTTGTTACGTTTTTCAAGAGTTATGGATACTATCTTTTCTTGATGATATGTTTGCATACTACAGAAAGGGGGAGCTGCAGTAGCTCCTGAGGATAAAGACCCTCGAGCATCCCGAGGGCAGAAATCTGACTTCTAGCTTATATGAAGGTGACACACACTCGCTTGCACAACCCCCCTTTCCAAGAGGGCGAGTCACCACAAACCTCACAGATAGAACATAGGGTGAATAATAACCATGCCAGAACCAGAACTCGCAACCCCTAGGCCAGGACGCAAGATCTTTCCGACTTGTAAATGTTTAGAGATATACATTTTTTAAATGGAAAAAAACCTGTACATTTCTGGTTTTTCAGAAATTTTGAAATTATCCCGAGTGTTTCCTATTTTTTAGACCATTTTCAAATCCACATGATTTTTCGTTTTTTTAGACGATTTTTAAATTTTCAGCAGTCCCCCCCTTTCATCCCGTACTGTGGAAACCCTGATTTTCTACTTAGTTACAAACACAATTATTTTTTTAGGCTCATAGCAATCAGACGGGAGGGATTTTTTGACTAATGGGTAAGAAAAGTGTTTCAAAAGGTTACGCTTTTAAAAGAGAGCATTTTGTAAATATAGAGATAATACGAGAATGCTTATAAATATTATGAAGAAAATAAAGAAAAAAAAAATAGCACATCAGCCTAGTGAAGTCCAAAACAGCCAAAATCTACTCACGCATATAAGCATTTGTGACAGAAAGGGCGCCAAAAGTGTCAGAATAGACTATTAAAATCAATAAATAATGCCAATTTAGTTAAAGATACATTTAATGACATGATTTACAAGGGGACAAAACTATTTAGGACAATAACATTGAACATATATGCATAAAAATAATACTCGGAGACTACATCATGCTTTACATTCGCTTCCAAGGCATGGACTGGTTGCTCATGGTAACGGCCGATAGAGAGCCGAGTAACAGTTACGGTTACACATTAAATTTTTTTGAATTTATTTATAGAGCTTTATTTTTTCAACAATAAAATTTTCAAAGTCACAAATAATCCAAAAATAGAAAGTCGAGTTAAACTGCATCATCGACCATTCTTACTTTCATCTTTGATGAATGCGATTTATGCAGAACTGATGAGAAAACAGGGTGTATCAAAACTCTTAACCGCGGCTTTTATTCGTTAAATATTGATCAAAGACATACACTGTAAATTACAAAGTTGCGTAAAAAAAGTTGCAAAATGTTATGAATGTATAAAATTTTCAGGGGATTAAACTTAAAAACTTAAAAAATTTTAATTTTTATACTGGCCCCGCACACACACACAAAATTCCCACTGAGTAAAATATACCCCATTTTCTAATTGTCATGTACAAAATTTCAGTATTTTATCACAAAAAGTCTCAAAGATAGGAAACTACATAAATGCTGACAACCCATTTTTAATGCCTGAGTATGAGTTCGCAAAGAGAAAAAATTCGGAGGTTCGTGTATTAAGGTTAAGCCACAAATTAACAAAGAAAGTAATGATTGAATAAATAATAATTTTGGTATTTATTTGTTCAAAAGTATTGAAAATTTGTAGAAATAATAACTTAAATCTTACATAATTTGTTCAAAATTTTTTTCATCCATGCCAATACAGAACTGCATTCGTCTGATGACACTTCTGTACACTATCCAGTTCTTGTTCGGTGATGTCACGACAACCCTCTAAAATGCGTTGTTGCAATGCTGCTTTATTTAAAGGAGGTGACATATAAACCGCTGCATTTAAATGACCCCACAAAAAGAATCCATAAGCATATATTTGCGTATGCAAACATTTATTTTTTTACAAGTTCATGACTGTGCTATTTTTAAGTTATATTCTGTAATTCATGATATAAAATTGTAAAGTATTTTCCAGGAAACAAATTTTAAAATTTGTATTTAAAACTAAATATATGAAGCATATTTTATTTTCTTAGGATGCATTCCTGCGTCACATCATCTGCAGAGAAGCTGTAAACATTTCCATTTTATTTTGTGGTTGACCCCCTTCACCAACTCTGCTTTAACATATTTTTGAGAATTTTCTTGATAAAATTCTGAAATTTTGTACTTGACCTTATTAGAGGAAGGGGCCTTTTTTTTGTACCGGGTCCATATAAAAATTTAAATTTTGTATTTTTTAAAGTTTAATCCCCTGAAAATTTTAATCAATTTTATAACATTTTGCACCTTTTTTAAGCAAATTTTTAATTTACAGTATATGTATACGATTAATATTTAAGAAATAAAAGCCGTGTTCAAGGGTTTTGAGACACCCTGTATTAGTTTTGAATAAAAATCGGTATGAAGCATTGATAAAAGCAGCTATCGGAAACAAAGCTCTCCCGATGGCATCACGACTCACAAGTAACTATATATAGGGACTTATCGTCACGATATCGAAAAATCGAATTTTCTTTCTTTTTTTGATAAATCGAATATTGGCGTAGTAACTCTAAGCACAGGAGAATGGGTTTTAAGAAAGACGTTCAGACATTTAAAGGAAATTAATCTAAAAATTATTCTAACCAAATAACATTAATTAAAAATTGTAAAAATATTACAAGGCAAATATTGAAAGAAAACTCCAAAGATACTCACATCGAAACCTTGCAATCGACCAACATTCATCATGTCATTTGCAGCTTTAGGAACAACATGCATGATCTGAACAGCTTTGCGTAGATTTTGAGCTTCTTCCTCGAGTCCCGCCTTTTCAGTGTATTTCAAAACGTCCTACGCAGTAAAATTACATTTCAGAAAAGAATAAAAACGGTTTATTGATTTTTGTGCGTATTGCTAATTTTATAAAAATATAAAAAGATGCAAAATTACCTTCAAAAGCAACTGATATTTCATTATTCTTTGAACCGGTTTAATTAGAAGATCAGGTATTTGCAATTTATGGCCAAGTTTCTGCCGAGCTTCCTGTTAGAAAAGATTTACATAGAATTAAATCCCTTTCCGAAATCTAAAAGAAATGAGAAAAGGAAAATGCAATAGATGGAATTTTTTGGGGGATTATCTCCGAAAAATTTAAATATTACAGCCCCATGGGAAAAAAGATATTAAAGCAACGATCTTAAACTTTTATTTTCATTTGTGCACTGATCTCCAGAGGAAAATACTGGCGCAGTATAGTCAAATACGGCTCTGGCGCCAACAAATCACCACTACCCGAGGAAAAACAGTACATTACACAAATATCATTTCCGGCTACTTTATTCGAAATTTAAAACTTTTTGGAGTCCATTTTGATATTTGCTTATGGATATTAAAATTAAGGTTTTAATTTATATATAAAAAGGTAAACAGTTTTATGCAAGGGAAAATGAATTTTATAATATACACAATGAATAGTCTTACAAATTTACATCCTAGTATTATTCTTATCAAAGAAATTTTGTCAAATTATTTCAAGCAAACCATTAGAGAACCTGTATCAAGTTTACACCTAATATTTACAGTTTGTTAATTTGAAATGAGATTTACAGAGGTAATATAGCAATGAAATTACCTTTTATAATGAATTTACCTTTTATAGACAAATTTGTATCATGAAGTTGACAACAAATAATAATAAATATCAGAAATATTTATACACGATGGAAATTTAATATACAGAGCCATAAATTCATTATGAAAATATCCGAAATATAAAATAAAGAATATCAAACATTTATAAAATTTTAGAATAATATGTCGGTTCATTTCCTAATATTTTCTCCTGCAATAATAAGATAATTGTTTATAGACTGATAATTTAAGAGCTAAATTGGACATATTTCATATTTTTCTATTGTAAATATACCATACAAATCGCAATCATACAAAGGCTTGAATTTAATATAAACATGTTTAAAATAAAACAAAAAGTAAATGGAACAACATAAATAAAATGAAAATTACCTCAAAGAAGGTATCTATATATTCTGAAACAATATATTCTGACTTTGGTTTGTTCTGGCAGTAAACAACATACATACTCAAACGGCGTTCATATCGTCTGAACAAAAGACCTAAACGCTGCGGCTCTTCTAAGCACTTCTCAATTTCAGCACAGAAGGAACTAAGTAATGAAATATTTTCACTAAATATATTGCTCGAAATGCATTGCGAAAATATGTGATGCATAAAATTACTTAATTTTAAATAGATAAGTAAAATATTTATTATTATGTAGTATATCCTACAGTACACTGCATGACAAAATATTGCACATGAATATATATATTAACATTTATATTTTATAAAGTGGAATTTAATATTACAAGTTATTTTTGAGTTAATACTTAATTGCAATACAAATTAAGTCTTATGTACAAAACTAAAGAAATTATATAACAAAAAATTAAATTAAATTTATTTCAATATTTTGAAAAAAGGCAATTTAATATATGGTATTTTGACACAAATTCTGGGTAAGAACTAGCTGCTCAATTTACAAGATTTATTCAAAGATCAAAGATAATAAACAGTTTCGAGTGGAACAAAAATGTATAATATAGGCAATTTAACGTGATTTAAGATAAAACATTAACATTTCATATTAAGAAAAGCAATGGTACTTAGAAATCTTAAAATAAATATTCAGAGTTATATTTCAAATCCTGTGGATTTAAAACAGATGTGCGAGTGATTCAACCATTATAGGTAAGATTACGATACTGGGTTAGAATATGGACAACAGAACTGGTCAACAAATGTCTATGAGTGTATCACGAGTGTCTAATGCGGAAAATATTTGCATCCATGCATCGTTTTGATAAACAAAAGCACATTTACAAATGTGTGAATCGAATGCAACTGATTCTCAAGTTTTATATACCAGGTTTCTAGTTTCCAGGCGGTAACCTGGTTGGTAGAGCGTCAGTATCGTAACAGAAAGGTCGTGGGTTCTGTCCTCGTCTAGTCCCAAGACCGCCGTGTTGGCTAATGGCAGTTGGAGCATGTTAAATAGGTCGTAACTGCAAAGTCCTCCAAGTTCCCATAACAAAACGATACCTCTGGGGGTACTGAATCAGGGATGAGTCGGTCTCTGATTTGAATCTAAATTCTGATTTGCTGATGGATGAATGAGTGTATGAATGAATTCGACCGCCCCCTAAAAAGGGTTGTGTCATGTGTGTTCGAGCAAAGTCGTCCTTTCACCTGAACGGTGCTCGTTAACAACAAAAGACGCACACCTCTGCCTTAATCGAAACAGCTCTGCTAATTCGGCTTGGTTTGACCAAGTAGAATTACAACAACAACAATAGTTTTCTAGTCACTTAAATCAGATGTATATTCAATACATTCTGAATCATCACAAAAGGTGCATCGATTCCTGGCCTTATCCTAATAAAGTAACCCTTTCACACACGCGCGTTGGTAACGTCAAGAAAAAATTCACATAATCCCACAGTAACAGACGTAAGTTTCAGTTTAGTTTAGGTTTGAGTTCTGGTTGATAAAACCTGTAAGAACGAAACCAGAGATGGTTATGAGCTTTATGAAGAATTCGTGCACGTAAAATGAAATATATGTAAATATCTGTATACAATTATCTGTGCATATGTCCTCATCCTGCAAATAAAAAAGACGATTTAAAGGATAATGCTTGGATTAATGATTTTGATGTTTATGTGATCAAATTTACCTTGGAATACCTCGATTCTATCTCATTTAGAAGATCCCGACATGACAAGGTAAGAGTGTATTTTATCTTACATTTTGATAAATTTGAGGCCTAGAAATCCTCCCCCCTCAAAAAAAAAAAAGAGAATGCCCAATAAAAGTAGTATTGCAGCAGACTTTGCTGCACGTAAATAAATGCATCTCTCTGGTTTTCAACATATCTGAGATCCCAGTGGTATATTCGTCAAACTCTGCTGTTAAGTGACGTACCCGATTTGTACAACCCGGTAAAAATAGCAATCAAAAGCTAAATTTACAAAATTCCAGTGAAGGAAAACATTAAAATGCATATGAAAAGCCGTTATGTCAGCAGTGTAAACTGAATAATGTACAGGAAAGATGTGGCTATTACAGGTATATTCCTTAGTAACTTTGAAACCGATCCATAATCAGCCGTTTATAACTATCTTAGTGGGAAGAGTAAGGAAGAAACAATAGCTGAAACTTATATACAGGGTGTCTATAAAAGAACTCCGGGGTTTTAAAAATTCATATCTCACTAACTATAAAAGATAGCAAAATTTAGTCGATTTATCTGAAAAGAGTAGCTCAAAAAGTTTTACTCATACGAATTGGGAATGTTTGCATCAAATGTTGGCGGCGCTGCAGGGCGTTGACCTTGAAATGATGGCGACACCGCAACAAAAGGCTCAATGTGTTATTTGGCTCATAGAAACGAAGTCTGTAGTTACCGTACAAAGAAACTTTCGACGTAACTATGGTGTTGACCCGCCTTCTGACAAAACCATTCGTCAATGGTTCAGTGCATTTAAGGAAACAGGAAATGTTTTAAAGCAAAAGTCGCCGGGTAGGCCGAGTGTGTCTCAAGAGAAAGTGGACAGAATCCGAGATTCATGCCTTCGAAGCCCTAAGAAATTGTTGACAAGACGCAGTCTGGAGTTGGGGTTACCAAGATCAACTGTCGGTAAGGTACTTCATAAAAGACTACGTTTAACTGCTTACAACTTGTACACCACATCAAACCAGCAGACAAGGTTAAGAGATACGACTTTGCTGTTTCAATGCTAGATAAAATTGATGACAATAATGGTTTTTTAAAAAGTGTAATTTTTAGTGACGAAGCTTCTTTTCATATGAATGGTCACTTAAACCGGCATAATTACAGAATTTGGGGTTCTGAGCCGCCCCATGAGTTCGTCGAGTACGAACGCGACACGCCCAAAGTAAATGTTTGGTGTGCGCTTTTGCATGACAGAATCACAGGTCCGTTTACTTTTATTGAAAGAAATATCAATGGTGATGTATGCTGTGATATGTTGGAGGAGTATCTTTTTCCTCAGTTAGATGACATTGATGCGGAGAAAGGTTTAGTTTACTTTCAACAAGATGGGGCCCCGCCACACTTTAGTTTACGTGTGCGTGAGGCATTGGACGCTCGGCTCGGCAACAAATGGATCGGATGGGAGGGACCTATTCCATAGCCTCCAAGGAGCCCTGATCTGACTCCGTTGGATTTTTTCTTCTGGGGGCATATCAAGAATCTTGTGTATGCAGAGAAAATTCTTGATGTTCAACATCTCAGGGAACGAATAGTCAATTGTGTGGCAACCGTCCCCCCAGACATGCTCGCCAGGACATGGGAAGAGGTAGAATACCGTTTAGACGTCTGCCGTGCCACTAACGGGGCTCATATAGAACTTTACTAAGTGTTAAAAAAAACTTGAAAATGTAAGCTTTTCAGTCATGTATAAAACATGTATGTATGTTTTTTATTTCATTAAAATATTTTGCCTCAAAATCCCGGAGTTCTTTTATAGACACCCTGTATATCAAAATGAGCTTTACAGAAATCAATAAAAGGTTTGATGCAAACAAAGAATGCCACATTTCCAGGATAAAAGGAAGGATAAGCAGGTAGAATGGAAGTAAAATGAGTGACATAAATTATAAGTTTTATGCATTCAAAAAAAGGTGGGGAGGCGCTTGCTGTGGGACAAGTATTACATAGAAGATCCAAGAATTGCTCAATAGTGGTACGTTCTAAAGAAGGACTGGCTACGATCGGAATTTTAAAAGAAATGTAGATAACATAGAAAACGTGGTAGTGAATTACTAGCCACACTGGACAAGGTGTGCGAAAAGTTTCAGAATAAATTCTTAGATCAGAGTACTGAATTTTTCAAGAATTTTTTTTTCAAATCAGAACTATTGGCCAAGCCACTGACTCTGTCATAAATTAAAACATCATGAACTCAGAATAATAAAGTACTCTCAGTACCTTTTTAGACAGAATTTGAATAATATTTAACATTTTTTTTACATTTCTTTTATAGAAATGAAATGAGAGGATGAAAATTTCATATCGAAAATCTAGAAATCTAACCTCGGAAACTACAGGAATGACCCAGTTTCTGATTAAATAAAATAGTGCACGTTCAGAATGAAAACAGAGCTTTTTGCAGAAATAATGGCAACAATAATCTTTAAAATCCATAAATGATTAAAATATTTAGGAAAATACATTTTTGATACAGATCGTTAGTTTCCTTTACTTTCTTTCATATACATTTACAAGATGTAATAGAATTTGATAAGGGACATCAGCTGAATCCAATCCCCTCTTAGTTACGTATCGAAACTTTACGTGCAAGGCATTTGTATGCTTAAATGAAACAATATTTTGTCAGGTATCTTCTAAAAATACCCGATATTTTTTGCTTTAATCGCTTCACATCAGGCAAGCATTTCACCGCAGCTTGGTGAGCTTATACAAGCCAGAACAACTTAATTAACAACAACCAGAACTTGTAGGAATAGCAACATCAATAGCATGCACTATTGTTTGAGTGATTTGTATAGCGGTAGCGAAAATACTCACAAAATCACGCATTGCCTCAATGATAGCAGCTAACTGCTAAAAAGCATCTTGTCTGTTCTTAGGAAATAGGTAGATGCGTCACCCTAACGATATCGGAATGAAAAATAAAAATTGGAAAGTAATCACAGTTGCGAAAATCAATTAAAACTGCCAAATACAAGGACAGCGGTGACAGAAAGGTCATCCTAACCTTTTCTATACTAACTCGAAAACTCTAGGATTTCTTGCCAGTTGAAAAGCTATATAAGAGAAAAGGGTTAAAAAAATCAGTATTAAGGTTACATTCAAAGGGTTACCACTTAAATCTGGAAAAAAGTTCCCTCGGAACTCCCTGTATGTATATTCACGATGTGAGAAAACGTGCTAATATAATTCATTTGCTAATTATAATGGAACATATATATTTGAAATATAGCAAATTAAAAGATGGTTTAGATTTGCACTCAGAAAAAAATTCTTCATTGTCTAGAGTTTAACAAGACAAAATTTACATATTAAGGAAGAGCGATATATTATCTCTCATGTTTAATTGTAAGACACGCTAGATTAAGAATTGAGGTGAAATAAAGTGCAAAACATTTTTATTATCATAATACAAATCCTATAATGATTACTTAACAAAAATATTACAAAGTAAGTTTTTAAAATTTATTCATTAACTGTTCACAATTCAAGTACACTGATGGGAAAAAAATCTCAACACCAAGAAAAAATTATCGTTCAGTAATGAAATTTTAGGAATACATTTGTCTAGGAAACATATTTAATTGATTAAAGTTTCAAGATCACAGGTAGAGCCATTTCAAATGTGAAATGTTGGTACATTAGTAACCGGTGTGACCGCCAGAATTTTGAATGCAAGCATGCAAACGTGCATGCATTGTGTCGTATATCAGTTTGTGGGATGGAGTTCCATGTCGGTTGCACTTGGGCGGTCAATGCAGGGACGGTTAATGCTGGTTGTGGATGACGCTGGAGTTGTCGCCCAATGATGTCCCATACGTGCTCGATTGGAGAAAGATATGGTGATCTAACAGGCCAAGGCAACATGTCAACACTCTGTAGAGCCTGTTGGGTTACAACAGCTGTATGAGGGCGAGCGTTATCCTGTTGGAAAACACCCCCTTGAATGCTGTTCATGAATGACGGCACAACAGGTTGTATCACTCGACTGACGTACAAATTTGCAGTCAGGGTGCGTGGGATAACCACGAGAGTGCTGCTGTCATACGAAATTACTCCCCAAACCATAGCTCCAGGAGTAGGCCCTGTGTGTCTAGGCCGCAGACAGGTCACTAGCAGGCGTTCAGCTGGCCTCCTTCTAACCAATAAACGGCTATCAATGCGATCAAGGCAGAACCGGCTTTCATCAGAAAACACAACAGATCTCCACTCCTTCCTCCAATGAGCTCTAGCTTGACACCACTCACGTCGCAAACGGCAGTGGTTTGGAGTCAGTGGAATGCACTGTACAGGGCGTCTGGCTCGGAGCTGTCCTTGAAGCAACCGATTTGCAACAGTTCGTTGTGTCACTGTGGTGCCAACTGCAGCTCGAATTTCAGCTGCAGACGCAGTACGATTAGCCACAGCCATACGCCGAATACGACGGTCTTCCCTCTCAGTAGTATCACGTGGCCGCCCGGAACCTGGTCTTCTCGAGGCAGTACCTTCTCTTGACCACTGCCGCCAATACTCATGCACAGTGGATACATTCCTGCCACGTCTTTCAGCAATATCGCGGAAAGAAAACCCACCTTCTCGTAGCCCTACAACACGATCTCGTTCAAACTCAGTGAGCTGTTGATAATGGCTTCTTCGTCTTCTCAGAGGCATCCTTGACTAACATTAACCCACTACGTCAAATCTCAACTGTAAATAACGATCACAAACCTTACAGCGCATATTTAAAGCAAACCTCATTTGCATGTTCATAGTGTCGCTACTAGCGCCACACTTACGCGCGTTGCTCGAAATTTGAATCGACGTCATCTTTCAGATGTATAAACACGTCTACCAAATTTCGTTTATATAGCACAGCTCCTTCCTAGTGTTGGGATTTTTTTCCATCAGTGTATTTGGGCATCAATTTTCGCAACTTCTGCATTTATTTTTAACCATCTGCTTTATGGAGTTATTGGACGTAATCCTTAACAAATAAGGTACAACATTTCTGCTTGATCTAACGTATACTTTTCAGCTATTTGACTTCCAGTGAACATATGTGAAAATATTTCCGAAACATCATTGAATGAATTAACGGACGAATATGATGTAACAATTTATAATACACATAAAAATTCAGCTTTCAAAAATTGTTCTTGAGCTAAAAAGTACGAAATCAGTTTATTTTCGGACATTAAATCTGATTTTTTCGGATTCGGCATGTCATTCATTCCTTTTAGATACTAGGTTCAGCATCAGTGATACACATTTTTGAGCTGGCATGCAGTTCTTGAATGTTTTCCTCTTTTTGGCAAGATTACTATGCCCTGTGCCTGTTTTCCTATTTTATTTAAGATTATCTTCTAACAAAGCGAGCAGTAGGCAATAAATTGATTTTATGGAACTTCACCAAAACTCATTCAGAAAAATCAGGAGAGATTTTTTTTATTTGTCTAACGTATGCGTATTAGCTGCAATTTAGAAATCTCATGGGAAAAGGAGAGAAAGAAAATGGGAGAGGATTGAACATTATAAATCGCGAATGATATTGTTTCGCATCTGGAATCTATAACTATGATCTTATATTCTTGAACCTTTAGAGATAGGCAATTTTTTGGATGGGAAAAATAAATAAAACTTAAAGTTCACAGTATTTTCTCTGTTTTTACGAAAATTTTCAAATTTCCCTGCATTTCGCCGGCTTCTTAGACGCTTTTTAAATTCCCTGTGTTTTCCCCTGTTTTCCCAGTGGCCTGGCCACCCTTATTCGCTACACTATAATCATGACAAGTATATAATACAACTATGAAAAAATGATAATGTTTGTTGAGAAAGATTATTCATGAAATTTAATCTGAAGATTAATATGGTTGAAGAAGGACTCGATAGGGTATATTGATGAACAAATAGTAGATAGAGGAAAAACATTTTTATTATCTTTTAGAAATTACAAGATTATAAAATTTCTTGCTTAGATCTTCAAAATTTTGTTTTCTTCAACCCTTATCATTATGGTTCGAGGTCATATATGCGGTGATAAGACTAAGGTGAAAAGACTTGGTGAGTGTAGCTAGTGGCATAATGAAATGGATTGCTAATTTCCCCGCAGTCACAGTGGTTAGTGTTTTGAAATATGGGGGAAATGAGTTTTAACCTGCTACAAAGATTATATCTTACCTATTTTACAGTGTTGAGTTTAAGGAGACTTTGCATATGATTTGGTAAAAATTTCCGTCAGTTGAACAGTCTTCTCATTCTTCTTGCTGTCGTTGAAAACACGGTTTTTAATTATATCTTTAAAGACTTTCTTGATACTGAGCATTGTATGGAAAAATCTGAAGATATAGTCTGTTTGAAAAAGAATTCTGCTGCCTCGTTGTCATAAAGGCCGTATATGCTTTAATCCATCGTAGTAGTCAAGTAAAACGGTTTAGATTTTTTGAGCTGTTGAGCTTCGGGTTGAATACGAGAAGATTGCCGCTGGATTCATTTGCGCTCCATACCCTCGCATTGATGACTTATTTTCTAGTGTATTTACGTGCTTTAATGGTTAAAAATCAGCCCGAAAGACAGAGCTCCTTACTTACCATTTGCCAAGTCACTAATGGAAGAATTGGTCATTTTGGAAGACGCAAAATGCAGTTTGTTATTGCATTTAGTTGCATCTATGAGAATATCTGTTTTATTTGGCATTCGATGATTCAAAAGAGTTTTCATGCGCCTCATTTGCTTGCTTTTTTATCAATTCTATAATCTCATTTCCACTTCAGACTTCATGTTCTATTTTTACTGTAGAAATCACTGCCATCCTTCATGCATTATCTCGTTTTTCAAACAGTCCACCTCATAGCTATATCATTTATTCATATTCAAAAATCAGTTTAGATACGTTGACATCACACCACCATTAATCTCATCCATTGATTTTTAACATTCTTGAACTATTGATTATCTCACTTGCAAGGGGTTCCAAGTTCTCTTCTGAAGGTTTGTATACCAGGAAATGAATTAGCAGACAATCTAGAGAAATCTGCAAGCAGTGATAAAAATCTCCTATTTCATTAAAAAATATAAAAAATCACGTTAAATCTAGTTCTGCATTTAAAATAGCTAACCCAGTGGAATCTTACTGAGGTAAATAAAAAACAATAAAACTCCTAATTATATGTTGGACTTGTTTGTCTGGTAGAAAACTTGATGCAATTCCTACCCGATTAAGAATTGGCTACACAGGTTCACACAAAAGCATTTACTGTTGGAGGAACTGCACCCCGATAAACAATATGTCAGTGTCCTATGACAGTATATTATATATAATATCCCTATTTTAATGGAATGTTCACAATTTAATAATGAATGCATTGCTGCTTTCATTCTTCCTACATAAAATTAAAAAACCTTCTTCATTAAGTTCCCCATCTTTTTACTTTTTAAAAAATTGTTTTTTACTTTTTAATACGGTTCTAAAACAACTTTTGGATTGTGCTTTACCACACTATTACATTTAGCAGTTTTTACAGTTTGTTAGTTCCTGAAGACAATTTAGAAACAAACTTCTAAAATAAGATCTACTCTCACTATATATTTAGCGTAGTTTAATCATAAACGGTTCTTGTGTCAATAAATTCCATCAAACCAAACTTATTTGAAGGTTGGAATTTTTGTTTTAGGGAGATCCTATCTTCAAAAAGGATGTCTGAATGTTAGGTTTACAGATAGAACCATTTAATCTCAAACTCTTCAGGGTGGAACGTTAAATTCTGGAAATAATTTGACATTAAAACGCGTTGCTCTAACATAGATTGCTTCTGATTTTACTTTAATGTGAGATGTTGGAGAATTCTTTCAAACTTGTAGTATGGCAGTTGTGCAGAGGATGCGGGGAAAACGCCAGAAATGTTGAAATCTAATGAAGAGACTGTTCGTCTAGGCTAGTGATTTTTTTTTTCAGTTTTATGTGAGCATCGTTATTTATATTAAGAGAATTGATCAATCAATTACCTACTAGAATTTCAGCTCTATATCACCACATTAGAATTCATTAAAGTCGTCGAGTTAAATGAAAGCCGATGAACCAAAAAGTTGAGTTTCTTTTTTATGGAATAGTATCAAGCAGAGAAATACGACAGACAATAACTACGGATTTGCTGATGAGCTAACAAGTTTTTGATTTGTAAGACCTCAATCAATATGAAGTGGCATACTGGACTAGTAATTTGCCGTTGGAATACAAACACTCCTAATGCCCATTTTTTTGTACCTGTATTTTATCGCATACAAAAGTGAATTTTAGATATCTTTCAAAAATTTAATGTTTCCTGTAAAATTATAAAGATTTTCTGATAACGCTTCCGGACTGATTTGAAGCCAGTCAACTTTGAACGATATTCCCGACAGTTTCAGGAAATGAGGCCGACTCAATATATTTGGGTTTTATTCGCTTTCTTCAGTTCTGTCTGCATTATTACCATTTAAGGGAATATATCTTTCTCAAAGTGAAAAAACACAATGGATATATCATCGGAATCGGATGGATGAGTTTTAATAGTACTTTCGTTATCTGCATCGAAGGTTGAATTGTTGATAACTTTCAAACGGAGGTGGTCGTAGAGGTTTACCAACATAATTTCTCTATTATAGCTTCAAAATAAACCATACTAACATATTTACTTAAATTCTTTTTAATATTAATTAGCTCATTAAAATTCTTCTCCCTCTTTCTTTTCTTTTTAATTTAGATACTGGCCCAAAATTTTCTTTTATTGTTAAAAATGTGCCATGATATTTGTAAAAAATCTTTTTCTCTTTTACTAGGAATCAAAAGATTGTCAATATTTCAATCTATTTTTGAAAAGAATTTATCTTGAGACTTAAAAGATCCGGAATTTAATTCTAGAAGAGAAATATTTCATTCTAGGTTTTAGTATATGAATCAAAACATAAATCGGCATCACCATCCAAAAAGCTCATGCAGATAGTAGCTACTGATCATATTTCTATATATACAATTCTCTATATAATGACAATATTTTAATATATACTAACCATAATTCAAGCTGAAATCTATACACAGAGTTTTATCCGAGTCCAGCGACCACGCTTAAATTGCATCCAAAGAAAGTGAGCGTTCGTTTGATTTCTAACCGACTTATAATTTAAATAACTAGTAATAGAATGGGGACACAGAGCACTTAAAATTTACAGAGTTGTCGCACATGGCAATACGAGGGGGTTTGGGCTGTCCATGAGAAGAAAGCCTGATGCAAACGGAACAGAAATGTTTACTCATGGAGTCTCCACACTAGTAACTGAAAAGACAAAGAGACAGAGAGAAAAAGCAAAAAGTAGAGAAGAGTATAAACCAGAAGGTCAGATCACTATAGTACATAGAGTTCATGATATCTTGGTACCTAAGAAAAAGGTACCAGAGCACCGGAGGGTTAGGAAGGAATGGAAATGGTAGAATAACACATAACTCAGTATACCCCAAATGTTTTGGGGAGAAGCGAAATATAATAAAAGCATAAATTCGGTTTCAAGCAAAACTTCGCAGTGTTCAAGAAGTTTCTATTAACCCATTCAAGATAAACAGAAAGAGAAGGAGTAAAAGAATATTACATTGTAGTGAAATGGAATACCTGCTCATCAGTAGCAATAAATAATACACTGATGGAAAAAAAAATCCCAACACCAAGAAAAAATTATTGTACAGTAATGAAATTTTAGGAATACATTTGTCTAGGTAACATATTTAATTGATTAAAGTTTCAAGATCACAGGTAGATCCATTGGCGAGAAGAGCCATTTCAAATGTGAAATGTTGGTACATTAGTAACCGGCGTAACCGCCAGAATTTTGAATGCAAGCATGCAAATGTGCATGCATTGTGTCGTACAGGTGTCGGATATCAGTTTGTGGGATGGAGTTCCATGCCTGTTGCACTTGGGCGGTCAATGCAGGGACGGTTAATGCTGGTTGTAGATGAAGCTGGAGTTGTCGTCCAATAATGTCCCATACGTGCTCGATTGGAGAAAGATCTGGTGATCTAGCAGGCCAAGGAAACAAGTCGACACTCTGTAGAGCATGTTGGATTACAACAGCGGTATGAGGGCGAGCGTAATCCTGTTGGAAAACACACCCTTGAATGCTGTTCATGAATGGCAGCACAACAGGTTGTATCATTAGACTGACGAACAAATTTGCAGTCAGGGTGCGTGGGATAACCACGAGAGTGCTCCTGCTGTCATACGAAATTGCTCCTCAAACCATAACTCCAGCAGTAGGCCCTGTGTGTCTAGGCCGCAGACAGGTCACTAGCAGGCGTTCACCTGTCCTTCTAACCAACAAACGGCTATCACTGCGACCAAGGCAGAACCGGCTTTCATCAGAAAACACAACAGATCTCCACTCCGTCCTCCAATGAGCTCTAGCTTGACACCACTCACGTCGCAAACGGCAGTGGTTTGGAGTCAGTGGAATGCACTGTACAGGGCATCTGGCTCGGAGCTGTCCTTGAAGCAACCGATTTGTAACAGTTCGTTGTGTCACTGTGGTGCCAACTGCAGCTCGAATTTCAGCTGCAGACGAAGTACGATTAGCCACAGCCTTACGCCGAATACGGTGGTCCTCCCTCTCAGTAGTACCACGTGGCCGCCCGGAACCTGGTCTTCTCGAGGCAGTACCTTCCCTTGACCCCCTTGACCACTGCCGCCAATACTCATGCACAGTGGATACATTCCTGCCAAGTCTTTCAGCAATATCGAGGAAAGAAAAGCCACCTTCTTGTAGCCCTACAACATGGCCTCGTTCAAACTCAGTGAGCTGTTGATAATGGCTACTTCGTCTTCTCAGAGGCATCCTTGACTAACATTAACCCACTATGTCAAATCTCAACTTCAAATAACGATCACGAACCTTACAGCGCTTATTTAAAGCAAACCTCATTTGCATGTTCATAGTGTCGCTACTAGCGCCACACTTACTCGCGTAGCTTGAAATTTGAATCGACGTCATCTTTCACTTATACCGTGATATTTATGCCGTATTCAATGAAAAAAAAAAACCGTACTTTTCGCCTTCCCAAATTAGAAACAAAACGTTTTGACAGCGGATCCTGGGGACAATTTATAAAAATTCACGATGATGATAGTATTGATTGGGATGATAAAGTTTAGCATCTTTTGTAAGCTAGAGAAATTGGTTCATCAACAAGAGATTTAGTAAAATGTTTCCAGCCGCTGGGCTCAAATTATAATAAAGCTATTGAACAACAGAAATCGCGTTTTACCAAAGATGAATCGTTGATCCAAATTTATGTTCATGAACTTTTAAATCTCGGTTTAATGCAAGCAAAGTATGAAAAAAAATTACTTTACGTGTTCTTCATGGTAAATTAGAAATCCAGTTAACAGTATTGGAGCCATTAGGAGAGACATCTGTAAAAGTACGAAGCAGTGCTGTACTTACTTATTAGTTTCTGCGTTTCCGGAAGATCTTATAAAACAGAGGGAACAAACACATAGCAGAGCTCAAAATAAAGACAAACCGAATATTTTGGGAAACTTGTTAGAATTTCTTCGATCAGAAGTTGAAAATAATGAGAGATTACAATCGGTCCGATCCGGTTTTCAAAGGATCAAGAGTTCCAAAGAATTAAACTAAAAGATAAAATTTCTACGGTTGCTTGAATTGTATATAGTGAAAAGAAAAGAGTTGACAAAAATGACAAACAATGAACATTTTGTAATAAGTCTTTTCATAATACATCAGAATGCTTTAAAGCTCCTGATATGTCACTGGAATAGAAATATTAACGGAGAAAGATGTGAGCTTTGTTTGTTTGAAACCAGGGCATAATTAGAAGATTTGAAAGACCTATTTGAAGTGCATTATATACAAGAAAAATATAGTAATATACATCCAAATATAAATCAAACAAAATAAAATTGATCACCTGAACTGGATGCCAAGGTTCTTTTGTCACCAAGAAATTCATCTACATAATTGTCAACGATGTTGGTGACAATCATCAATAAAGACAGATTTTAATTATCCGAGGATTATTCGATATTGGAGCTCAGAGATCTTTGATAACAGAAGATATTGTGTATAAACTGGGTTTGGATTCAGTAGATCAAGAAATGTTGTGTCGGACTTTTGTGTGTGTGTGTGGGGAGTGGGGGTGGGGGGGCAATGAAACTAAACAAAGTCCCATACTGTTTATAACATTACATTGCAAAGCTTGCGCTCCAATTTCAGATACATTTCCGTTTTAGATGAAAAGAAAGTATGTAGTGCTGCTATTCCTAGCATAAATAATCCTAAAATTTTTTCCATTTTGAAAAGAAAAAATATAGAACTAAATGACACAGGTGAAGATACTCCTGAAATAGGTTTATTAATAGGAACAGATTCTCTTGCTACATTATTGACAGGATCAATCTAATTCACTGATAAAAATTTAGTAAATATAAAAACAAAATTTGAATGGAACTTCAAGGTAAATAAAAGAAACAATCAAAATCTTTGACGAATATTATTTATTTTACCAATTTCGATTTGACGGAATTATGGAGCCTAGATGCCATTGGTATATGAGATCCTGTAAAAGTTAAGGCAGGTAGCCGATCAAGGAACAGTTGATTTTTTCGCTAAACTATTTTAAAAAATGAAGACAAAATATATGAAATATGTTTTCGATGCAAAAGCGGGCATCTCGAATCAGAAATCAACAAAATATTAGCCACTAAACGTTTGATGTCCACTGCAAAAAATATCTAATTCGATCAGGACATTTAAGCGAATCTGATAATGTGCAGAGTAAAGGACACTATTTACCCCACAATCCAGTAATAAAGACTGGGAATGCAACTACAAAGATTTGCCCAGTTTTCGATGCTTTAGTAAAAGACTAAAGAAAATTGTTTGAATAATTACTTAGAAAAAGGTCCAAATTTATTAGAATTAGCACCAAAATCGATATTGTAATTCAAAAAAAAAAAAAAAAACCTCCATTGGAATAACATTAAATATTAAAAGAGGATTTTATACAAATCAGCCTGAACTCTATGGGAGAGATTATCTTAAGTTTTTATGGTGGAAAGAGCGAGAGGCATTAATCACCTTGAGACGTAGTAGAGCGGTATTTGGTGCTTCCCCTTATCCATTTTTACTTGAGGAAACGATAGCTCGTCCTTTAGAGAATGTTCCAGATGGAAGGAAGAAAAGAGCTCGTCAACTTCAAAAATCTTTTTATGTTTAGAAACGAAGAGAGAGGAGGCCACTTTTATTTCTGAAGCTAAAGGGAGGATCTCTGCAGCCAAATTTGATTTACAAAGTTGTGTTACTTCTGAAAAAATTGTAGAAAAAACGCAACAGAGATATATTTCAATACTAGGACTTTCTTGGGATACTGAAAATGAAATTTTTTGTAAAAATGCTGTTAGAATTTCAGAAGCACACGTTAGTAAAGAACACTATTATTTGTTGTTAAACGAATATACGACTCAATAGGATTTACGAGTCCAACTACTCTGATTTCAAAGATCATTCTACAAAAACCAAGAAATAAGAAAAAATTACTGGGATGATGTGATTCCACCAGATATATGTAAGAATTTTTAGCCCAATACAGACAAGGTAAATCTGCTAAAATATTGCAAAATTCCACAAAGACTCATTTCAAATCCTTTTAAAGATTGACAGAAGTCTTCACTGTTTCAGAGACGCCAGTGAAGTCTCTTATGCCGCATGTATTTTCATACGTGCTGAATATAATGAGAACATTTCAGTTCAGCTAAGTAGCAAGTAAATCAAGAGTGTCGCCAACAAAGGAAATGTCAATTAATCAATTAGAGCTATTGGAAATTCTCATATTAACCTGACTATATTGCCAGGCGGTAACTGGACTTGAGGTAAAATTGAATTAAGTATACCTCGAATTGACTCGGATTGACTCGCTGTCTTAACTTGGATTGAACTAGAAAATTCTTGGAATACCTTTGTAAGAAATAGAATAACAGAAATAAGAAAATATACCAATTCTGATAATTGGCATTTCGTACCAGGTCTTATTAAACCAGCCGGCCTTCCTTCAAGAGGTTATAATGCAAAGATTTTATCGAAGGGCAATTGGTGAGAAGGTCCAGAATGGTTATTAAAGTCACATAATTCTAGCCTTTGAATGAGAAAAAAATTATTGATGAAAATTTAGTTGAATCGGTGAAAAGGAATAAAATAATTAGTAGTGTGGAGCATGAATCAGTTAACTTTGCTGACAATTTAATATACTCCGCGAAATATACAAAGATTTTCAGAATCTGGCTCAGATATTATATTTCAGTAAAAAATGTCGGCTGAAGGAAAAATGTAAGGAATTTTCCTTACTAAATGTAAGAAATGGGAACTAACCTATAAAGAAGTATAATCAGCTGAAAACTGTTTGCTGAAGCTAATTAAAAAGGGAAATTTTGCAAGAAGCAAAATGAAATAGGTAAATATGCAAACTTTTAAAGATGATTCTGACGTTATTAAATATAAGAACTAAGTTTGAAGCGAAGCGAACTGTTAGATGATGACGAGAATTTTAAATGCCCAATATTTTTGTCGGGTAACCATGAAATTATTCGTCGATTACTAAAACAGAAACATTATGAGATACTGCAGGCCGGACATCGAACTCTCCTTTCCAATTTGAGGGAAAATAACAGGATCATTTTATCAATGAATTAGCAAAATAAGCCCTTATTGTATTACTTTTTAATGATTTAAAGCCAAACTTACTGAGTCACATTTAATAGTTCTTCTTAAGTGAAGAATAAAAGCTTTTGCAGCGTTTGAAGTCACAGGGTTTGATTTGGCCCTTGTTTTTCGCGTTTTGGAGAAAAGACAGATGTCCTTTTTATCTGTGCAATTAATAGGGCTGTTCATCTTGATTTCGTCAATTCCTTGTCCACAAATGCTTTTATAATAATTTTAAAAAGAATTTTTACTAGGAGAGGTCATGTTAACGCTCATGTCTAGGAGAGGTCATGTAACTGATAACGGCGAATTTCGGTTCAAGTAAAGCATTGAAAAAAATTCTAAATTGGGAGAAGATTATGTCGTTTTACACTATCAAAAAATTAAATGGAATTTCAACCCTCCAAATGCTGCATGGTGGGGTGGACAGTGGAATCCACAAGTTAAAAGAAAATTTGGGCCGAAAGAGTACTGATTATGAAGAACTGGAAATACTTATCCGTGACTGTGTAAATACAATTCCAGGACACTGACATATATTGAAGATAATTAAGAAGGCCTAATGCCAATGGCACCTAATTGTTTCTTGAAAGCATTCGTAGTAGTGATAGAACTGACTTAGACGAAATCGAAAGTAAAAGCATAAATAGAAGATTACGTTTTAATCAAAAACTAAAGCATAATTGAAGAATGAGATTTCGCAATAAATACTTAGCAATGTTAGTGCATAAAGGTCACAAAAGAGTGGAATCTTTGAATGTTGGAGATGAAAGTGTTAGAAAATGCCTTCACTGGGCATTAGGAATTGTAACTGCAGCCCTGAATGGAGCAGATGGACACTCAAGAGTCGCCAAAGTAAGAACAGCCCAAGAGATAAAATTAAGATAATTCCAAAGATGTTATTCCTTGAAAATTAGTAATTCTGAAAAATTATCATTCATAGCTCTATAAATAGGATAAAATTACAGACTCAATTTCAGTTATTTCAGGTCAAGGTTCCAGCGAAGACGATTATATAACCAAAGTAGCTACTAATGTTGTTACTAAAGCTGGTCGACGCATTAAAATTCCCAATAGACTGGATTTATACCTTTTGTTGCAATTTCAGGTACACCATAAAATTGGAAGGTGAGATATTATGTTTGCGTAATACTAGTTACCTCGAGTGTACTATCTTACCGACTGAAACTTCAACTGATATAATTTCGATATACTAGAAGAAACGAACAGCTTTTATTAAAGATGACACCAGTTCAGGCGATTCGTGTCAGAAAAATTGATGATAGGTCGAGTTGACAGTGATATGCAACAGTACTAAAAGTGTATGGATAAAGTTGCGGTTCGTTATGAACAGAACTCTGTCCGACGTCTTGATAGTTTAATGGAACAGTTTTTCTGCATTGAAAAACCAACAACTGGAAAATGACACTGTAAGTCATGTTGCAAAGTTTGAAAATTCAGTGAAGAGTGATTCAATGATGAATTACAACGTGTTGCCATTCAATATTTGTCAGATATTCTATTGATGAGCAGAATCATGTAAACTCTACTACCAAAATATCTTGGATACAACAGTGAGTGGGAATTTGTTACAGTTAAAGAGCATTCAGTAATAAATTGACTGAAAGACTTCTAATTATAGAAATGCGTTTATTTTAAAAATGAACAGATTCTACAGCTCTAGGTACTACTAAGAAGAAAGTTATGAAGAAAGCTGAGAGGAGATGTTATATTTGTAGAAGGCCAGGTCATATCTTTTAAGACTACAAGAGGAAAGAAAAAGCGAAAGTTCAAAGTCATGTCTTTGTGTGTACCATAGGAGTTCTAAAAAGGGAAGTGTGGATCGCAGATAGTGGAGCATATGCTCATATGACAAAAAAAAAAAAGCGTGTTCTTTACAAAAGGCCCTGCATGTGGGGAATAGTGATGCAATTATGGCATATGGCCATGGAACTGCGAATAATGAAATAAAAATCAAAGGCAAATGGGACAGATACCATTTAACAGAAGTGTTGTATATTTCTGACAGAAGCAGAAATCTTTTCTCTATTAGACATTGAGTAAGAGTTTTGAATTCAAAGCATCAAAAGGTCATATATACTGTACATACATATACTGTACAATACTAAGCAATATTCGTAATATTGTACAATATTGTTAAATATTAAATTATGTAATATATCACACAACATTTTATAATATTGTGTAACAGGATTTGCTACCTGGGATATAAGATTGAAGACTAAATGCCTTAAAACTTTTCTTAATGAAGCAAAAAATGCTGAGTAAACCATAAACAAAGTGATGAGGAGAATTTCAAAAATCTTCTCAAAGAGAAATTTTAAAAGATCAGAAATCTCTTGAAGTGTATCAATGCCCTACGCACTTGAAAAAAATGGAGGTACAGCACAAAAAAGGTTGAACTTTCAACATAAAGGCAAGATTTATAATTCATGCTATAAATCTTCCTATAGAACTGAGGGCAGAAGCAATAAATATCTCTGTTTATGTTTTAAACAGAACAGGATCATTATCAATTAAAGATAAAAGTCATTATGAAGTGTGGTTTTCAAAAGTCCTAAACATCCATCACCAGCATATATTTGGCCCTGAGTGTTTTGTGCATGCAACCAAACGAAAAAGAAGGAAATGGGATAAGAAGAGTGTCAAAGGTGTTTGTTGACTACAGAGGAGAAAAAGATGAATATAAGATTCGGAGAAAGGATTAGAAGAAAATTATATGTTTTCAAGGTAAAATATTTCAAGATGAAAAACCTAGCTGTGTTACAGATGAATTTTATAGTAATAATCAAAAATCAGATATGAAATTTGTGAAAAAAAATCATTTCTTGCAGTATCAGATTTAGATATGGAAGAACAAATAGGGAACATATCATGTAATGCTGTAAATAAAGAAGGGAATTTAGATGAACAAGAGGGCAGAAACTTGGGAGACAGGCCTGTATTAAGAATGCCATCAAGTTTGAAAATTTCATTATGTTAGTTGAACCTGTAGAACCTAAGACCTACATGGAAGAAATGGCTTCTGAAGATAATGATAAATGACTAGCTACTATGAAGGAGGAGTTGGAATCCCTGTCAAATAAAAATACTCGGGAACTTGGGAATTTACCTTCTGACAGAAAAGCTATTTGTAGTAGGTGGGTATATAAGTGAAAAATTGCCAACCAAACTGTTCAGCTCTTCAAAGTTCGCCCTCTTGCTAAATATGCAGTTGATTTCTATGAGACCTTTAGTCCTGTGGTACGATGGGATATCATAAGAAGTCTTGAGTGTAGCATTGTTATCTTTTACCTTTCCCCCTCTTAACTTTGTAGTTTCATAACTTTATGTGTCTTTGCTCTTAATATGTTTTTTCCTAGAATGTAGTGCAGATTATTTTGATTTAGAGTAAGTGTTGCAAATAATAAAATAATCGTAATCCATTTGCGTAATCATCTTGTCTAATCCGGTAACATCTATGTGTTTATCATTCTTTTTTTGCAAGTGAGATGTGTGCTCGTTACATTGTGAATGATTCTTAAATTCATTTAATAAATATTACTCCTGTGCATATCATCTCAATGACTTTAAACATTACAATAAAAACAATATGCATGTTGCGTTTGCCAATTTTATGAAAAAAGAAAAATTTAGAAGCAAGGGAAGCCTTTTAGCATACCAAAAAATATCGTATTCATATGGATTTGGGAGGGAAAAACTAATAGAACATTTATAGTTTGGAATAATGATTTATTTGATTATATACTACTTCTGAGAGATTTCTGACAGTTAAAAAGTTTTTAAAGAATACTTTTTATAACACTTATACTTTGATATTTTCATCACTGACTGAAATGCAAAAATTTAAAAATAAAGTTATGCCACCAAATTTCACTATAAATTGTCATATTTATAACCAAAATATATCTTAGAGAACATAATCGTTTCTAAAAAGACTCCCAATCAAGATTTTTAATTTGGTGATGAAATTATAGAATTAAAAAAAAATGCATTTACATGTATAAGTTAAGAAGATTACCAAAATTACATACTCTCTATGCCATTCGTAAATAGCTTCAATATTCCCAAAAACTATTTTGTCCTTTCCATCCTTTAAATCCTCAGGCACAGGAATTTCATTATTGCGCATTAAATTCAAGTATCCCTAAAAATAAAAAAATCGGATTATTTTCGTAAATCTCAAAAAATCTTTATCTCCCCCTCCACAAGAGATACACAAATACAAACAAAATAAGTAGAAGTTCAGTTGGAAAAAAACATTTAAGTATTTGCTTGTTACAAAAAGACATGGATAAAAACTCTAAGATAGAAGTTAGGTGTTCTTCAATAATTCAGTTCTCTTTTAAATAGATTTGTTTCCACAAAAAAATCAGAAATACGACTTTTCCAATGCCACGAATCTTCACCTATAGTCTTATTTATCAATATTTGGGAGTTGCAGGTAGGCACATTAAGTAAATTCAATACTTTTTAAAACACACTGAAAAGGGAATTCAGTATTATAATTTTTAAACGTAATTTTCGAATTATTTTGTCATTAGTTTACAACTAATATAAATATTATTGAAAAAAAATAACCCAAAATTCCTCAAGTTCATTAGAAGGTGGTACAACACACATAAAAATTAAACAATTCATAGCTAAGTTTGATAAATTGAGAACAAATAGGTAAAAATTGAAGCGCATCGAGAAAGAAATGAAAATACATAGAATTCCATCTTAAAAAAATGAAACAAATTAAACGTAATTATAAATTATTTTTGATGTCAACCGCCGACTGTTAAGCTACCAGACTACCACTGTCACATTTGGCTTGCCCAAAGACAAATGTATCATTACAAGTTAGAACAAAAACCCCACCAACTCTGTTATGATATCTTACCGATACTGTGTGGCATTAAAATATTGGACAACATTATGGAAATATCGTGTAATATCTTGTACTTATAGGACTTACACATAAGGGAATGTAGGTCTCAGAATATACTTGGGAAAGGAAGAAAAGCTGCAAACCTGTTCAAAAGGAATACCTTGCACCATTTTTAACCAAATAAACAAAATATCAAATAGTTTACTATTACAAGGAAACAACTTCCACACACGCCTAGGACTGCCACATGCACTTAAATTTTTACTGCTTTCAGATGCTTGTGAAAACAGAATAAGATATAACATCTCTCCTTGGATAAATAATAACTCTTACACAAGGAGTGCTTTGTGATTGTCTGCTGACTTTTTCCCTTTTGCAGCAGCATTGCACTATAATGATAAATAAAAAACAAAAAAGTCACATAATTTGACGACCGAAGTAAAATTGTAAAAAGGAAACACACATGCTCAGGTTTTTCAATAGATTCATGTCACTGGAGGTATTTACTTAAACCTAGTTATATCATAGTAGAAAGAGTAAAACAGAGGTTTAATTACTACTAAGTTCTCCAGGTCGAAGCATAGAAATAAGTTTTGAAACACAGTGGATTTGGGAGAATGGAGATCTAAGTTAAAATCTTCACAGTTTGTCTGTATACCAATATTGAAAACATGTTACAAGCAAATCAAAATTTATTTTGGATATTGTTACCAAAAATAATTATTTCGCTTTGCAAACTTCAAATGTATCAAAGCACTTAGTGAAAATTTAGGAAATGAGCCGATGAATCATTTTAATGATATTGCCATCGAATGTTTTCAAGCATGAAAAAGCAAACTGAATTTTCACTAAAAGGATTTGAGCAGAATGCAATAGGCAGGAATTAAACGCATATTGAAATAAAAATCTCCCATGACACACATGTGAGAGTTTATTCATCTAATGATAAAAATAACCGATTGATGACTCAAATATTTATTTACTTTTGAGAATGTATTCTTGTATTATTAATTAGATTAATTATCCTAATTAAGTTAGAATTCGTTTTTGTATAATTATACTATCACGTTTATTTTTATTCTTTTAGAAACAGTTTAAATTCAATATTTGAGGTATTATAAGTATTTGTAGCGATATTTTTATGAAATAAACTTAAAAATATGACTCATTGGAACAGTTACTAAATTTTATTTTTTTTCTTCCAATTCTGTTATGTTTTTGTGTAATTTAGTCACTGTTTGTTTGCAATTCGCATATCAAATAATAATAATGCAACATTGTTTCCCTGATTTTTGTTTAGTTTCCTTAGTATAGAGGATTACAATAATAAATTTATGTATATTTGAATCTCTGTTCAATAGAATAAGAATTGCAATTCAAAAATATAAAGAAACTTGTAGATAGTTTCTTTTTCCTTTTATTTTTAGTTTGGTTTAAAATTTTCAAAGTGACAACATGCTCTATACCGTCACAAAATTAAGATTCATTTATAACTATCATAATGAACTGCAGTAATAATGTATAAGATTTGATTATACATATATATATATTGGATCATAATCATAAAAAGGTTCTTTTTACTTCCTAAAATAAGCAGAGTAGGCGTGTACTATAAATATTACTACAGATAGGAATTTTTGAAACAATATATTAAATTAAATTTATCGATTTTTATTTATGTCACTAATTGATACAATCAATAATTGCGATGAAATTACCTGCATGCCTTTCGTTAATGAAAAATTAGCGATATATAACAACTGTCATACAACTTTCATATCATATTATTCAGAATTTGTATGCAACATTTTATGTACTTGTAATAATGATATACTTTGTTATGTTGTATCTATTAGTATTTTTATTTCTAAATTACCACTATATTAGGTTGTGTGTGATGTTTTTAGATGAAATTACTAGAAACACAGCATTTAACATTTTTGTTCTATTGAAAACAACAGCGAAAAATAAGCAGTATGCAACAGGTATGTCGCAAGAGAATAGAAAAAAAAAATAGTTCTCAAAATCTATGTTTTACAATTTGCAGTCAAGTTAAAGCTCGTGTAATTGTATACACTTCAAGTAGCCCAGATACTGAAATATAAAATAGAAAGAAAAACCTTAAAACAAATTAACTTTAAAATACACTAATTAACTTTAAAATACAATATATAACATTTTATTGTTTCCTTTATTAGATTTTATTTTCTTTAAAATTGTACCTACATTGATTAAATTGCATAAAACATCTTTATTTGAGCAGTCATCTAATAGCACAATAGCGAACTGTTATAGTTCAAACATATCAAATTAATTGTTTGCTGTATATATAGAATACATTTTATATGCAATAAAGTAAAAATATATTTAATAATAGCACCCGATTGTAAATAAATACACTTATTAAAAGCCTATATTTCTATGCGAAAAATATAAATATATACAATAATAATGATTGAAGGGTATACTGTTAAAAGGAGGTAGCTGCAATCATCAAAGCTTGCAGAAAGCCGCAAAAAACATTTGGAAATTGCACATTCTAAATTGTGAAGATTTTCCTTTTGATCAATCTTCTTGATTGTTCCAACATATTATGACAGTATTTTCACTCAAAAATATATTTTCCAAATGACATGACACATGCTGAAATGTTGGAGCTGTCTCTTTCTTGCAATCAAATAGATAACCTGTCTACTACTATGAAAAATATTTCCGAATAAAAATGCAGTTTACTATAATATAATTTTATATAATTTATAACAAACAAAAATGAGCAAAATGTACACACAACTTGACTTAAAAAAGAAAACAAAAATATTCCTATTAATCATCACACTCCCACTCCGTAACGTACGGCTCTTCTGCGATGCCGTCGTCGGATTGTAGTTTATAGTAGAACCCTTTTCGAGCTTGTTCCCATACATCTTTATATTTTGCATTCTCAAGTGGAAGAATCTGCAGAAGCGGAGGACTCAAAGAGCTACCTATATATTGCAACTAACTAATGAGACAGACGGCTCTGTCTCTTGAATAACGCGATAGTTAACAATCGTAGCTATGTCCTTCTTGACTAAACATTTATTTTTATTTATTTTCTCAAAATTCTGAAGCTAAAAATTTATCGTTTTATAGACATACTGTCTAAAATTATCTAAACAGCAGGAAAAAAGATTATACAGAAAAATAAAAAGCATACTTTGTAACAAAGTATTTGATAAAGGAACGCGTTCTATAGAGCATTACACGTTGTTAAAATAAATTGCTAAACTTGCGAGCTATGTGAATAAATATGCATTTACAATAAGAAGTCTTTTTATGAGAATAATTTTTTATATCAAAACATCTAACATACCTCTACTAATAATCCAAGGTCTCTCACATAATCCCTCTCTGTGTCCACCAGTTCTTGAAGAACAAACCTGAAAGCGGACCATTTAGATTATTTACAAGCATTAATTTTAATACCCATTCAAGATAAATGAAATATAATTGAAAGATGCATAAATTCCTTTGGTATACTTGTATGTCCTAAATCACAAAATCTAATTTCTCCTTAAGAAATCCCTAACTTCTAATTAATTAACTCTTCCACATAGATGTAATTTTATAATTTTTTTTTAGAATCGATTAGAGCAACTCGCAAAATTGCTCTTAACTGTGAACTCTTAGATGATCAAAACGACTACACATTCCTAACAGAGAAATATGTACTCATTTGTATAAAGTGAGAATACACATCTAATTCATCACAAAAGATAATACATGCACAGTATCAGTATATTTATAACTCAAATCTTATTAATATCTCCTGCTCCGAAGATTACAACTAAATTCATTAATATAACTATGCAATGACCATATTACAGAGTCGCGATATATTGTCTGTGATAAATAAGTAACTATTTATAAATTTTTATAATCTATATTACAGAAAACTAATCAGTACGAAAAAAAAACAGTTAATTTTTATTATCTTTAACAAGGACATTCCATATTTTAATTATAATGAAATAATAAAAAAAATAAAAGTTAACTTTTAAAGAAATTATACCTTTCATTTTTGATACTGTTATCCACAGTCCCTCCCTTTTAATCTCCGTGTGACATGTCAGCATCGAATTATGACTTTTCACATTCTAATTCAGAAATTAAAGAAACTTTAGTTCGATACAAAAATTGCTGGTGGTGCTAAAAGGTTATGGGTGTTCTATGGATTTTTAAACGAATCACTGAGATAACGTCTTAACCACACAGATGTCGATTACAGTAGCTCAAACAATTGACGATATATCTTACTTTACTTCCAAAATGAAAAGTTTTAGAAACAATTTGCGTAAAATAGAAGATTACTCAAAAAAAGTGAGAATATACCAATGATCAAAGGTCATACTATCTCATATACTAGTTACAATATTTAGTTGCATGTCCTTTGGAATTTATAACATACTTTAAAAGTATTGGTACTGATGCCACCAATATTTTGGCCATATTTGAAGATATTTTATCGCATTCTTTTATCAACACTTTATTTAAATGGGTTTTCTTTCTAAATTTTTTGTTTTTGGGCTGCTGACAGAGAGTGATCTATAGACTTTCTATGACATAGATGTCAGGAAAATTAAGTGCAATTGCTCTTTACAATGTAAAAGAAAACACATTTTGAAGTTATGTTCCATTTGTTAATGTCCATGTTGTGCTGAAATATGAAATTTCCCCCTAAACTCAAATATTTAGCACTTTTAGATTGTTGTGAAGTATATCCAAGTAAACCATATGGTTCAAAATGTCAACTATGAAAACTAAATTTCTTACCCTGGTTGAAGTCATGCAACACCAAAACATGCCAGAGACACTGTCATATTTAACCACAGGACGTAACATTTTAGGACTCGATATTGCGTTTCCTCCTTACAGCGAGATAGACGCCATGTTGAACTTATTTTCACCACTACATATAAATTTTCTTTCAAAAGTTATTGCCCATCAATTAATGAATTCTCAGCAAACTCCAAATGCCTTTTCTGATTTTACAAGTTAATGAGCAGTTTCTTTCTAGCCATTCGATTTAATTACATTTCGCACAGTTTCAGCCCTGACAACAGTATTATTATAATTATATTTTTTGAGCATTACTCACCGTTCAAAGTGTTAATTAGCATAAAAGACGAAGAATATCCTTAATTCTTTCAGCCACTATAAATAATAATGATTATAACAAAGGAAAAAAAAGTTCAATAATGTTCAGGTTGTCTCATCGTGATGCAGCGAATTGAGGTATTTAGCAACTAAAATCAATCCAATTTATAAATCGATTGCTTTCACGATGTTATTTCGCTGCATTGTGGTTTTACTGCTGAGTTTAGAGGCAGAGCACTACATTATCATAAGTCTCCTGTTGTAATAAGTAATAGTGGCTTACTTACAATAGCTTCAATACATTCTCTAGTTTGATCCCCCCCCCCTCCTTTTCCGAAATTTCCAGATTGGAATTTTCAAATTCACATTAATGCCAATATATTCATTATTAATTTTTTTTTATTTAACATTTCTTATCTTCTTTTTGAAACTGAAATTTTTTACAATGTAGTTTTGCCCATTCAGAGTTTAGAATTGCATCCACAGACTGGTTATCTGCTACTTCTTTAATACAATTTTTAGAACTTAAAATCGTCAGGATATCAGAACTAAAAATATCAAATTTAATTGCTGGAAGTATTTATTGTAAAAATATACATCGTGTTATTTTTGTAAGTACAGCATCTACGTGTAAAAAGTTATTTGCTGATACAATGCGCCATTGACCGGTTCTTATATGATCATCGCAATTAAGCAATATCTGGCGCTATCAGGAAACAAAAGGTGTGACAACCAGGGGACAGTTGTTTCAAGGATTTGGTTAATCACACTAATGGAATTATTTGTTACAGGTGCAGCATCTGCGGTTAGAAAATTATTTACAACTTAAGAATAAATAACGCAGCAGTAGGACAGTTTCTTCCCCTTAATTTTAACCACTTATAATTTTTAAATATAATTTTCAACAACATTTTTTTATTATTGATTCTTCTGATACTTTTATATTTATTCAATTTCGCGTTTTTTATTCCTTATTAAAAAAAAACTATGGCATGGAGAGTTTGGTATTTGAATTGAGATTGAGGTATTTATTGTAGGACAATGTGATTTTTAGATACTGCTTTTATGGATAACGTTATTTATGACACAGCACTCTTTTTCAATTTAATTTTATGGGAAAAAACTTGAAAAAACCTTGAAATAAATGTTTGTAATTTTTTAATTTAAACCACAGATAAGTACTGGGAAGGTGAAAATATTAAGAACAGGACTATTTGAAAAATTGACAAAAAATTTATTAGGTTTAAAAAAGAGCAAATATTTAAATTTCAATTATTATTTTGAAAAAGATAGACTAAATTTCAAATTCTAAAATAGATCAGTCATACAACTGTGAAAAAGTAAAAGGTACTCATCTCTTCTGCTGAATTCAAAAGTTAAGAACAAGTTTGCAAGCTGTCAGCATGACAGCTAGTCAGTGTTCAAAATGAGATGGGTATTTAGTTTCCTACTTTTAGCTTTTTAATTTAAATTTTTCTAATGATACTTAATCCTGACTTTTTTCAATGAAAATTTACATTATGCCAATAAGGCAACAACTAGATTTTAATTAGCGACTTTTGATTTTCAATAATTGCATGCAGAACTACGAAATTTCGTATGACATCTTATGGGATTATAGAATTCACTTGAATTGCAAATATGATTTTCATGGAAAACTTACCCAGATGTTCAGTTTTATCACGAAAAAATTCAGTTAACAAGTTATTTAGGAAATTACCATTCAAAAACAAATTAAATATAACTAAAAGCATCACTCCGAGGAAACGTTAAAAATTCTAGCAAAACAACGTTGATTTCTTTTAAGGTCATTAGAAAATTTGAATACAAAAAGAACTTTCCGAAATTCGCACAAAAACATACAGAATTTTGCAAAATTTGCAAAAAGCATTTTTAATTCATACATACAATGGAACATTAAATAAAGAAACTAAAAATGAAGTTTTATTCGTATGAATAGCATCGGCAAACAATAGCTTTCTAAAAGAATACGTAATTACATAACGTTTTGCACAAAATAATAATGAAGATTATTGTACTAATTAAAATTTTTAGTTCATTATGAGCCACAATTATGAGGACGAAATATAAAGTCAGGAATACATTATATTAATTCTTTAAGCAATAATTACGCATTAGAAGATGAAATAATATATGAAACTTAGATATGCTAATTATAATTTTTGTAAAGTTCTGAAACTGTCAGTTTAAAAAGCCATTTTTCTCAGAAAATTGAAAGTTTATATCATATGTGTGTGTATAAAATAATTAAATGAAAATAAAATCCTACGAAGCTACATTTATTTAATATGTTTAATTAAGCAGCACAATAAGTATTTTCTTTTTGTAATTGTCAAAAAAGGCTAAAGTGTAATTGAAGTAAAAACACACATTGATTAAAAACAGAAATTACAAGTTTAGTTGAAATATAATAAGCTTTACTCATTCAGTATGTTTAGAGAAGCTTTAGTATAAATACTATTCATCAAAGAACTCATTGTCTGTGTGTGAAAATATTCATATCGGCCACCTGAAAGGTAAAGGAAGATTTCTTGTTATCCAAGTTACTGTTTTCGAATTCCTTTCAATTTTTTTAAAGGAAAAAGAATGAAATGCAGCACACTGACGTAATCATAGATAATGATTTTACGCTTGCAGCGTTATTTAGAGTTTACAAAAAACATTAACATATATCATAAAAATAAAATACAAACATACTTGTTACGAGGTTTACATCATTGAAAGGTTTTGAAATTTCCAAACAAATACTACAAAATTGCATCATTCGACAAGAACTAAAACTTTATTGTTAGGATTTTAAACTATTTGAAGAAATTAAATGATGTCTGCAACTCTTCTTTCAATTAAATGCAGATAATAACACTTTTTGACAGTAGTTCAGTACTTACCGTTTATTTTTCAACTGTAATGGAAGGGAAATATCGTTTACTTTTCTTAATTGTTATTGAAATTAAGATTTTATTTGCTGTACTTTTGACTATTTCATTTAATACTATTTATTTGAATAAAAGGGAATATATCATCAGTTTTTCTTAACATTAGGCTAAAATGCTGTCACTTTTTATACAGTGTACTCTCAGTAATGCGGCATACATCAGATTAATAAATATTACAAAATATAATTCAAAATTTGATTAGTAGCCTATTTTATGCTTGGCAAGGTGACATCTGTTTAGTAAACTGGTTGACTACAATTAAAATCAGTTTCATTATGAGCATTCTCTACGGACAGTGCAATATTAAATCTTTTCGATAGCCTTTAATTAAATTCAAAGAAGCAATCGACCTATCCAAGAAGCAAGCACTTGCAAAATATCAAGTGTCTGGGCCCAGGTAGTTGAGATCTCCGCTTTATGTATCTTGTCATGAAAAAATAAAAATATAAAAAATTGGTTTATTTCAAAAGATGAAACAAACTCAAAACACATTCATATTCTTGCTATCAAGTTTATTATAAAATAAATTAAAAAGAAAACACACACAGTTTCTGGAATTTCTTCGAAGATGATTGCTATAATATTAGCAACAAATATTTCTGCTTCTTTATTTTTTATTTACTTTAATAGCCTTTTTTACGATATTAAGCTTTAGTCTACATGCATTTAAACAATTTCAATGTAAGAAGAGGAAGTAAGAACAGAAAATTGCATTTTTTTTTTCAAAACTGGCAATACAGATGTTGAAAACGGCTGAAATTACAGGTTGAAAATCACTTTTCAGCCTCAAATTTCTAAGCAATTGTAGTTAACGAAACACTAATACAAATGTTCGTTTTAATGAGACAATAACTCATTTGATTTATTTTTCTATTGCAACCTGAAAGGAAATTATGGGAAAAAGAAAATTCCAATCTTTCGCTACCCCCCCCCTTCCCGTCGTCCTTTAAGCAAGATGACCCATTTATGAACTTACCGGAGAATCTTACTCTCACTATAGCATAGCAAAGACCAGTTAAAATTTAATAAAAATTACCCTAATTATCGAGATAACAAGTTAGCATGGGAAAAGTGTTATGTGCATATTATATACTAGCCGCCTTTGGCGACCAGCTGGTTCGCCATGAGTAATGGGTTCTAAAATTTTCAATTAAATCACATATTCATTAGCTTTGAAGTAACTCCGGGAATTGATTGGTCTGAAATGAATATTTTCTTTAACATGATGGACTGAAAGTTCTAAAAGAATACGTTTTCCTAATAATATTCTTTGATTTTATAAATCAGTCAGTTTTAATTATTGATTTAGAAGACTGATTAATGTAGCAACTTTTGTTTAAAATATTAATAAAAATATTTTGTAAAATATGGCTCACAGAGCAAAGTATGAAGAAATCTAAAACTCATTATTCATAAGTGCATTGTTTGACTCACGCTACATAAAATGTAATTATTTACTTCATTTAGATCAAATTAACAGTATTAATATATATGCCTATTAATAATATTTTACAAATTAGCCATTGGACCGGAATTTGAATGCATATCCTATATAAATTCAATCCTGTATAAATAAAGATAATTTATTCAGTTAATGATTTAAATATTGCAAACGATCATAGAATCCATTGCCTTGCATTCTTTAAAGAAAATATCACATTTTATATTTATTTTATTTTATCCAGTCACGATTTTATCTAGTGCGATGATAGTTTTTTTTTAAAATTTGAACTTCCGTCAAAATGATGGCAACACGGTGATAAAACCTAATTTTTTCCCTTTGATATGTGCTCTTACAGATTTTATAGAAACCTTGGCTTTGCATTTATTTTTTTAGAAACTATTACATTTTATAATGAAAAAAAATATTGAATTAATGATACAGATATTGCAAACGATAATAGAAATATGCCATTAAGTCGGGATTCCAATGCATATCCTGTCTTAATTCGATCAGGTTTACCGTAAAGAAGATTTATTGAATTAATTATTGCAAACGATCATAGAATCCTTTGCCTTGCATTTATTTTTTTAGAAAATATCAGATTTTATATTTATTTTATTTTATCCAGTCACGTGCTAAAAGTTGCATTTCATTAGATTTATTTTGCGATGATAGTTTTTTTTATTCGAACTTCCGGCATTCTTTTATTTTATCCAGTCACGTGGTAAAAGCATGGTTAAAATATTTCGTTAAAAATTCGTTAAAAATAGAAGCTTCCGTTATAAATTAAAAACCTGATACCGTTAGAAAGCGAATTTTTTTTAATCTTTAAACAGATATAAAAATCATGTTTGTGCAATAATATTTTCGGAAGTTATAGGGGAAAAATGTCGAAATTTCGCTTAAATTTTAATTAATTCAAATTCTAATTAAAAATTCGAAAAATGGGCTCCGAGGTGCACATTCCCGCCCTCCAAGGTATACATGTACCAAATTTGGTAGCTGTAGGTCCAACGGTCTGGCCTGTAGAGCGCCAACACACACACACACACACACACACACACACACACACACACACACACACACACACACACACACACACACACTGAGCTTTATTATAAGTATAGATATAATTCCTGAAAATAATGTGGTTTTTGGTTCTAAGGATCATGATCACTGCAGACCTGCAGAAATATTTCCAAAACTGTGTCATGAATAACATTTCAATAGGTAATTTTCCTAAAAGGAATTTACCTAAAAATAACTTTTCCCCCTATAAATTGCAAAATCGGTATATTCGTGTTGTCTACTGATATTCTGCTTTTCCTTTTGTTGCACTGCACCAAATGTATAAAATGCCAAAAATTCATCAAAATACAAGAACAGTTCAATAACTAGGATATCATTGTGCAAAACACTTTCATTGAAAATTTATTTAACATTTAATAATTTGGAAACTAAATCGAGTTTTCTTTATTATTAATAGAAAAACAATCTCTCGAATAAATAGCAAAATTTGACGAATAGTCTTATTATTTGTGAATAATCAATGATTTTAAAAATGACAATCGCCCATTACTGCAATTAGGATTGGAAAGATGATTTAGTACTCAACTTTTCTAGCCTCGGCGAAACTGAGGCATGTCGTTTTTCCTTTACACGTTATATTAGGTATATAAATATCTCGACAAAAATGAAATTAAGAAAAAAATTATTTAATACAAAACTGTAAGACATTTTTTTTTTTTTTTTATTAGGCTAAAGTCTTGAAACAGAGACATTATCTAATTCGGACCATCACCTAGATTGAACTATAATCTCAATCTCATTCATATTATGTATAGTATTTGAAACTTAAAATAGGCAACTTATATCGTAGTGATGTCAATGTAGTTTGTAAAATTATTTTTATGGGACAGTGCATCATAGTTGCAGCTAGTGAACATTAAATCTTTCTTAGTCTATAATTTTACCTATAAAAATATAGCAAAATTCTAATATTTTTTACGCTATTTAGAAATAATATAATATGATATGATACTGCATTGTCAGAAAGGACGCTCGTTTGCCTACAATTTGCGAAACTATCTGTATTAGAATTTGTAAATAAAATTGTCCAGCGTTGTCTGTGATGCAGGACGAATTTTAAAAATTTCCCAGTAAATGTGAAATCCCACTTTCTGTTTTGGCGTCTAGAGACTGACAGGTCCCCTACTCTTAGAAAATACACATTAGCATGAATAATGATTAATAATGGAATTGCAGATTTCATGTTTTATTGTTATTTTTTTTATGTTGGATCATTGTAAATATCAAGGAATTTGAAGTTTGCTATTTTTATTATATTCTCACTTCATGGCATAGTTGAAAATTCTCTTTTTCCTTCTATTTAGCAACTTTGTATCTGGAAATGTCTTTTTTCTATTAGTAGATCATATATTCAATTCTAATGATTAGTTAGTTTAATGACAGAAAATCTTTGATAATTTGAATGACAAATGGCATGCACTGCAATTGCCAATTTTTTTTAAATTTATGATAATATTAAAAATGAGGTTTCTTAGTCTATAATTTTGAATGAACTGTAATAGTACAAGAGAATTTTCTTTCTACGTTTTTGCTCAATATTCAAAAGAGGAGGCAAAGGTATAATTTAAAGTTTTTTCTCTTTTAATATGAAATTTTTTATTGTCCATGTCATTAGACTTTAACCAAAATTCCCTTTATTTAAACATGAAACAATGTAGAATAAGAAATGATTATTTCTCGCCAAGAAAATGCAAATGCTGAAATTAATTTTTTTGAACTTAACAAAATGAATCACTTTTTTGCATTGAGAATATGCTCTTTATATAATAAACCAACGCAGTCTGAACCTTCATCATGGATTGTCTTTTTTCTTCTGTAATGACTCTCCATGACAATTTTTACGTCATCACAAGCTTTTTTAGCAAAATTTGACAGATATCCTCGTCTTTATCAAGAAATAGATTATAGACTTCAACTTTATATTTTATTGATGTATGACTAATTCATTAATTTATAAAAGAACTGGGAACCACAATCAAATGAAGAAGATAAAAAGAAATAGCTGTAGTGTATTAAGTGCTATCTCAGAATCAGGTCTTGTAAGTTTTTTCCCCCAACTAACGGTTCAGTTTTTAAATGTTCAATAACTTATCTAGAATCACTTTTAAATATAAAATTGTTTATCTGCATGCGCACTTTGGCACAGATAGTAATAAAGTTGTAACAATTGTATCTTAGCATAAAAGAATTTTCCTTCTTTTCTCAAATATTTGCCATTTTTGTTAGATATACTTGACAGCTCAACCGGTAGTTTTACTTGAAATTATATCCAGCCACAACAGAATCCAAACTCCAAAGCATATATTTTCTGATATACTCAACTGTCTGCTGTTAAATTTCCCTGATTACTTTCCATTTAAACTTTAATGATTCACAAAGAAACATGAATCGTAAAGAATTATACGAATAATTCGTTGTGATTCACAATATGAAAGAATTTAATTGTGCATCTTTCTTTTGTTACGGAAATACCAGGAATAAATATTTTACTTAAAGAAATGAATAAGAAACGCATTAGAAAATTGCTTAATCATATTAGATGAACATAAGTGACCAAAAAAATTCATGGTAAATGTAAAGAATTTTAGAGATCACGTAATTTTTATTCTGAAATTAATGACCATGCACCTAGACATCCCAAGAGAAATAATGTAGCAGCATGATATTTCCACATGATAAAACTGAACATGATTTTTATTTCTAGTGCAAATTTAAAGTTCATATTTTTCCTTTTTTATAAGATATATTGCGACGTGAGTTTTAGCTGCAAGATTTCAATTTACAAGCTGACTTAGCTAGTACAAAACTAAAAGGTGAGAAAACACTAGATAATAATGCAAACCTGCGTTTCATTAAAGCTTTTTCACGTTCTTCCTCACTGGCAGGTATAAGTCCATTTGGACCCTCCAAAAATGGGCTTCCTTCCTGGCTTAAAGAGTCTTCTGGCTCTTCTGAAGTCTCTAAAGGCTTGTGGAAAAAAATTCCATTATCAAAAAATACGAAATTTTGATTCCTACTTCTGCAAAATTGTGAAATTCAATTTTAAAATAATTAAAATAAACATGAATTAGAATATTTGCTTATATTTTTTATTGTAAAAAAAAGTCGTAGCATTTATATAACAATTTTTTTAATGTTGAATAGAAACGTAGGTTTCTCTTAACATTCCTCAAATTATCGAAAGAATTTTGAAAAAAAGAGCATATTTTTATTCCACTTGCAATCGACGAAATTTGATCCTAAATAATTTAAAGATAAGCAAGAAATTGAGCTCAAAATGTACTTCGATGGCAAAACTTACGAAAACTTTATCTTATTTATAATGAATTACTTAAAAATGTTTAGTACGTTTATTTCTAATTTGTAATTCAGAAACGTATTTGATTTGTTTTCAGATGCATTCAGATTTAATTTGTAATTTAATTTACTAAAAGTAAGTTTACTTTTAAATTTGTAATTCAGACGCGTATTAATCTTCATAATCGGTTTTGAAATTTTTTGTGGAAATACACTGATGGAAAAAAATTCCCAACACCAAGAAAAAATTATTGTACAGTAATGAAATTTTAGGAATACATTTGTCTAGGTAACATATTTAATTGATTAAATTTTCAAGATCACAGGTAAAGACATTGGCGAGGAGAGCCATTTCAAATGTGAAATGTTGATACATTAGTAACCGGTGTAACCGCCAGAATTTTGAATGCAAGCATGCAAACGTGCATGCATTGTGTCGTATATCAGTTTGTGGGATGGAGTTCCATGCCGGTTGCACTTGGGCGGTCAATGCAGGGACGGTTAATGCTGGTTGTGGATGACGCTGGAGTTGTCGCCCAATGATGTCCCATACGTGCTCGATTGGAGAAAGATCTGGTGATCTAGCAGGCCAAGGCAACATGTCGACACTCTGTAGAGCATGTTGGGTTACAACAGCGGTATGAGGGCGAGCCTTATCCTGTTGGAAAAAACCCCCTTGAATGCTGTTCATGAATGACAGCACAACAGGTTGTATCACTAGACTGACGTACAAATTTACAGTCAGGGTGCGTGGGATAACCACGACAGGGCTCCTGCTGTCAGACGAAATTGTTCCCCAAACCATAACTCCAGGAGTAGGCCCTGTGTGTCTAGGCCGCAGACAGGTCACTAGCAGGCGTTCACCTGGCCTCCTTCTAACCAACAAACGGCTATCACTGCGACCAAGGCAGAACCGGCTTTCATCAGAAAACACAACAGATCTCCACTCCGTCCTCCAATGAGCTCTATCTTGACACCACTCACGTCGCAAATGGAAGTGGTTTGGAGTCAGTGGTATGCGCTGTACAGGGCGTCTGGCTTGGAGCTATCCTTGAAGTAAGCGATTTGTAACAGTTCGTTGTGTAACTGTGGTGCCAACTGCAGCTCGAATTTCAGCTGCAGACGTAGTACGTTTAGCCACAGTCATACGCCGAATACGACGGTCTTCCCTCTCAGTAGTACCACGTGGCCGCCTGGAACCTGGTCTTCTCGAGGCAGTACCTTCCCTTGACCACTGCCGCCAATACTCATGCACAGCGGTTACATTCCTGCCAAGTCTTTCAGCAATATCGCGGAAAGAAAACCCACCTTCTCGTAGCCCTACAACACGACCTCGTTCAAACTCAGTGAGCTGTTGATAATGGCTTCTTCGTCTTCTCAGAGGCGTCCTTGACTAACATTAACCCACTACGTCAAATCTCAACTGTAAATAACGATCACGAATCTTACAGCGCTTATTTAAAGCAAACCTCATTTGCATGTTCATAGTGTCGCTACTAGCGCCACACTTACGCGCGTAGCTCGAAATTTGAATCAATGTCATCTTTTAGATGTATAAACACGCTTACCATATTTCGTTTATCTAGCTCAGCTCCTTCTTAGTGTTGGGATTTTTTTTCCCCATCAGTGTATTTTTTATTTTTCATCTGGAAAACTTTTATACATTTCTTCTAAAAACATATAACTTTTTTTTGAGAGGAGGAGTGGTATTTACAAAAACTATCAATAAAAACTTCCATTTAAAAATTTAGAGAGCTAAATACAGTTAGAATGAAATCATTTTTCTAGAAATAAGCTTTAAAATACGAAATTTGATAGCGTATTCTCGGAAATACTTCGTTTCCCTGAAAATAGATAATATTTGGGCATTTATTATTATTTTTCAAGCTACTGGCGATATAAGACTTAGATATGGTAGGCAGTCAAACCCATTGTAACACGTGTATAATTAATAAATAACGGGCGTGACAGCAATTTATTAGAAACTTCGGCATTCAATGTATTAGATATTTGCAATGAATGATTAGTATTTGACTGAAAATAATGACATATATAAACAGAATAGTATTTTGGTTCTCAGGAAATACAGATACGAAAAAGTATTCCTTGGATTATAAGGAAGAAATTCTGCAATTTTCTGACATAAAAAACTTTTAATAGATTGAAATCGGATCTACAAAATGTCCGAAAATATCTACATGATAAAATAATAGACAATTATATTTTCAATACATCATAAGTAGTTGGCATGGGCAAGAAGTTCAAAAGGAATTCTGTTGTCAGACTCTAAGATATCAGACCAATAAAGGTTTAGTTGCAAGGAATTCAGTGCTTGGAATTTTATGGCAATGTTCCACGAGAGGATAATATGGCTGTATTCAAATAAACAAATATTTGCACAAGAATATACAGAAAAGGAAGGTGATTATTTTAATGTCAGGAATGCAAATTTTCTTTTTTCTCTTTTTGACTAATTTTAATATATATTTTAGAGGGATAAAATGATTTATTTTAAAGCTAAAAAAATCATTAAAAATATCCTTTTGTGATGAATGAAGTCGTGACTGCACTTCTGAAATTTCTTCGAATCTGGATGTACTGATTATAGGATTTTAAATTATTGCATTTTAAAATCTTCGGCGTGTCAGATAGTCCCCTACCGAGGCGCATTCGGCCTGCGGGCAATGATTTGACAAAAAGTGTTTCACATAACTAAATATAAAGTTCCTAAAAAATATGCCCCGTAAACGTCGTGTCTATTTCAGTAAAAATTAAGAGTATATATTATTTTTTGGGGGAAACACAGTCTAGTATTTGTTGGCTTTGAGTGAAGGAATGATTCAATTCTTTCTACAATTCCAAAGAAAAATGCTTTGTTTCTTTTTAGACGCACTACTTAATTTTTGAATTTAAACATTCAATTAAAATTTTAGAAAATAAGTAGATTTACTTCGTGTCATAACTAAAGAAAATAGTTTAAATCAAAGGCTTGCTAAAAGTAATTACTATAAAACACTTAGAAAAAATATTTAAAATATTAATTATGAGTACGATGGAAGCATACAGGTACAATAATGACAAGTTCTTTCTTTAAAAGGGATTCGCAGAAAGACGGGAAATTAAATTTAATCAGAGAGAGAGTTATATAACAGCTTTCACCGCAGTATATATACTCCAAAAAAGTGTGTCCATCTGTCCGAGAGGAAGAACTCCCGTTCGCGAGAGCTGCAAGTAACCTTCATTTTTATATGTGTTTATTATTACGTCGCTTTTCGCGAGTGCTTCTTCATAAGTGCTCGGTATAATATGAATTGCAGAAGTATGAATTACAGTGTGCAGTAAAAGTTTGTCGTATTTATGAACATTATTTATTGTATTATTTGCATTTTTTCTATTTTTAAATCCTACGATGATGTTAAGCTATGAAAAACATAAAACGGCTGGGGTAAGCGGCTCCTAATATAGTTGCATATAATATTTTAAAATATGTAGATCATTGTACAAGGTGTTTTTCTGCGCGAATTTTTGGAGACATTTTTATACATTTATTTAATAATGCAAATATGCGAATGCAAACGTACTGTTCAGTTTCAACCCTTGATTGTTTTTCTGTGCATTGACTTTATTAATGATTATTTGTTATCATTTTTATGCACACAGAGGGTATTTTCAAGAGTAATTTGGTATGCGTTATGTTTATTTGTGCTCAGCAGTTGACCAACAACAACTTTTAGAAAAAAAGTCACATCACATTTTGTACACTTTTTTCTGCTTCAATTTAAAACTAAGAATTTTGAAAAAAATCTAAGAGATGATCAAAATTACTCAAGATATTTAATCAATTCTTATACAGGCCACTGTTTTGAGGATTAAAATTTTTTAAAAAATTATTTAAAAAATGTTAATACTCAATAATTAGCTAACTTTTCTCCTATTCTCGTCTCTCTTTGCATGTAAACAGAACATTCGCGCCATATCATATACATGCTGTTAATATATTTTAACTGTTAATTTGTTTTCATCTTCATTTCTTAGACTTTTATATCAACTTGATTTTATGCTCTTTGGGGCATATTTATACAAATTCCAGGAAAATGTTTTGCATATTTCCGAAGTAATGTATTGTTTTTTCTTCTCCCTAAACGTCACATCTTAAAAATGGATGTGCATGGATCTAACCGCTTATAGGATAAACAATTATCAGTGAAAGCAAAAAACTTTTACCAACCCATCTAATTTACTACAGAAAAATTGTGAAATTTAAAATTTAAACATTTAATATTCATATACAATTACATTATTTCAAATATTTTCATATAATTTCAAACATAAAAAATTACATTTTACAAAGAAATATAAATTAAATATTTCTCTAAAACCTTAAAATTCCGTATTATACTGCGAGCAAGATTCAGAACATAAAAATTTATCAAACTAATATTAACTTGCAGAAAAACACTTAGTTTTGAAGTTATACAAACTTTTTATGAATCATTTAGTAACAAAAAGATTTAAAAAACAGTTATTAAAAAAGGAAGCCTTTAAAAGAAATCTAAAATTCAAGTATATTTTTCTATGATTTTTTGTCTAAGAATTAATGTATAAGTCATAAAAGAATTACGCGCATGAAATTTTGGATTGACAGGATATATAAGTTTTGTGAAATCCTGCACAAAAACTTCATTTTTTCCTCTAGTTAGACATATATTGTATAATACTATACGATAGCAAACAATATTTACAATATTTTATAATATTGTTAAATATTAAATTATATAATATCACAGATTACTATACAGTATTATACAACAGGATGTGCTGTCTGGGTTGAAAAAAATAGTTAAAAAAAGAATTTAAACCAAGTTACGCAAATTAAAAAGCTCCTGAAATATAGGCACTGCCCTTAATTAGCTATAATCATTCTATTACTTTTGAAATTTTAAGTTTTATTATTCTTATAAACATATTGTGGTTATATATCTTATGACATGTTAGTTCTGGTAAACACTAATTGAACAAAATAAGTTGAGTGCAGATACTCCTTGGACCATATATCTCATAGTCAAAACATATTCTTGATTGCTTGGATATATTTTTACAAAACAACTCACATGCATTCACAGTTTCTTTTGAAATTTACATTGTGAACAAACAAATAGGGAAGATGACAATCTGGTAACAGATTTTTCATTTATTTTGATTTCTCTATAATATTGAGAACAATTTATTTTTTGATTTGTTACAAATTAACATCGATCCATCTATAATGAAATTCATGAGAAATATTCTCAAATGAATGAGAAATATTACGTACATTTTCAGCTTTCGAACAGATGAAATTTTATTTGGCAAAATGCTCCTAAAAACTATTCTACTTTCTGATTTACATTTCTTCATGTTATATTGAAATCTCCCTTTTTAGCCTCCTTCTAGATATTTTTTATAATAAAGCAAAAAATTCTAGGACAGGTTTAGTTTAGTTTAGTTATATTAACGTTCCGTTTTAAAGCAACACGAGGGCTATTTTGGGACGGACCTTGTAATTTTGAACCACGGTCACATGACGAGGACGACACCTGAAGTGGCACCCCCCTCTCCACATCACACCACACCAGCGGGAGGACATTTGGTCAGACAGATTTAACGTGCAAGAGACCCCCTCACACGACTGTCCTTCGGTGGAATCGAGTCTCAAACCTGAAATCCTTCGGTTCCGAAGCCGAGACCTTACCAAAAGGCCACCGCGGCCCATCCAGGACAGGAAATATCGCCAAATTCAAAATTGCTAGCTAAGTAAACAGACTCAGGAAAGTAAAGTTTGAAGTTGAGCTCCAATTATGCTGGTCATTCGAGTGTTTACTTTGATAAGAAATATGGCTCTTCTATCAAAAAAAAAAAATTCAAAAAGTTTTTTGGAAATGGTCTGACAGCAGTCAAAAGTAAGCGTGGTAGAGGCAAATTTCTGTTTACATTTAACCGGTTGTTTTAAAAAGGTTTTTCGAGATGACTCTGGAACTTTTGATAGGATGGTAAAAATTTTGGCATCAAACAAAATGTTCAGAAAAGATAAAATCCTAATATTTTTTTTTAAAACTCGAAAATTTTGAAATTTTAGAGTCTTGACGTTCCTTAAATACAGGGATAAAAACTTTTTCACTTAATTAAAGTATAACAATATTTCTGTTAATAGTACTGTGTATATATGCGCATATTACATAATTAATTTTCTAATTTTTATCTTAAATGAGTCCTTGATAACTTCATTCTAAAATATTCCCTTATTTTCAAATTTAATTCCTTTTATTTTATTTACTTCTAATATGCGCTTAACAAAACTGCAGATTCTATCGTTTCCGCGCTTGGAACGAAGGGTCTTAATCAACAAATCTTAACACCTGCAAATATTTTTAAAAAGATACCCAAAATTTCCTCGCTTAAATCGAAATGAGTCAAAAGAATCCCTATTAGAATCTAATAGCAACTCACATAAGTGAAAATTTTCTGTCACTTTTTTTTGTATCGCGACGTAGATTCTCGCCTCTTATCGCTTTTTCTTTGTATATGACTCCCTGGTGACATAAAGTGGAGTTAAATTATCAAAAGTTTCTTCTTTCCGGCCACGCATGCAGAAAATTATGTTTACAAATATATATATTTAATCTTGCGAAAACTATGTTTTTTATGCTTTTTGATCAGCTGATGTTAGTTTTTATAATTGGTTTTTTCTTTACCCCACAATAATTTTATTGTCTCTCTTAGTCTTTAGACTTTTGGACCCATGAGAAGTCCCAAGCAGGCAGTAACGTTCCTTCCCGATATCCCTATGCGAGCCTCTGTTTGACCCTTTAGGCACATAATCAGATTTACCTGAAACTTGTCAGTCCGAGCATGTTGCTGCCTACATTAACTTGCATTTCCTATAAACTATTACTCTTATAAACTTAAAAAAAAAATTAATGCATTCTTTTCTTTTTCAAAGGATAAGTGTTTTGGTGACTCCTCCCCTTTTTTTTTCTTTGTTTATTTTCCTCCTCTTTCTGTTTTTTTTTCCAACATCAGAATTCTTCTCGGTTTCATTCTTCTGTGCATTATTTTTATTATTCCTTTTCTATATCATTTCTGATAACATTCCAATAGCATAATCTCGATACATTCTTAATATTTTCTAACACATTTTCAGACCAGGTTACCTCAATTAATGGATAGGTAATGCTCATCATATTTAAATCATCCTACTTCTTGTTCCTTTATTGTTATCTCGCACTGAGACTTGTACTCATTCACGCAAGTCATCCCAGAATTAAATTTAAATTATTTTCTTATTTTGTGTAGTTTAACTTTTTTACAAATTTAAATATTTAAAAGGGAGGACAGGGCAAAATTTAATGGAAAATTTGGATGCTGTGTCAACAGAGCAAGCCATTTAAAAATCCGGCCTTGACCAACTTTTAAATCAATTATTAGATATTGTAAGACCATTGTCAAGGTCTCCTGTAAATAATGCGACATTACTAAGCTTCCATGTTTCAATTTTTAAAAAATCCGAGGAGATCCTGCCTTTTCTCTCACTTCCGTATCCCAGATAATCCACAATCCACAATGCACAATTTTGTTTTCTTTAGAAAGCTTCTTCTAAAGTTGGGAAGAGGTGGGGCTCTGTCTCAGTTTGTGTACACTTTAACATAAATTATTTTAGTTGTTCTCAAGAATTTCACATTTTCGGAAAAAGTTGTAAATGTGATTGGCAACAATTTTGGTCCACCAACGTTCAGGTTGTAAGTTAAGCTGAGAACATACATTCAAACAACTTAATACCGGTAGATAATTCAAAGCAGAAAAAGTAATGTAAAGTATTACAATATACAAAAGAATTTTTTCAGTTGAACTTTCGGAACTTTTGACGGGAAATAAAGCAAACCCCAAATTTAGACAAAATGGTGGTGAGAGGGTAAAAGCCTCTGATCTAGTTGGTGACTTCCTGATCTACGAGAAAAGTAGGAAAACGTTTCTAAAAAAGGAATCAAGACGGGAAAAAAAACGACACTAATATAAATATACGCTGAAGTAACAGTTACAAGCCCACACAGTACTGTTGCACAGAGGACAGGAATAAACAAGAAAATGTTAAAAAACTGGCTCAAGAAAATATACAACCAACCAAAGAAAAAAAGGCTATCAAAGCAATTTTGCATCTCAAGAACAATTGATTGTCTAGATGAAGAAGGAGCTCAGAAATTCATCCAGGTTATTCAAAGAATAATCTCAACAAAACTGCTAAACCTACGTGGGAATTGAAAAAAGAATTCAGAAGCCATCTTTATTTCTACAGTGTCGAGAGAATTATCCCTCATGGCACATCAGTTTATGTCTATCCTTTCTTATCTCGACAATTAAGAATTCTAAACTCTATACAGAAAAATTTTATCCTCCGTATTTCTAGTTTATTCCGCACAACATCTAAGGCAGCACTCCAAGTCATCGAAGGAATTATTTCACTCCACATTAAAATGCAAACAGAAGCACTTTATGTTAGAAGTCATTTTAAATTGTCTAATCATTTCCAGAATTTACTATTTCATTTGAGAATTCTGAAATCAAATTCTTCCACATGAAAACCTATCTTTCAGACTTCCTCATTTAAAACAAATTATTCTTCAAACAAAAATTTGAAGCGACAAACAAGACATTTTTACAGATGGATCCAAAATTGAGGAATCCAAAAGGACTAACTCGCCATCAGTGTCTCAGCAAATTGAATGAAAATAATTCTATCTTTCCGACTGAACTGCTAACTTATTAAGGAAGAATGTAAATAGGCTAGCAATTTTAACCAAAACGCTAGGATAAGAAGCGATAGCGAGTCAGAATTGTAGGTGTTTTACTCATTTTAGTCCTGAAATAATTTATGTACGGATAAAAAATAAAAAATTCTAATCAGATACCTTTTTATGCAGTTAGGATGGATTAAAGCATTTATGGGTCACGACGGCTACGAGGTGCAGATTCCTTAGTCAAATAGGCCATTTCTATAGCTTCCGTCTGTATAATAAACAGCTCGAGAAGCTTCTTTAAAAGTACCCTGAATAAATCAAGCCAACAGCGATGGCAAGAAGAATGGGACAAAGATTCATCTGGAAGAAAATATCTATCAAATCATCCCCAAAGTCCTCTTTAAACCAGCAGCATAGAGCAGGCACGCTGGAATCTTTACAATCGGTCAAGGCCCATTCCCCTCACTCTTCAAGCACTTCCATATCAAAGAATCGGATCCCTGTGGCTGCGAGGAAGTGCACAATCTATTCCATTACATCACTAGATGCCCTTTCACCATGTCTTTTCACTTAAGCAAACGATCTCGAAAGAATCTGGTGGAGCAAAGTGACATATAAAATATCAAAAATTAAAACCACTAATAAATATCCCATATCGATGATTAAAGAATTCGTATTCCGATGGCATCACCCATCACGAACTCAACAAGGAAAGGTAACGACCAGCTGGGAGCATCCAGAGCCTCAGCGTTTATCTTAAAGTTAGCCAGTGCCACTTAAAGAAACGTTGACCGCCTTTAATTCCAAGCCTGGAAGTTGATCATTTTCGCTTGATTACTAACAGCTTAGCCATATAAGTGATTAAGCTACTAGCCGAATTGATACGCAGAATACCAATAGTACACCCACTCGCTTAACGGGCCACTACGCATGGCCAATAAGTATGGTTTTAACTGTCCATGAGGAGCACGAAGCAGAGAGAAAGGCGATGGCATTTAACTGAAAGCTTTCTCGTTTGCCATCGATAGACAGAAATAGAAAACTGAAAGCAGAATGCTTAGAGGAATAAAATTTTAAAGGAAGGACGGATATTATTATTGGGATACTCGTACTTATCATAGAATGCGAGCCTCGGATGGAAGATATCTGAAAATGACGACTTAAAAATAGAATAATTCAATTAATTTGTCCTAAATAGAAATATTTCTGGAATTATTTCTTTAATTTTTTTTTTTTTTTTTTTTTTTTTTTTGCATACCAGGTTATTACTCAATATAGAAATAAAACTATGGAGCTAATATTTTAATTAGCTAATTGCAAATTTTTGAGTAAAAAGTCAGTTACGTAATTTTGAAAACCATCTAGAAATACGCTAATACATGATGCATAAATAAACTATTTAGTACTCTGTCTATTAATAAAATTACCGTGAAAGAGCTCAAATTATTGTAATAAGTTGATGTGAATTCATTTTCAAAAAATATGTGCGATTCCTTATTTCGGAAGATGGTAAAAACAACGATAAAAATATGTAATTTTATATTTTAATGGGACAATGGATGTTATGTACCAAGTTTTTCCTCTGTACACGAAGAGAATATTTATTACGATTATTATCCAAAGCAAATGACAAAGAATATTAACATAAAAATGCTATCTAAATTTAAATATCTTCCATAGGAAAAAATGACAAAATATTATAATTATTAGCTAAAAGTGAACAGTGTAAATGTTTGCACTTACTGAAGCTCCATAAGATGTATCATTTCCTGTTTTATCATCAGTTGCAACAAAATCATCATTTTCAATAGTATTATTGTCTTCATTTGGAATGAATACATTATCCTCAACTTCGTTTTCTTCTGTTTGAACCTTAAAAATAATTAGAAATAGAGCACACTCATTTTCATAATTTAATTATACCTATATTCTCAGTAAGTAAAAAAAAGGTTATGAAAATAAGCCATTTACTTCACAATCACCATCTTCATTGGTAACATTTACAGGAGGACCAGGAGATGATGATTTATTACCCATTTCTTCCTTACTAATCACAACCTGCAAAAAAAACAGTAATCTAAACGCTAAATAAATGGGAAATTATTAAAAGCTGACACATAATTTATCATTTGTAGAATTCTTGAATATTTAAATATTTTTGCTCGTACTTGTAGAATGAAGGAAAAAAAGCAAGATTTTGTTAATAAAAGTTGTTAAATACTTTTAATGTTTGAAATATTTTTAGTAAATTATTATTCTAGATTTAGATATTTTTCAGATTTGAAGAATTCACGCTTATTAAAATGATGAAGTTCATTAAATGATTTATTTATTTAATACGATAATATAATCAAGTTAAGGTAGAAATATATGATATATATTAGATAAGATTGTTTTAATACTTATATGGTATGTATAATTTAAAATGTGTGACATAATAAAGAAATATGTAAGATTTCTACTTCTAATACAAGTACTTTTCAATTATATTTCAACCTTGTTTGAAAAGTATTGAAAATGAAAATCTAACCGAGAAGGGGGGGGGGTGCATTCCAGATATAAGGATGAGAAGTTGTCGTATAAGCAAGTAGTTTCTCGCTTTCCTGGCAAGTACAATAATCATATATGGCTGACTTTTTCCATTCCGATGGCTGGATGCATTTACATGAGAAATGGGCGCATGAGCCACATTACACTGGGAACTATGACTAGTTTATTAATACTAACATTCATTGCTGTTGCTTTCAGGTCATTCAGTTACACAGTAGGGTAATATAAGGGTAGCTCACTTGCTTCAATTAAAAGTTAATTGTAAAAGTTAGTGGGGGGGAGTAAATAACCTAATTTGTATCCTTTTAAAACAGGTATTGAATTAGCATAGATACCTTAGAATCTGATGAATGTTTTTTGGCCGAAATATTTCCAACATCTCCAGATGTTCTATCCAGCCTTCCATGGCTGAGTTTCCTCACTGGATTACAAAGCCATTTTCTACAAAGAACAAAAATTAAAACATAACACAAATTGCTGATTATTACTGAATACCAACTTTCGTAATCAAAATGATTTTTAATTATATTATTATACAAGTTACAGAGATATGCTTATTAAATTTTTCCTTACATAAAAAATAATGAAAACCTTAAACACAATAGAAAAATAAAGGGGTAAAAACACTTTTCTGAATATTTTTTCCGTACCGTCAAAATAAAATAAGTCTCTGAAACATGCTATAGAGACTTGTGTTTTATCAATTTTGCAAACAGAAGAAATAAAAATGATAGAAATGAAACTGCAAATGACAAAATCAAAATTGGAGGAAAAAAAAACCCATGCAAGTGTTTGAATTTTCTTCTGCGCATTTTTATAATACTGCTATAAAATAAATTATAGATAAATAGTAATATAAAGTAAAATATAAATCTAAAAATGAAACATAAAGTGATAGTCCAGTTTTAGTTTAAAAAATAAGAGCTATTTAAGTAACCCTTAGAGAAAAAACCAATATTAACAAAGTAATTATAATTATAGAGCTATGCGATACCAAAAATTCACAAAATTTCTATTCTCGAAAAAAAACAACAAAAAAAAAACAACTATCCAACTTTATAGAGAAATGAACATAGAATATCATAAGTTACAGCTAAATATTTTTCACAGACATTGAAGACAAGTTATTTAATTATTTTTGTAAATATCTTAAGAAAAATATTACTAAAGCACTTTTAATGAATATCTAAAAACTTTTTATTACATTACAGTAAGCTGTATTAAGGAAAACCATCATTTCATTAACATTTCAATTAATTTAAAGGAAAAAAAAAGTTAAGAATATAAAAATTTGCAATAAAAAAGCAAATTGTATTACCTATAAATGAATTTCCCAACTAAGCACTTTGACTTTTCTAGTTTTCTTATTAAGTAGCCGATTTAGGCAACAAGCTTGCAGTCCACACTATTTAAAATAATTTGCGCAAAACCAAATAACCAGCGTCCCAGTTACAGCAACAATTTCATAAAATTTTATTTCATAAGAAAGTTAATGGCGTTTAGATATATTCTCACCATTGGCCTATTATTCCCAATCACGGTCATTTTCGAGAAAAATCTCAAAGATTTTTGAGAAGAATACAGTCAACATTCTTGATAGAGTGTCCAGTCAGAGTCACTAAATAAAATACTTAATAGACGGATATCGTCAATTTTTTTCATATGAAAGATCATGACTTCTAGATATGCCATGAAGGATTTTATGCTCCCTCCACCTTCATTTTTGAGATATATTGCAAGACATCTGAACCTCAGAAAAAGGGCAGATTTCCCAATTTTGTCAGAAAGGAAAAGTCGCTAGCTAGTTCAACCTGTTGAGCAAGTGCTTTAACTTTGCGCTCATTTTCAGAAATTTTCTTAGTTAAGAGATATTTATTTTGCTGAGAGGGTTTTGTATTCGTAGAGATATCAAGATATCATAACCTAACTTTTTTTTCTTATGACATTGTCAACAAATTCTTTGACAATTGTTTCAATTCTTTTTTAAATTAAAAATGAACCTTTCAGTGTATTTATTCACTATGGAAGCTCAGAGTAAATTAATAAACATTTTCCTGCCATGTTGTAATAAAAGTTCAAAAACTCAAACAAAAATTCCATGTAGAAAAAGTTGTTGAATAATGCTCCATTAATAATATTGAAATATAATAAACATTTTAGTAACAAATTAACGAGCTGAAATTACCGTTCAGATAATCTCGAGTAATTTTCGAGAATATATAAAATCATCCCTAAAAAAGAAACGGGAATTTTCCCTACCTTGACAAACAAAAAAAAAAAAAAAAAAAAAAAAAAAAAAAAAAAAGATGAAGGAAGAATCAAGTCAATGAAAGGAATATATACTTTCCCGTACCATCATATCCTTAAAGTGAGGAAAAAATTTTAACGCAAGCTCTGGAATCTTCGACATTCTACCAAGATTTAGCATGTTACCTTGAAAATTGAAAGCTCATACACGGCTAAGAAAATATACACTGAAGTGACAAAAGTCATGGGACGACTGTTAATATCGTGTCGGTCCTCCTTTTGCCCGGCGAAGTGCAACAACTCGACGTGTCATGGAGTCCACAAGTCGTTGGAAGTCCTCTGCAGGAATATTGAGCCATGCTGTCTGTATAGACGTCCATAATTGTGAAAGTGTGGATGGTGCAGGAGTTTGGGCACGAACGGACCTTTCGATGATGTCCCATAAATGCTCGATGGGATTCATATCGGGCGATCTAGGTGGCCAGATCATGCGCTGGAATTGTCCGGAATGTTCTTCAAACCAATCGCGAACAGTTCTGGCCCGGTGACATGGCGCATTGTCATCCATAAAAATCCCATCGTTGTGTGGGTACGTGAAGTCCGTGAATGGCTGCAAGTGATCTGCAAGCAGCTGAACATAACCATTTCCAGTCAATGATCGGTTCAGTTGCACCAGAGAACCGAGTCCATGCCATGTAAAAACAGCCCACACCATTATGCAGCCACCACCAGCTTGAACAGTGCCTTGCTGATGACAATTTACAAGGGTCTGTATTATGTTGACACTGCTGTTGGACTGGATTTCGAAAATAATGGATTTTAAAAGGCAGTAGTGCCTCTATATAGCATCAATATGACTGGACGAATGCGGAAGTTAGGACAAGCTTGGATATTTTAAGGTCGTGACTTTTGGTCATTCTATCTATTTTCAATAGGTCTCATCCCAAGTGAGGCGAAATAGCAATGAACTAGTGATGCTTTGGCCAAAACCTATTCTGCCGAAATCATGCATGAGACAAAGAATTCATTTACCTTAAAATTTTCTCAATAAAAAATTAAAATAAATAAGCTTGGGAAGCTCCAGCCAACCCTGCATTTTATTGATAGAGGGCATGATTGATCTCTTGAGTTGAAGAAAAAAAACCTTCCAAGAAAAAGCGGATGATTCTTTCACGATTTAGTAGTGAAAAAACCAATACGTTTACTTTTCTAGTAGGGATGGAAGCTCTTTCCGAAATATTACTGATGCAAAACTGACCAGGCATTACTCTTCCTTCATTCTTGATTGTTTGGGTTTTCCCGAAGACGACATTTTAAAACATCTCATTTTTTTCAGCAATTTTTCTAAGGTTTTTAGATTTATGAAAAAGGACTAAAAATGTCTGTTAATCTGGGATGAGTAAAAAATTTTAATTTCCAATAATCTCTCAAGTCAAGAAAAATTTCTAATCTCAACTCAAGAAAAAGATAAAATACTAACAAATTAATAAGCCTGAGCTACTTTGCAAATGGAGAAAATCAACTTCATAAAATAAAACTATTAACAAAATTTTATAAAGACTGGCCAATCTCTCCACGGAAACTAGGAATGCAAGAACACAGAAGTGTCTCCAAGCGTCATTCTGGTCGAACACCCTGAAAAAAAAATTATAAGCAGAAGACACTCATAAAAAGTGTTCTTGTAAAACAAAGAAAATAGAAAACTATAATAAAGTCAAACATCAGCAATCGCTGCATCATGAAAGTGAGATTTAAGTCGTACAGATATTGCGATGCTGCAACAATCTATTACAACTTCACTGATTTTCATCATTCGACAACCAATTGTTATTTTAAGTCTCAATGCATCAACAGTAATCAAAACTACGCAACTAGAAACGGCCAAATTAAAAATAACATCCTCAACTCCATCTGCATTGACTATAGCAATTACTGACATCTTGCATCTTGGAAAGGATGTCTTGCCATTTCCTGAACGCAGTAATCAGTCCAAAACCACACAAGAAAAATTTATGCATAATTAGCTGGTTCAGCAAAGATGAAAGAAGCCTCAAACCCACGAAATATTTCTCGTAAAAATAGACCAGAAGACTACGAGAAGAACGAAAACCTCATCATCAAACCTTCGAAAGATCATTGAATTTAAAGAGCAAAAAGAAATACATGATCTCCTAATGAAATTTCAAACCAACCAGAAGCAGTCAAATGCAAAACAACAAAACTAAAATGTAAATTTTCTTACTGCTGAACGCTGAAAATCGTTTCGGTTGATACAAATCCAAAAAACTGCAACCGAAATCCCGGTCTATCATAGGTCAGCTATATTTCTCTTCAGTAATCAATTCCGGATTGGAGCTTTCTACTTACCCTACTACTCTGCTTCAGCTACAACTAGATGCACATTCACCCATCCTGGAGAAAAATTTCGCGAATTAAATATCTCACTTCTGCAGAACCCAACTGCTGTCATGCTTTACAACTTCAGACAATTGATTGCTGCAACACAGAGCTGTGTACTCTGTATCTTTCGTCTTGTCTCATAAGCGCCACAGAACACATATTAACCTTTTCATAGATGTAAACACCCGCTATTATTAAATATTAGTCACAACCATAGTCATTTTGTTACTCACTAACCTTTTACTTGAGAGGATAAAATTTTATTGTATGCATATCATGAAAAAGTTTACCTTTTTAATACCTATATTAGTGAATATATTTTCTCCTGTAAATTTGCCTCCATTTTTGTGTTGAATAAATAATGTAATATTATAAAATCTCTTTGTTTCATAAAATTCTCTAGATTTTAATATAGAACTAAATTTAATTATTTTAAACTAAATTAACTAAATTTAAATTTCAACTGAATTTACTAGCGGGATATGTTCCAAGTATCTGGATGCCTCCTATATCGATGAACACCTCTAGTTTCACAATTCTGTGGAAAAAAAAAATGCAGATATTTTAAATTTGAGTAGGGAATATATTTAGATGGAAATAATCGTTTCATATATATTCAATGCATAAAAACTGCCATAAGGAAATATTTGTCCAATAGTACACTATTCAATCATCATTACTTGAATAAAATTTGTTATTCCCACCTACCGTTGTTCACCCTGACTGGATGAATGTTATTAAAACTTAGAATTTATACAGAAAGAGAAATTAGAAAAATTAACTTGAAAGAAGTAATGCAAGTCGGAATAGGGAAAAAAAGTTTACGAATGTATGCTAAATATTAATCCTTTATTCGTCAAATTATTTTACCATCAATTTCCTAAATTTATTTTTATGTCATTAAATAAATTTTGGTAGAAAAAAGCAACAGGGAATAATAAAAAATTAATTAAAGCAACTTAATGTATTTAATAAAGATTTTTAATTACTGCTTTTATCTGATAACTATTGTTTGCTATTACAACTACTATTTTTCAGATGTAATAAATCTTTTTTCATACATAACAGATAATTTTATATTTCCGAAATTACTTGGCCTTTTTCGTTGTGCTGACAAATCAATAATTTTAAATTCAGAATCTTGTTCTATCGAAGTTTTGTTGTACATTTTGTACGTTGCATCCCTTGTAAATTTGATCCAGCATATAGTTAACCAATTCGCGGTTTCTCCATTGGTATTTTTCTTTCTTTTTAAAATAGTTTTCTTCAGAGGTTGGGTTGAAAATAAATTCCCGCGTTTCATTTCATGCACTAAAAATGTACTATGTTTTCGACAATATCGTATTACTTTATAGCAATCCTGGGGAATATGCAAGGAGATGGTTTATGGATAAGATAGTTACTGGATAGTTCCACTCTAAAATAACGATCGTTTGGTAGAAATGAATGTCCTGACAGGAAAAATTTGCGATTAATGTTACTTATTTCATTGCCACTGGGCTGAACAATTGGTGATGGAAGTAATTTTGTGTTTCGATAATATGCTTAAGATAAACTTTTTATTATTTATGAAATATTGTACAATCTCCAATTTTCAATATCAAAAATAGAGAAACAAAGATTTCAAATGGCCATAGTTGCTTCATCATACAGCAACCGCAGCTAAATTTTGCTTCACTATATTCGATCAAATGTAATATTACTCTAACATGGACTTGCATCACTTTCAAAATAAACAGATTTTCAATACTGTTAAGAGCTAAAACTTCCATCTTCAAAACACTAAAATTCAAACTGGTTTTTACTATAATTTTTTTTTTACACATAAAAAGATTATTACAAACTTTATAACTACCATTATACCCTTTTTTTCAAAAATTGACTTGCCCCACTTTCAAAATAAACGACTCATATTCTATTTCGATACGTGTGCCATCCCTTCAAGTTAGAATATAAAACTCGTTCAATCAATAGTCACTGACGTGAAAAAGTGGTCACTTTTTCTTTTAAATAAATCTTTATTAATATTATATATAGAAACTTGAAACTTTCCAGGTGCATAGATGAATGTAAGAAAAATATTTTAATCATTGATATTATGAAAGTCGTAATTTTTTTTTTTACGATCAATCTCAGAGAATTCAAAATCTACTAATTAAAAAAATACATATCTGATAGTATATGTCTAAATACAGTACTTATGGAGACAAATACTTATTCTATTTCCCTTTGAGATACAATTTATAATATCTAGTTTCTCATTGTGTTATTCTGTGCAATAATTTCACCTTCCCATTCCTCATACTTTATCGACTAAAACATTAATTTTCACACGAAGAAACACATTGTAGGATCATTCAACAGCAAGACAGCTAGATTGAAAGTTATTTATAAAAAAAATAAAGATCTAAAAAAGAGATGCTAAAAAAGATATTCTACTTTCACAACATTTAGGTTTTGACTTCAAAGCAGAGCATTGTTTTCTCCTGATTGTATAAATTAAAAATCACAATATGATATAACTTTTAAATTTGAAAGAAAATAATTTAATTACAACTATGCATACTTATATTATTGTAATTATCTTGAAAAAAATCAAACATCCATGTGAGAATATCATATCCCAAATATAATAAAAGTAGACTTACCGAAAATTACCTCTCAACTTAGAACCACTGCTTGAACTATCAGCATAAGCTACAAAGCCAACTTCACTAGACACAGGCGGAGATTCTGAAACAAATTCATTTCTAAAAAATTTATAGGCAATCAATAATAATTTACACCTTTTAAAAATTATTTCAAACTGTGTTTCAAAATAGAAGAAATATTTGGTCACGAACATTTTTCTAGAAATTATTCTTAGAAAAATGCATTAAGTACTTAGTTTTCGTATTCTTTTGATAAAAACATTATTACATGCATTTCATTTTCCAAGAAAACGATCAAAAGAGGTTTTAAAAGGATTGTTACCTTATGTTAAGAATTAAGCCATACAAAATAGTTTTGATAACCACAATTTTAAAAATCTTTTTATTGTAAAAGTATAAGAAGTATCTTATTATACATAAGAGAACTAAAAATTACAAATATAGATCATACAATATGCGATACATTAAACAAGTTTCAATTTATTGTATAATATCCTAATTCACTACAATTTATAAAAACGAAAAATATTTTAAAATTTTAAATTCATACTAATCAAATAAACTTTGTCCATAAATTCAAAATTTGTTAAACAAGTATACAAGGCATATAACATTCATGACACAGTCTAATATAAAGATAATAGGTCATCATAGCCGTACATTGGTAAGATATCTTTTAAAAATAATCTCGTAAATAAATCTATGTCTCTTCTGCTATATAAATATTGGATACTTGAATAATTAAGAACATATCCACAGATAATAAAATATTTTTCAATGAAATCACCGCAAAGTTTTCACAGAAAATGATAGTTTCTTTGTATTCCAAGATAGAAAACTTAGAGAAAATGATCTCTAAACCTTCTAAGAGATGTTACACTTTTATTTTAGACTAAAAATGCTGTCTTTACAAATACATTTATTAAAAAAAGTAAATGAAACTTTTTGGCACTAAGAATAAAAATTAAGCACAGTTGATTGAAGAGGTAATTAAGAAAAGAGTTAATTTCGAACGTCATTTCAGAATTCATAAATGGCAAAGAATTCTCATAAGAGCTAACTATTTGACGTAAAAGGAAAATGAGCAGGAATATGTAGCTTGGGATAATCAAAAGACAGATTGTGCTTTTATAAAGAACCCAATATCACATAATAATCGAGACAGATCGAACACACTTTGTCGCGATTGGCGAGAAGAATACGTTTGTGTCTGAGCAATAGAAAAGTCATTTTTAAACTGTCATAGAAATAACTGCTGGGAAAATGAAAAGGATAGATAGGAGAAAAAAAACTATAGGCTCTTAAACGTTCAACAGTTTTTTTTTCTGTCGCATGGTGTCAATAATAAGAATTTTTTTAAACAATTATAAATTCAATTCGATTGTATCGATTCAAATCCGCAGTTAAAACTACATTATAAATATTGAAATTATGAAATTATGCGATTTTAATTTACAGCGAAAAAAAAAATGTCATTTTAACTCAAATTTGGCTTTTTCTAGAAAAATTACCAGACAGAAAAAAACTTCAATTTGCTTAAATGTAATATTTTTAAAATTCGGTTTTTGTTTGGTAATTTCTAAAACAGAGAAACATGAATAACCCAGCACTGCAATAGGACCAAAAGAAACCATCTTTTTTCACTTTTTTCCCCAAACTCGTTGCTTATTGAGCAACACATTAAGAACTGCCTTATAGGTGGAAGCAATCACTTTTAACCATGTGCTTCGGTTAGACTATTTATGCGTATGTTTCGGATGCCTTTAACTTCACATCGATAATAAATATTTGCCGAGTGCCACACACTTAGTAATCGAGAGCAAAGTACGTGCCATTTCCTGAATTAAAAAAAGGAAATAAGATCTGGTATAAACACCGATTTACACTGACTTTGCAATACTATCTTTATCAGTCATCTGTTAGAGACATTTTAAATTAAAAATGAGAAAAATGCGGGAAAATCAATGAGTAAAAATAAAAAAATAAATTACCCGAACTTCGCTCCGGCAAAATTATCAAGTGACAAAAGGTTCTGCACTCAAAAACAGAAATTCAGATACCAGAAGTCATTTATAATTTTAAATGGTGATACAAGATTCCCGATTAAGTAAATTAAGATGAATATGAAATGACATGATTGTACCTTATATTCCAAAACGGTGCAAAAACATGATCGGAATGTATGAAACTTATCTTAAGACCGAGTAAACATATTTATAAAAAATTTATGCAATATTAAGTAAGTAGAAGTCTTTGGAAGCGAGTTAAGGTATAATATGGATAATTCAGTGGTTATGAGAGACGTTACGTTTGGTGTATCAGCGAGTATCAAGACTAAATTTTCAACGATATAAATATCATTAACAATACATGCAAGATATTAATTACAGTATGCCTCCAAATTACGATCAACACAAAGACAGGTTCAAGACCCATTCTTAGACCACTGCACTGGTATTTCCAATTTCTGAGTTTTAAATTTTTTTCTTCATATCTTCAACATCTAGCTGTTAAAAATGCAGTAAGCAAAAGTTGACAGTATTGTCAAGAAAATGACTATGTGGAAATGTCACAACAGACTATTTACTATAAAGCAGGCTCAGAATAAAAAAATGGAATTTGTCATTTTTATGGTATGCAATGAAAAGGATAAAGTTAGAAATGCAGGAAAATCTAACATGAAATTTTTTAAAGTTAAACAGTTTTCATCAGCATTTAACAAAAATCCAAATTAAATTAGAAATTCTTGCCAATCCAGATCGAGGTAAACGAAATAAGGCGAATTTAATAAACAAAATCATTAATATATTTCCCACTTTCGAAATAAGCAATTTATTCGGATATTTCAAACAATTATTTTCGGGTGTTTTTTTAAAGTTTAATTTTTATATTCTGAATATAATTTATACAGAAATCATTATGACTCTTATAAGAATGGCGAACGAAATAAAATGCCGAATAAAAACAGTGCCAAATGTCGTTTGCCACAAAAATTAATTTATACACTAAGGAATAATATCTTTTTATCAAACGCAGCTTCAAATAAAATTTATAAAAACGTGATTACTTTGTTTATATTATCAAGATTTGATATGACTCGCATTTGAAATATTTTTAAAAAGTTATAAATTATGCTTTTATTAATTTTGATGATAAACAGGAATTCATAACTCGGAAAACTTCAAGAAATAATGAATAAGATTTCGTTTTTTCGAAAGAAACAAAATTTACTTCAAGTAATTATGGGTTTCAAATGCGAAGGTTTGAAACAATGGGGGTGCAAAGTGCGATTACTTTAAGAAAGAGTGTTTATGCGTCCATGTCACTGTCAATGAAACAAATAAACAAATTAAATTTTGAGACAGGAAGACAAAATAGCATATTTTGCCCAGACACAAAAAAGTGTGAATTATTTTGCTTCTCATTAGTATATTTTTTTTCTAAAGAAAAAATAAAATATAAAAGAAAGTAACTGCATAGTGAATAACTTTGTAAAATGCTATTTTAACATAATTTTCTTCCATCGAATACAATTGTACTTAGAGTAAAAATTTTCAATAATTTCACTCGCTTTAAAAACGAAACAAAAAGGTGAAATTGCCAATGAATAAATAAATGTAAATTCATTCAAAAATTTAAAGCTTCAAAACTAATGTTTGGAATATTTCTAATAAATAAATAATTTCTCAAAATATTATATTCCACTTTTCAGTGGTACAGAATGATTTGTGGCTTTGTATAGTTTATTGGCGCAAGAGCCAAGTTTGTCTACATTGCGCCAATCAAAAGGTAAAAGTATAAAAGACATTTAAAAAAACTCATTTGTTAAAATATAGCGCACATGTACAGAGACATAATTGCATAAGACTGATGCAAAAATGGTACAGAATGAAAAGAAAGTCATTTCTAAGAGTTTTTATGGAATTCCTTCTTAGCTTATTTGTGGTTTTTAAAATCTTTTTGCAAATTCAGAGGCCAGCGAAAACATTTATTTCCTCGAATTCTTGCGCACCTACCCAGGACGAGTATTTGCCAAAGTTTTCAAAAAATAAACATAAAGGTATACAATCTTTCATAGATTACTAGAAATGCATTGAGAAAATAGGAATTTTTGAAGTGGGTGAAAAATGAATTTTGAAAATGAATTTCAAAACCTAATACAGCTCACAAAATTAAATACGTTCAGGACAAATCTTGTTAATGGCTGATTTATAAGGAAGAAAACTCAATAGAACAATTAAAGCAAATCTCTTAAGAAGCAAGTACGAAAGATATCTTCCTAAGATCATTTACATTGACAAAACTTAATTTATTAACATAATTAAATTTTACAAAATTTAAGAAAGATCGTCATCTTCTGAAATATTTTATATACCTTTAAATATAACAAAAATAAATTATTTATTACGATCAGTATAGCTTTCCAAAGTTTCTACAAACATACAAAATTACCATTATTGGCGTCGAGAATTTTCATACAAAAGCATTGAAAAAAAAAATGGACAATTTCCACTTTTGAAAATAAAACTGATACTTTATTTTTTATGATATAAAAAAGAGGGTATCTGGGCCTATTTTAAAACTAGAAGCATGGGGCAATAGATTAATAGAGCTCTTCCACAACGTAGCGTTAGTCGTCCTTATCTGCTTCCCAACACTTGTGCGGACGATTGTGAGACGGGACAATTTCCTGAGGCAAACAATTAGTCGACGCTAAAGCGAAGGAAAAATAATTGATGGCAACGCTTTCGTGTCCTTAGAGTAATGACACGGTTTTATTAACAAAGGCAAATTATGGAGACAAACTAGTTAAATAAGACAGGCTAAAACCATTCATTCCTTTTTTCATGGATTAGACAGTATTTATTACTGTAACAAATAAGAAGAGTAAAAACAATGACTTTCACCGACTCACTTCACAAATTCTGATATATTATACATTCGTAAAAAAAAATGTTCAATAACAATATGCAATCAACAATATTAAAAAGTTAAAAATATGAATTCTACAACAATTAGTAATGAGTGCATGAGTCATTTTTAGTAATTAAACTATCTTCAAAGCATAAAGAAATTTTAAATATAGAACAGCAACAAATATTCATATTGATACTCACGTTCACGGAAACGTGGAGCCACACACAAACAAACGTCACGTTTAATTGCGGAGATTTTGGTTGGTTGGTTTTGTATAGTTTATAGGCGCAAGAGCTACATCTGACCATACTGCGCCATTATTTGCGGAGACGCTTACTAATGAAGATTAATGGAAGAATTTCAGGAGGTAATGCATTGTAAATTTAACTGTCTAATGCAGTTCATAAATCAGGTTGCTGTACCCAGGATTTCAGATAAGAATTCAAAAACTTATTGCATCCATGCAATTTTGTAGTTCACTAGTTCCAATAAGAAGACATCATGAAAATGGACTAAGGAATTGATTTAAAGCTTAGGAAAATAAAAAGGGTTTCTTGGGCACTCTTCTATTCATTAATTGAATGACAGTGATTTCTTTAAAGATATAACAGACAAATGGCAGGTGTAATTTTAAATCGATAAAATAAAGAATTCCATTCTTTTCCAACATTTTCATTTCGATACAAAAAGGGAAAACCAAAATATTATGATGCGCATAATTTTTCAAAGATATTATATCCTTCTCCAAACGTAGTCATGCGCCTTTTTATATGCAAATGGGGAGCTATTCTATATAAAAATCTTGCGAATAAGTCTGAATGATAAATGGTCGAATTCTTTGTACAGAACACAAATTGCTGAATACAAAAAGACGTGATACGAACAACTTCGCTATTAAAAAAATTTTATTTTAAGATAAGGCTAAAAAAACATGAATTTAATTGAATCAATAAAAAAATTGCGCATTTAAATTGAAAAGGCTATATACTACAAAATAATACGGGAGTGAAAATTCTATTTCGGAGTTAATATTCAAAGCACATTAGCAAAAATGCGGAATCAAACGTTTTGAAGGAAAAGTTTGAATTTTATACCATTAAACATTGTGTAGCAAATAAAATTTTAAAACTGTAATAAAAGTAAGAGAAAAAATATTCAGAAAATTATCAAAATCATTTAAAAGATAATTTTTTTAAGGTTGTGCAAAAACCCTCTGTGAGAAAATAGGTTTGAAAAATTTGGCCATTGATAAGTCACAACTATTTTTCTGGCGACAATTAAGTCTATTAAGCTTTCTGTTTCAGGTTATTTTTATTACATCTTTCCTTTCATTGAATGAAATTTTTGATGAAATAAGGGCCCCTCTCTAAAAATTTCTGCTAATATTTTGCAACTACATTTTTCAACGTATTATTTAATAAATATAAATGCAAGAAAGTTCAATGAAATAATCTGAAATTTCGTATACTAATTTGCTTACGTTTTCTTATTACTTATTTGAATTGCAACAGTCAAGATTTCTGCGCCCACGTACATTAGAGTTTATAATATATATATATTATAAATGTGAAAGTTTGGATGGATGTTACTGAATCACGCGAGAACGGCGGCACGGAATTGGATGGAATTTAGTACAAAGAAAGATTATAGTCGAGAATAAAACATAGGCTACTTTTTATTCCGGTTAATTGAGTAGTTAATTTTTTTTATTAATAAAAAACTAACTTTTGGGTCAAAAAGCTGAGGCCAAATTCCGTCAAAGATAAGTAGGGCCCCAGTTTTCTTTTTTCCCCCAACAGAAGTGAGGTTGGGCATAGGAGAATTTCGACCGATTATTTCAAACGATTCTATTTTTTTGTGTTTAATGTATTTAAAAGCAAATGTTGTTAATTAATCGATCTTTCGGATTCATTCAAAAGTACTTAATTAAAAGGAAAGAGAATAAAGGAAATTTTTTTATCTGCATTGCGTTACTCCAACTGGCGTAGGAAAGTCAGAAATGTGCGTTACGCCAGCTGGCGCTGAAAGTTCGCGCGTGTTTTTGTTGGCAACTGTGTTTTCATTTAAATCAAAAGTTTAAAAATGATGAGTATAATATTGTTGTAGCTATCTCAATCTCGATCAATAAATAAAATAGATTTGACCGGACTTGATTTGCTGTTACAATATACAGTATACAATGCAAATAAATTGTTTTTACGTTAGTTGTGTGTTTTTGTTATTAAATTGTATTTATGTTATATATTTTTCGTATACTCTTATATTTTTAAATGTATCGCTTTTAGTTTAGGTTTAATTTTTTTTATTTGTCAATATTTGATAGTTTTTCATACATATTCATCAAAATTTTCACGTAAACAGAGACGTGGGTAATAAATAGGATGATATATAATGATTCTGGAATCATGGAAGGAACAAATGTACAGAGACAAACAAGTTAATATGATAGATGGTAAAAACACTGATTGCGAGCATTGCACAATGAGGTGCAAAGGAGTAAAAGAGTTGAATAGTGCAAGTAGCATATTGTATTTATGATGTCCTGAGAAGATCAACTTTTTTTGCTAGCCGATTCTGAAATTTTTGTTAAAAATGCTTTATTGAGAATGAAAGGTAGATGAGAGTGATATTTATTACTAGAAGCATAAGAAATTTTACTTGATTTCTCAATTGAGAATTATGTCTGTTCTAAAAGGATTTTCTCATATACAATTTTTTTTTATACAGATACAATATTTTGTAGCAAGAAAAAAAAATTATAAGTTTGTTAATCACTTTAAATAGTAAGACCGCAATATATTGATATTTTGCAGCAATCAAATGAGTGGACGAATCAACAGTTTGAAGACCAAAGTACTTCCGGCATTCTTCAAAGGATCTTTTAATTTCTCATTCTCTCTCATACTAGCAAATGCACACACAAAACCCAAGGCCGTCAGACTCGAGATAGTACACGATTTGACAGATAAAAGAATTAGATACTCGATAATGAAGAATGAATCGTACTGACTAAACGACAACTCATAAAAAGCGAAAAGTTCGTAACAAATTCAAGATTCTACTTTGAAATATATTCATATATATACGGTATGATATATTTATTCTTCTCGTACATTTCATGGAAAGTTATGCTTCCGAAGGGTGTAGCAACAAGCACGCAATAACAATCATAAATCAAGTTGTGACATGTCAAACTGCCAGTTAAGGCTAAAAGATTCAAATTGCATCATCGCTATTACGGAACACGTGTTCATAGCAGAAAGAATACCAGCAGACAAGGGGAAAAAATGCTTTAGCGTATATGTCGACGTCTAATAAATGCGTATCCAAACACACGCTATTAAACGACAATTCAAGGAAGAATTTGCAACGGAAAGAAGAATCAGGCTTTCGTTTCAAAAAAGACATTTTGCTGCATTATAAAAGAGAAGATTTAACATACAAGTTGAGAAAGTTGACTGATGATAGCACACGGAAATGACTTAATGAATCGTCTTCTCGTAAAGTTAAAAAAAAATACAAAACCTCCTAAAAAACTCCTGTCGTCATAGTTGGTAAATGCGGAGAGAAAAAGTGTGCCAGTGATGACCTCTTGCAACACCAACTCCGCTGATAAATCTAAGCTTTCTTTTCCGAGGTCGCAGAATGTAGCAACTACTTACAATTTAAGCATGAAAATACCACTTTTTTTACTAAATTTTCCCAGGTAATAGGAAAAATATGGAATACTATTTCAGGGGATTAAGAGCCTTTTGACGAGATTTTTAAAAACGAAAATCATATAGCTAAACTTGTTTATTCATATCGACTGTCACCAAAAATTTAACAATCAAATACTGTTTAATGGAATTGAAGACCCAAAGAAAATGATGAATGATATATTTCTGTATTGAGACTTGTTTCTGAATCGAAAATCAATACATTTTCGATTTCAGATGAAGAATTGACGACATACTTGCATCCAGGTAGAATTACTTCCATTCTTGATAAAATTTCGAACAGTATAATGTTAAAATAGTTTGGTCTGCTTTGAAATTCCGGATCATGGTTCTCTATCAGTCGATGTCAACGATTAATCATTTAATAATAAATTCAATGAGAAGACAAACCTTTTTTTTCTAGGCATGTGGTAATTTCTTTTCCAATATCAATTAAATTTAAAAAAAAATATTAAAAAGGTTTTTAATATCCGTTCAGGCACCAAATTTTTCTTAGAGGTCTAAAATTTCATCTAAATATATTCATTAAAGCATTTTTTTTACTTCTGTTGAGATATTTCCCAAATCATGAAACTCCATTTCACTACTTAAGCTAAGTTAGATGCTCTTATTATTTATAGTCAATTTTTAGTTTATGGAATTTCGAACACTCTAGGCAGGATGCGAAATACGTCGTTACAAGAAAAGTTATATATTTCGGATTTTCTAGTGAGGTGGTTTACACATGCAATTCCTTACTTTGCGGGAAAATCAACGTAGTTTAAAAACAGGTAATTACACGAGATTTTTTTCTTCTTTAATTCTTGATTTTTTACTATAAGGAAGATGATTGAATCAAATATTTAGTACCTAATCAGATATTCAAAAACTCCACTAAGAAAACTGGATTGGAGTTTATTCTCCATTATTTAATTGCTTAATCCTAATTATGTCAAATTTTTCTTTTTACTAACGATCATTTGAAATTTCGTATTTACTACGATAGAATGGTATGCCTTTATTGATGTCTCTAAGAGGCCTGTCTTCCAAGATCTGGGATAGAACATATTCTTTCTTTCCGGAGTCTGATGAAAGCCGGTTCTGCCTTGGTCGCAGTGATAGCCGTTTGTTGGTTAGAAGGAGGCCAGGTGAACGCCTGCTAGTGACCTGTCTGCGGCCTAGACACACAGGGCCTACTCCTGGAGTTACGAAATTGTTCCCCAAACCATATGACTGCAGGAACACTCTCGTGGTTATCCAACGCCCCCTGATTGCAAATTTGTACGTCAGTCTAGTGATACAACCTGTTGTGCTGCCATTCATGAACAGCATTCAAGGAGGTGTTTTCCAACAGGATAAAGCTAGCCCTCATACCGCTGTTGTAACCCAACATGCTCTACAGAGTGTCGACATGTTGCCTTGGCCTGCTAGATCACCAGATTTGTCTCCAATCGAGCACGTATGGGACATCATTGGACGACAACTCCAGCGTCATCCACAACCAGCATTAACCGTCCCTGCATTGACCGCCCAAGTACAAGAGGCATGGAACTCCATCCCACAAACTGATATCCGACACCTGTACGACACAATGCATGCACGTTTGCATGCTTGCATTCAAAATTCTGGCGGTTACACCGGTTAATAATGTACCAACATTTCACATTTGAAATGGCTCTACCTGTGATCTTGAAACTTTAATCAATTACATATGTTACCTAGACAAATGTATTCCTAAAATTTCATTACTGTACAATAATTTTTTCTTGGTGTTGGGATTTTTTTTTCCATCAGTGTATGTACAGGTATAGGACAAAATAATAGGAGCGTCTATTTAAAAATGAGTCATTCTTTGACAGTCTCGTAAAAAGTTGACTAGTGTCGCAACAGTGAGCCACCTAGTGACGGCGAAAGGGTAGATATCAGTCAAACATTTAGCAATGAGAAGGTTGAATGAGAAAATTTTATAACTATCAAAACGAGATCATGCCCGATCTTACAAACACGAAAAAACGCATTATAATTGAAGCTCGCCTTGCTGGAGCGTCCGTGTCCAGAACAGCTAAACTTTGCGGGTATTTCAAGGAGCACTGTGTCAAAGGTTATGAGACTACACAAGTCTAGGTAAAGTGTCCTCATCGCGGCACAACAATGGGTGAAAGGCGAATTTGAAGAACCGTGACAGATAGGTGTTGAAGAGAATAGTCATCCGAAATCGCAAGATTATACTACCGCAATTAACATCCAAGATAAATACCCTCCTTCAGAACCCCATATCCATGTGGAGAAACTATTCAGCGAGAGTTTCTGTGAACATTCATGGTAAAGTAGCTATGCCAAAATAGTTTCAGCGAGGAATGTTATGAAGAGTCTATAGTAGTGTCAAGACCACATAAACTGAAGACAACTGCAATGGTAGGAAGTCATATGGTCTGATAAATCCTCATTTACATTATTCAAAACCACCGAACGTGTTTTCGTAAGGCGAACACCGGCGGAAGTATTTCATGTTGACTGCTTAGTTCCAACCACAAAACATGTGAGTTCTGCGATGGTATGGGATCCAATATCTTATACTGGATTGGGGCCTCTCGTTGTCTTGAGGGGGATGATCACAGGCGACCATTATCGAAATATTCTCGCAGCTCATCTTCACTCTATGCTTCAGATTCTATTTCCAGGAGAACATTTTGTGTTCCAAAATGTCAATGCCCCTGTTCACACGTCTCACTGTGTTCAAAAATGATAACATAAGCATGATGATGAAGTAGGACATATAACCTGGTATCTTTAGTCACCTGATCCCAATATTATTGTTCTTTAAAAAATCTCACAAAAATTCTAAGTCTGTGTTCGGTTTCCTCCTCCAAGCACACTAACTGAACTCGAGACGTCCCTGCATGAGGAATTGGGGCGAATTCCACTAAACTTTGTTCAAGACCTTTATTTGTCAATGTCATGTCGAATCTTCAAAGGTTTCAATTACTTTTTTCATACTGTAATCTTATCATATTTTGCAGTCCCACGGCAAAATAAGACTTCACACCACTTTCTGAAAGAAATAACATTTTTCATTTGTGTATTGCAATTATTACCGCTAAAAAAGATTAACGCTCAAAGTAAAAATCTCTTTTAAGGCTGGGGAAAGGGAAAATGCAGAAACGACATAAATCTTTCAATATAATCAGAACAATCTAGGAAAATCTTTTGATTAAAAAATATTTACAATTCAATTATAATATTCGATTTCCATATTCACATTGTAATTTTAAGAATTCAATTGTCATGCATTTAAATGGTGCTATAGACGTTTCTTCGAGTCAAAATAATTTTTGATAAAGATTGTCAAAATGAAAACATTGTTATGGATCTCACCGGTTCGTTTAGTAGTGGGTTTAAGGTGTGAAAACACAATCATCAGGCCTCAGTAAGAAACAACGTCAACTTTAATTTCCACGAAGATGGAACAGGACAAATACGTACAGCCGAGACGAACACACAGCAACAACGGTAGCCCACAAGTAGAAATCCGGTATTAACAAAGTTCACAGCACGAAACGCGGTTAGGCAGAATTCAGCAGGATACAGGATCTTCGCAGTTTAGCTCTACGGTCTGCAGACGGCTGAAACTTCTCACTGTCCTTCGCTTTATCTGTAAGACTACCTAAGACTGCTACTTCACACAAAGAGTAGGCTATGCTTCCCCAGTAGACAAAAGGTCTCGGCACATAGCAATTCAGCATTCGCGCCCAACGCTGGCACATCACCGTTGTTTCGCCACCCTCTCTCGAAGACTCGCTACTTGTCAGCGACTCCGACTACAGTTCAATTCACCATCACCACCAGCTTTAGTAACGGTAACGACATGGTTAACGGAGCGCCTAGCCCAACAAGTATGGGGCTTGATCTCTGTTACTGAAAAGAATGGATAGTGGCCTGACTTTCAGTGAATGCCGTGACCAGCTTCGATGTCATCTGGTGGTGGAGAGATGTCCGCTGATGGAATGAGCAAGCCGAGGAAAGAGAACTGCAGGTCAGTCGTGGTCGGAGGTGCAGGAGAAGCATCGTCCAATCGTGAGGTCAGGATTCTGGAGCCAACTCCTGAGAGCCAATCAGAGGAGTTCAGCTGAGTTCGCGTTGAAGATGTCTCTGGGAGATGGAAAAGGTCTACAAAAGTTCAGAAACAGTCAGGGTTCTGGATTGAAAGTGCTACTTCGTGTAGCCAATCAGAGAGCAGCTACTCACAGGGAAGGCAGTAGAGGACTCAGTTAGCAGTCAGGATGTATGGGGAGAGTACAACGTGGAGTGAGAATATGCTGTGATTTATTAAAGATGAGCAGTTAATTTTACAACTTTGCAAAATTAACCATCACCACCAGCTTCAGAGTGCCGGTCTTCTTTTATAGTTCCCAGGATGAGGGCCTACAGTCTTCTAGGCCAATCTGGCGTATCTCGGTTCCTAATAGAAGGATCATGATGATTCTCGCTGTTTCCAGCATTATCCATTTTGTCGCCAAATCGCAAATGGTCGCCAAGTTCTGAGGTCAATGACGTAGCACCAGCTTAGCACGTAATAGGGCAGAGCGTAAAGCGATATTTCTTTTTCTGATACTATTCATGCTGAATAGCAAAAATACAGGTTTGTAACAATATTTAGCTAAACAGTGCTTAAGAAATTCTTTTAAAACACTATTAATTCACCGAGTCTTTTCACTTTTTTCTTTCCGTCTTTTACAGAATACCTATTTACCTAAGTTTAAATTAGAGTTTCATTGTTTCAAAACAATTTTCGATTATAAAAATGAAATTTTTGGAAAAACAAACAAGATTTTCGTTGTGAGGGAATATCCGATTAAATTAAAATTCTTCAAGATGGTAGAAAAGCTGCTACATAAAATCTCTTTAGCCAGTACAAAATGAAACTAAAAACAAATTTATAAAATCAGATATACAACTACTGAGTATTTTATTATAAACAAAGTATGGTTTTCAATCAAATTTAGGAAGAAAATTTCTGCTTCTTTTAAGAGATGTAATGGAAATTTCGTATTAGAGAAAATAAATGAATAAAGACGAATCATAGCAATGTCATTAATAGAAAATTAAATATTTCTTATGTTGAATATCTAATTCAGTGGTTCAGAAACAACAGCATGAATTTCCTCCTTTCAGTTAAACATGTACTTATTAAATAAAGTCAGGGTTGTGTTAATAAATAAATAGGCAGAGTAGGCGACTACTTACGGAATGCTACAATTTCAAGACCAGATTATTAAAAAGGTAAAAATAAGAGCCTACTCAAGAGCTCTGCAATTACGAAGGAGGGCTAGAGGGGTTTGAATGACTTTCCCTATAACTTAAATCTTTTACTTTCATTTAATTAGTAATAAACCTGCATCTGCATTTATTAAAGTTAAAATGAATTTAAAAAAAACACAAGAAATAAAATGATCGAAATAGCCATTAGATCTGCAGCATGTTAAAATGAATGCCGAATTTGGCGAGTTACTGCTACAGAATTTCAAACATGGTGGCTATATCACGATTCCAAAACAAAAACCATAAAAAGAGCAAATTATTAGAGTTTTTAAAATAATAAATTTTGAGATGAGTAAAAGTTTATTTTAATTTTTACTAAACAAAATAGATTAAATGAGGGAAATTCAAATTATAATAAAATACGAAATTATAAAGGAGTTAAAGACTCAAATGAAAAATCGAAAGTCCGTAATCACATAAAAATGATAATTTGATTAAATTATATCTCCGAGAAACTGCATTATGATAAAGTTAACAAATGAAAAATATCCTTTTATTAGATGAGCTCGAATCAAAAAACAAACTATAAAAAATGTACAGCATTAAAAACAACAACAAAAAAAAAACGAATGCAAAATCTACTTGTAAATTCATGTATCAAAAAAATGTTTTTAAAATGTATAGTCAGTATCAGAAAATCTACGCGAAAAATATTTATCAAATTAAACATAAAAGGCAGAGTAACTGATCTAAGAATTAAAAAAATAGAATGCCGTTTGAATAATATAAAATTTAACAATGCTTCATTATGTAACCATAAGACAATGAAAAAAATGTACTACAATTAAACTGATATCTATAGGGAAGATTTTTTTTATTTATTTGAAGTGGTGTAGAAATCATTTTTGCAAGACACCAGTTTTCGGTGAGAAAATCGAAAGAGAAAAAAAAATCATGAAAATTACTAACACTCTTTCAGGAATTTAGAAGATGCTTTTGATTTAAACCAGCTTTGAAATACATTAACTCGCTTACAAGTTGGAACATTATCTTCAGACTCGCTGTTTAGACATAAAAAACGTAAATCAAGTTTCTGCTGCACATTAGGATGACTGCAGGACATAAGAATTTTCTTTCTTTGCCGAAACTTTAATGGGAATTCTTAACAAGAAGTCATTTCGTATAAACATGAGATGAAACGAAACCTTGAGAACGTTAGCATTTGCCTCATCAGCTGTAAACGATTGAAGAGCAATTTTTCTCCAAAAATCAGCAGTCGTTCGCTATAAAATTTCAGAAGTTTATCTGAGGAATGCATTTTTATTTCAGTTTTATAGATGTCATACTTAAATTACCATTCCTATAAAATATTTTATAAAAATTATAAAACTAAAAATGCATTTATTTCGATTTTTTTTCAATAAAATATTAAAATTTCACTTTTAGAACATAATTTTGTTGTTACATTCTTTGAATTTACTTTATATAAATGCTGATTGTCGTTAAAGTTTCAAAACAAATTTTTTAATATATTTTTCCCGGAGCTCTAAGTAATAATATATTCAGAATTTTCAACTTTCTTCTTTATATCTACAAGCAATTTAGGTTTGGATTAGAAAGGTTGACTCTTTCTGAATGGTTAATATAAGGAATGTTTAGTAAAAATAATCATAATTTTCTTAAACGTAATTAAAATATTAAGGGAAATAAAAGTAATATGGCTTATATAGTGGGATAGGTAAAAAATAGATGCCACAAATTTTACGGTTATGATATCATTCTTGAAGCTTTGGGAGATGGCCAAGTGAGTTTTTTTTTTATTTCACTTTAGCCAAAAATGCACGTGACACACAATAAATTATTATTGAAACAATTTTTCACCCAAAAAATTGTTCTATGTAATGTTACTGAAGTTTATAGGGAGTCCTCATCTTTCTATAACACAGCTAGAATAATGTCTAAAATTTTTTAAGGATGGCAACCAATTTTAAAGGGCACCAGTAATTGTTGTATTAAAAATAAACATTGTGACAATGAGAGAAGATCTCAGAATCACATTAAAAGACCTATGAGAAAACAAGATATATCACTGGGTGTCACTCACCCGTTGCTCCTAGAAAATACGCAAATTATGTGTTTATGCTTAGCGAGTATGAGACTACTGATCCTCGAATAAAAGAATGGCGAGTAGGATATTTTTTAAAAATTGTAATGAAGGCTACAAAATGACGCCATATTTCTTAAGAAAATCTTTACAGTTCTCTAAAGTTGTTTCCATCATTAAGATCCTGAATCCAAGCAAAAATATTCTGTGTGGAGGTCTTTAACAATATAGAAAGAATGAGTGATTGCTCTAGCAAGAAAAGTCACGATCATATCTTTTTTCGATATTCCAGGAATGCCATATCAGTATGTCGTACTACTATCATATGCAACTGTGACTGAAGCATACTTCCGAGAGGTACTGAAAAATTTTCAAAGTCAAATCGATTGCTAAAAGTCTGATTTAAAAACAACAGGACAAACTTTTCACCAAGATAACATGAGGTTTCGTATTGTCCATGTTGATTTCGATTCCCATTCTTTTTAAACTTATGAATTCGCTACATGCAAATTCTCCTTTCTCTGAATTTTTTTGACTTTCGGTGAAAGCATTTCGCACAATTAGTGGTAGTGATCAAATCTGCAGAGGTGATATTGAAAGGCGTATAAGAAATGGCTTCCAAAAAGAGTTCGAAGATTGAGGGAAAAGGCGGGATGAGTGTATAGCATCAGATGAGGAGTATTTTGAAAAATATCAAGATTTGGAGGATTATTGCAGACGAATTACTGTAATCATTCATTTTGGAACAATTTACGTGAGTTCTATTAAATTACTGACAGAAAGATGCTATCTAATGCTCAAATTTCAAGTAGGTTGTTTTTCAATCAACGATAAATAGAAATCAAATGCTGCAAGATGTATAATCCTAAAATTCTAGGCGGGTTTTTTTAAAAATAAAAATCAAGATACGTAACCAAAATTTGAAAGATTTTCAAGCTTTGCAGTGCAAACAAATAGGAGAAAGAAAATTAGAAAAGAAAAGAAAAGTAAAAGTGGTACAAGACTGTCAAAGAAATGTGGATAAAATTGTTCTTGGTGATGAACAAAATTCAAAATAAACATAAATTCGAGTAGATTCCTAAGTTTTTTCAAAGAATTATGAAAACCAAAACATTTACTCAAGAGAATTTTCTAAATAACTGTCACTGGTAAGGTTGAGTTTATTTGGGGCAGTGTTGTTACAGAAAATATTTCTTTTAAAATTCCCAGTCCTTGCTTCACGGCAGTTGGATAGCAGAAGTCATTTACTCCTTAATTTTTTTCTTTGTTTATAGGGATCAATATTCTTAAAGTATTATGATAGATATAATAAAAAAAATTAATAATTAATGCTTATGTCCGAATTTGATTTTACGCTCTTAAACCTACACAGATCCCCAATCAGGATTTAAAATTGCTTCAAACCTATATTATGAAAATATTGATTCACATTACTCAAATGTAGCACAATTTAGTTTGGTTTATTTGTCAGTAGTATCCGAATTAAAAAAAGAGAAAGTATTTCGTTCTTAAAATAAAACTTTAGATAAGAAAATGAAATAAAAAGGGCTGCAAATCAATTTAGCAATACAATGATGGAATTATGAGCTAAATAAATTCAGGGAATTAAAGAAAATATACAGGGAAACGGCATGATAAAAGTCGAAAGGAGTTCTTTATTTCGGGGGGGGGGGGGCAGGTGGATGCAAAAATCAAACCATATTAAATTACTATTATTCATCTTTCTAAAAAAATATTGCAATTTTGATATTTGAATAAAACTCGAGAGTTTCATTTCTTTTGCTGTCTAGATAACTACCAAATTTTCAAAGTCGTAAAATGACGTAGAAGAAAAGGATAAATTTATCTGAATAAAATAAACGATGGATAAAAAAAAACTTTTACCACTTTGATTTTAGCAACTCAACCGGACGAATCTACCAAGCAATTATTCTACTCGCCTATTTACCAACTTCACTTTTACGAAAATTTAGAGATTATATTGTATTCACCATTCCAAGATTCAATTTTCAGTCCTTACAGAAATGAAAAATTTATTTCAGGTATCTAACACATATTTATCAACCCAGTATTACACCAAGTTTTTGATTTTAGATTGAAATGGACCATATAACCTAAGGTAAATAACTGGTTGTGTGTGCCATCACTATCTCAAAATTTGAGAACATCATTTTGGATAAGCATCCCTAGCTTCCTAATAATAAGAAGTATCTTACTGTTGACGTAATCAATACTCATTACGGTGGTTTAAGGTATTATTTAATAGTCTCGCATTTATATGCTCTAGCATTTTTTATTTGGAATTCGAAAGTCAGATTACACAAAATAAGATTATTTTGTCGGTAGTATGAAAACATCGATATAATTTTTTTAAGAATATTTTTTTTAATTGAGACACAGGTTAACGTCTATTAAGCTTGATTTTTAAAGGAAAAACCAGATAAATATCTCTATTCAGTTAGTAAGCATTTCTTTCAAATAGACGGCTAATCTATGCACTAAACACAAAAACGTCTAAAATTTGCCAGCATAGAGTGGAGTATTTTAAATAACAATCACTCAAAGGAACCCATGATCTCTATTGCACCCTTTTCATTTTCATTAGATTAGAGAAATAGGGAACGATATAAGAAATTTATACGCTTAATAAAGGCTTATATTACTGTACATTACAGTTATACGAGGATCTATGTTTTCTTTTACTTTCATTAAAAACCTTCCCAGCGAAACTAATTGCATGTATGTTAAACAAAAAGCTTAAATTTAAAGACAAGATTTCGCTTGAATACATGCTTTATTTTTTAAATAATCACGTCGGATAAAAAGCATAGGAATTTTGAAAAACATGTTCCTTTATCAAAACATTCAGTTTTTTTTTTTTTTTTACTTGCTATGTTTACATGTTTGAAATATTAAACTTAAGTAGTCAATCGATAAATGTTCTGATTATAAATTTATAGATTGGGAGCAAATAGTCATTATGGAAAAAAGTATTAAAAATTTTCCCTAAATGATCAGACATTTCTTAATTTGCATCGTTAAAAATACAGCCTCAATTAGTACAGATGGGTAACTAGGGATATACAATTTCGCTCCTCAAGTAGTGCCCAAAAATCGAATTGTAATTGCTGTAGCAAAAACTGACGTATAAAATATCGATCTGGGGAGCTCAATCAATTCGAATACATCAAAATCAGTTATCAGAGCAAAAATAAAGCTTTTAACTAACAAAATATGCAAATCCTCAAAATAATAATTTTAATATTTACGGTCTAGATTTCTAGAAAATGGAAGAAACAAAGCTTATTTTTTTAACTATTTTTATGTCCCACAATAAATGAAACATTACTCTAAATTATGCGTCCTTTTCTTAACCAAAAAGGAAAAAAAAATGAATTCCGCCATAATTTATTGGATAATAAAAAATTAAATTCGTGAGGTCTCTGATCGAAAATGTTGGTGAGTTAGGTGAGACGGCTAGAAGCAACATTTGAGAAGTGTTAATCTGGCATTGTGCCATGTCGCTTAAAAGGAATACCGAAATGGTAGTTATTCTCGGTTTCTACTTTTACACTAACTTATTGCCTTGGAATGATACTGAGCTTTGTTTTGAGATGAAACAATAGGTGTATTCATTGAAAGTTTATTACAATCGAAAAAAATAATGACAAAACAATTCAGCATAATTGGATTAATAATTTACATTGTATTAAACTGCAGACTTAAATACGGATGCAATTTCAAAACAAATATTTTTGCTTTCTTTATAAAAACTAGCACGCACCGACATAAATTGAGGTCTAAAATTGGTAATAGTTGTAATGGAAAAAATATATATATAACTAGTGACTGATCTATGTCTGTTTTGCGCTACTTAAAAAAAGCGACAGACCTTTTTGTGCTTATCTCATTATTATAAATTGCTGATTTGGCACTGCAGCGGAAGAAAGTGGCAGAAAAAAAACTTGAAACAACAAACATAATTTGCCATTTTCAGTATGGCTGCAGTAATTTATGGATTATTCGTCACTGATATTTCAAAATATTTTGATACCTCTGTGAACAGCATTTCCAGAATAGTAAAAAGAAATGCACATTAGTGAGAAATTTTTAAAACGTATATTTATAAAGAAAAAGGAAACGAATTTGACGACACACGACTTCATTTCATCATTCGAATGCAGTAAATTATATTAAAATTAATAGATGCCTTATCCTCAGATATTCAAGGATTTCAGATTCTAAAATGGATTTTAAATTTCAACTTGCGTCGCAGTAACAAAGTTAGCGAAAAACTATGAGTATCAAGAAACAGATCCCGAGAAGGTAATCGAGCAACAAATATACATCAGAATTTTAACGCCTGAAAATAAAGGTTAGAAGAGTAAACTGTGTAACATGAAATGTGTTTACATCATGAAAATATTTCCACAATTTGAAGAAAAATGCATTAGCTACATAAAATAAAAATTAATCCAATCCCAGAAAACTGTTACTGAAAAAAAATTGACGAATACATTTTAGCCGAATTCTTTGCAAATAAAAACCTACTAACTTCAGAAAATAATCATTTGGTAATGGAATAGTTGAGTGTTTGAATTGACCATTAATATATTCTTTCACACAATATCAAAAACTCAAAAAGACTGGTGTAAGCATATTCTTTTGTCATTTATAGTTTTCAAATATGTTCAAGACAATCCTAGAAACCTCCACCATTTTTTTATATGGTAGAGAGCCTGCAATGATCTGATATAACATACGATAAGATTCAAATTTTTGGAGAAAATGAAATATTTTGTTATTTTTTCTATCAACAGCATGTAAATTCCGAACAAACTAATTTTGCAATGAAAAAAAAAAGAAACAGATAACACTAAGAAGCAACAAGTATTTATGAATCAAATGTGTATGTGAAGAAAGAAAAACAAATACGTATAGGGTATTTGATATGTATGGAGACATTCAAAATAAAAATTCAGAGGTCTGAAAAGATAGCCTAGCAAAACAAAGATCCATTTAGGATTTAGGAGAAATTTTTCTTGTTATTTATCAAATTCAGCATAAAAATCAATTTGGGAAAAACAGGATGTACATATTAATCAAATGATTATGAAGGAAAAATTTTCCACTGCGAAGGCATTCGAAGTATCATAAAACTTAGTTCAAATTATCACAAATACACAAATCTTTACTAACTAAACAAGCCACATTAAATCTCTAATCCTAAACTTATATAAATTTGGGTGACGATTAGGAAATTTTAAAATAAATTGGCATCAAAATGCTGTTTATGAGTCCAAATTTGGCGCAAACAGTACAAATATAGTGATGATTCTCTTTTCTGCATCTATCAATGTTTAAATGTACTTACTGCTCAAATTCCTTTCACACATGTATCACTAATGAGTCATTAGAATTTAAGACCAAGGAATGCATGTACAATTGTTAGGTACGAGAACCTTGTAATAAGGAATGATAACTTTTTAAAGACAATTAAGGGGAAAAAAAACCCCCAGAAAATTTAATATTACACCGGTAGCAACATAAGCAAATAATAGATGCTGCATATTTCATGGCTAAGATGTCAATGCAGTGGCCTTGGCAGCTGGCCAAGAATACGTTGTTTCAATTTTGCTTAGGTCAAAAATGGATACCACAATGTATAAGCGGACTGAAATTTTGGTTTGGCCCTTAAACTCCTCTATGAAAGATGAGAGATGATAAAGAATCGTCTTCTGCCTAAGTTATTTCCAAATTGATATTAAATCCTTAGACAAAAACAATGAAATAGTAAATTTTGAAGCAACCATGTCCTTTTAGCTAACAAAAGATATTGTACGATATCTCCAAAATGCGGTCGGTTATTCTAAAAACTGGCTAATATCATGGGGATATCGTAACAATGTAGTTGGGATTTTTGTGCTAACATAATAGATAACGATTTTATTGTATTGCACGTTTCAGGAATAACTGCAAAAATATTAAGATGACAAATCTTATAAAAGTAATATACAAATATATACTTGCGACACAAAGTTTATATTATTGCCAAGGTTTTAATTGGCAAGAATTAAAAATTTATGCACGGAATATCATCTTATGATAATAGAAAGTACGAACTTATCGTTACATTTTTCAATTGCAATGTCTGCTTTTCTTAATTAACGTCGGAATTAAAATATTATAGATGAAATATTCAAAAGTATTAATTCAGAATTATTAATAGGAGTAAAGGGGAATATATAATCAGCTTTTAAAAAAAATCATACTTTGGTACTTGTATATTAACTGCATGCCACTGAAGAACATATTTAATAGACTATCAAGATATCTATAACGAATATAAGGGTATTCATTCATAAAGAGATTATAGAAAGCTAGATCAGCAATGAACTAACGTTTTAGTTTAGTACAATTAAGATTTTAAATCCACGAAAATTTCAATTGCTAAACACTGCAATCGATTTTAATATGGCAACACTTTCCACCACTGCTATATATTACGTAAATCAAAGTTACGACACTATAATCTCAAAAGCTCAACTTTCTACAATCGATACCTTTAATTGGTTGATTGTAGTCTTGCTCAAGGAATAACAGCTTTCTTGCCGTCTCTTATACGAAATGCAGAGAAAGTATTGCAATTATCAAGAAAGTCGAATCCTCTCTTTGTTCGAAAAACATGTTTTTCTGCCCGTTCATCTGCGTTTGAGTTATCTGTGCGAACACGATAATTTAAAAATGAAGCGATATAATACATTTGAAATTTAATATTATGGACTTCAAACTAAATTTGTAGATTTCTATAAAATTTTAAAAAATATTCATTCAAAGGAATGTCTAGGTGTCGGAATAGAAATTAACAATATAATTGTGAAACGAAGGAGCTAGATGAACAAAATTTTGTACATAGATGTAACATTTAAAGTGCAAATATCAATCAAAATCGGAACTGTGTCAAGAGATTGACCATAATACTTTCACAAGTATGAAAATGCAATAACACCAAAACGTATTAATGAAATCAATGATAATTTAATCAAATTATCATAAATTAATGATTTTCTTCAGTTGCAGATATTACCAACTTTAAGTCAGCTTCAAAGTGAATAGGAGATAGAAAGTGAAGGCCTCTTTAGATTAATTTTAATTCACTTCTGTTGGATTTCTTTTTAAGATAATTTTTGATGCAAATGATTTCGTTACTTTTTAAAAAAGAAACGAGATGAAAATAGCGAATTTAAATTTTTTTTAAATATCTCTAACTAATATTCCTCAAAACAATGCACGATACGTTTCGATAACTGGCCAGAAAATCTTGTTATTCAAATTTTATCGAAAGTAGTTAAATAGTGCCATATTCAATTAGTGATGGATAAAGTGCGTAAACGTCTCATATTACCCACAAAAGTTCAAAATTTTGAATGCTTGTTTCTGATTGAAAAAAGTTTGATTCAAATGTACCGGATTACCCTGATGTGTATTCATCAGCAAATGGTGAATTAAATAACTGGGTTTAAATATTAAATTTAGTAGATGAAGAATTCTGTTTATCAACTCTTACTTTAAATAGGACAAGAACGCCTAAATGTTACACCAATGCCATGAATCAGTCTGAAAGAAAAATAGAAAAATCTATTCAACGATTTTTCAGAAAAATCTTTCAGGTTCACAATTGCTTGATTTTTATTCATTTTTTTGAGGGGGGGGGGGGGCTTTTTTTTTCTCTTCCTAATTCCTATCTCAGAATTAGCAGCCATGTTCTATTGCGTTCCGAACTTAAGCTCAGAAAATGTGGTCATTTTAGAAATGAAAAATAATTCATATCAAAACATTTTTCATGAAATAACATACTAAAATAATAGATATACAAAAACAAATGTATTTTAATATTTAATATTGTAATAATAAAAAATATACTAGTTTTTACTCTGCAGAACATCAGAGCATTTTTGCCAGAAATTTTACAATACTTACACATTTTAGGTGGGATTAAAAGAGACTTCAAAGTAGTTATAAATTCAGGAAGAATGGTTACAAAAAGTATTTAATCTAACAGCAATAACGAAAGCTTCTTAGTAAAACATAATAACAAAAATTCATCATCAAAAAGAGATAAAAAAAACACAAACAAGAAACAGGAAATGACGACATTAGAGCTGTTTGGGACAGACCTCATAATTTTGAACGTGGACCTCATAATTTTGAACGCGGTCAGATGACGAGGGCGACACTTGAACTGGCACCTCCCTCTCCACACAACACCAACTGGAGGACGATTAAATCCGACGGATTTAATGTGCAACAGACCCCCTTACACGACGGTTCTTCGGTGGTATCTGGTTTCGAATACAAACCACCTCAGAGTTAAGAATTTTCTAATATAAAAGCGAGAAAATACACACAAGTGTGGCCTTGAAATCTTTACTACCGCCAAAAAATTTTTTTATGGAGTCTTCTAAGTATTACGCATTAAATCTTGTATTATCACCGAAGATAGATGATTCCTATTTTTAAAATTTTTTCATTCCTCAAACTTTATGAATTAGAGCAAATAATGGTTTTATAGTGAAATGCAATCTGGGAAGCAAAGCCTAGAAATAAATGAAAATTCAAGACGGAAATGATGATATGCCGCACATTAAGGTCAATCTGTTATTTCATTAGTAGAAAAAGAAATCGATGACGACATCTTTGCCATTATTAATATTACTGATAGTATAAATGATACTAAATATATTGATAAAGCGCAAACACTTTTAGATTCACGAAATTGATGAAAATCCACAATATTTTCGACACATAAAGCACTTTCTTTGACCGTCAGATAAATGACTGGTTTGATTCATAAGATTCGACTTGTCTGCTGGTAAGTTAGATCTATAATTACGAAAATGCATTATATTTCAGAACGTCATTTAAGAATGGAATAAAAATACTCACAAAGCGTAACATAAATTGAGAGAGGTGAAACAAAACTCCAGACGTTATACGCCCCAAAAAAAACTAAACACAGTTTTATGTATCATAGTCTTAACACATCTAGCTTTTAATGAAAAAATATATGTACATAAATGCAAATGCTGCTACTTTGTTTCAGTATTTAAACATTCAAGAAATATAATTTTTATGATCACCACTTTTCACACAAGATTTATTTGCAATAAGCAAGAAAAATTAAATTGCTTCTCATTGTTTCCCTAGTCCAAAATGACAGAAATATTTCACAAATTTTGGGCAGATGATAACTAGTTAACTGTTTTTGACAAGCATATACGCCACGAAACACTCGTCATGACAAGTACATTCGCCATGACTTCTGACGAGTTTATTTATCAGAATAATAAGTAGTAAATATAGCTAAATTTTTACGACACAAATAAGATATCCATTTTCCGAAGAGGTCAAAACAGCTTTTTAATTTCAACGGATATGCTACTTTTAAGGAAAAGTATAGAGCAATGAATATAGATATTTATAAATCCAAGAATAAAATTGATAAAATTAAATACACACCCATACATTTCACCTCTAAATTTAGACATTCACTTATGCAATGCTATACATTATTTATAAAGCATGTAATTCATTTTAAAGCATATCCATGAATTTGATTTCAGTATTTTCAACTTTTCAACTGAGTTGAAACAGCTCAGCAATTAATAAAGAAATGTCTTTGAAAATGTGAGAGAGTTCAAAAACTTATATAAAATTTTCGCATTGAGGTGAACATAAGTAACAAAAATGCATTTCTCGAGGTAAAAAAGGACAATGTTAGAGTATTCTTTTGTGTTTGAAAGGACTCATTTAGTCACTTAATTTTACTCTAATTCCACATTATAAAGTCCATCTTCCTACTAGTAAAGTCCTAAGAGTTTACTGTTAGATAATGGAACAGAGAGAAATTCTCCATGAGATTATTACTCTATAAACATATTTCTCAAAACATAAAACAAAGGATGATTGATGCTTAAATTTCGAAAAGCAATGGAAAAAATTAATTTTCTGGAAACTGACTGATTAGAAAAGTTCGATGAAAACTTTAACGATTTCATAAATTAAAATACGAACTTTCCGGGAAGAAAAGAGATCGAAATAACCCAAATACACTGAAGAGTCAGAAAAACTGGTACACCAATCTAATAATACGCAAGTATCCCCCCCACCACGCCAATAGCACGCAGAAGTGCCACAACCGGCGTGGCATCGATTTAACTAAGATGTGAAGATATTGTAGAAACAGTTCACACTATGGTTTCTGCAAGGCAGTTCACAAAGTCATAGGAGTGCGAGGTAGTGGGGATCTTCTAAGAACAACCCGTTGCCTAGCCCTCCAGTTATGTTCGATAATTTTCATATCTGAGGAGTTAGATGGCCAAAAGAGAAAAAAGAATTCAGAAGAAAGCTTCTAGAGCCACTTGGGAGCTATTCCAGGCACGCAGGGTGATGCATTATCCTGTTGGAATTGTCTACGTCTGTCGGAATGCAGACAGGACATGAATGGACGCAAGTGATCAGATAGAATGTTAACGTATCACTGATCTGTCGGAGTCGTATCTGGAGGTATCAATGATCCCATTTCATGCCGATGGCCATGTGTCATACCTCAACAAGCTTGAGCAATTCCCTGTAGGCATGAGGGATTAATGGGTTTTCTCCATACCCGAGCACGATCGTCAGCTAGATACAAATGGAAACGTAATTCGTTAGACTAGACAACATTTTTCCAGTCGTTAAGAGTCTAATGACGGTGTCGGTGAGTAAAGCTTTGTGCCGCTGAAAGAAAATCAGACACGAGTATGTCTGCGGCTGCGAAAGCCCATATAAATAAGGGAATGTTACAAAGTGCATACGCTGACACTTGTTGATAGCCTGAATTCAAATCCGCAGCGATTTCAAGAAATGTTGAACGTCTATCTCGCGTAACGTTTCTTTTCAATCGTCGAGGATACCATTCTGTCAAGATGGCATCACTGCTGTTGAAAATTTGAAATTTTACCGGAAACCTGATATTAGTGGTACATCCTTGAAATGGCCGTGAGTGAAAATCCAAATGTCATCGCTTCTTTGGGAGTGCTACGCACCATCTCTCGAGCGCCGGCGATTAGTTCCTTAAATCTTGATAATTTGCCATTGGAGCAGCAAGAACCGATGTAATAGCCTCTTACGATTGAAGTTGTATCAAAAGCGTCCGCTTAGCATAGCAAGGCTATCTACAAAATTCTGGTGAGCTTCGAGGCTTAGCGATGTAGCTGCCATAACTTCAGTGACTGACATGAACTTACAATGATCTCACGTTAAAATGTTTACTTAAACAGTCAGATTTTTTGAAGTTTAAAAATTTTTTTTTTTCTATGAATGCTAGAATGCATCAAAAACTCCAAATCATAAAATGCAGTTTTTAAAAAATTAGCTTTTAATACTTTTAGTTATGCTATGTAGCAATGGTAAATCAATAAATGAGTATTTCCTGTTTTAATAATTTGTAATTATTTTTTATCATTGCGAAAAATGTTTTCAATTAAAGAAAGATAACAGTTTTATGTTTATATTGAAAAAAAAAGCAAAGCAAACTAATCTCCCCTCCTTACAAGATAAAATTTCACACATGTAAACGCTATCACCAGAAATGGTACTTAACAAGATATTCGGCAAATAATAGCAGATATTAGACAATTGAAAAATAGAATAGTTATGCTGAATTGTAATAAAAGAGTCGTAGTCAAAGGTAACAAACACAATTCATTTTAAAATATAGAACATCAATTCCACTCACTGAAGACAAAAATATTTAAGATTAATCACAACTCAGAAAATAAAAATTCCATTTTGATGTACATCAGAAAAATTTGACGCAAAAAAAAGTATATCATACAAAAATTATGAGCTTTCTCCCTGCGTGACAAAATAAACTCATTTCCATTCATATGCTTTGTAACAGAAGAATAGTTGCATGGCAAAATCAACTCATTTCCATTCATTAGTCTCGCAACAGAAGAATCGCAATTAAAAAGGTCGCCATCGAACAAGGAAGTGAATAACCCCGATTTTAATATCTTGAACAAAAGCTCTCATTGTTCTTATTAAAAGAACTAGCTGTATACGGCATCAGCACTAAAATAGAAATCCAACATCAGAACAGTAAACGGATGCCAAATCAGTTGCCAAAATAAAAATGAATTCGATTAGTAAAGATGAGATCTGATGACAGAAGTAGGAGGCAGTAGGTACAGATCTGTTATTCAACAGGTGTTTCTAAGGATTTTGAAATTGCTTAAAACATTTCAACTCAAGTTGTTTTTAATTAAATAAATCATTTTTTCTGGTACTATTTTTCGATAACGAGACTGAAGACTTAGACAATTTTTTAACAATTCGGTAATGGTGATATATCATGCATCTGGTTCGATAAGGGGAACAAAACGCGACGCAAGAGAATTTCAGAAATCGAAGAAAACTGCAATGTAGTAACTATCCTTTTTCCATGAAAGCAAATTAAGTTTCACATTTATTCAAAAAAAAGTAAGTAGCGTCGGAAATTTCCCTAAGTTTATTAATACAATCCTCTTCAAATGATAACAATTACGAAATACCTTCTAATTTGAGAGTCAAAGTGTATCTGTGGTAGCCACCAGCCACACCCAAGAAAGTTACTTTTAAAACGAGAATTAAATTTGAAGCGCTAAGGGAAAAGTTCAGTGAACAAAAGTCCATACAAAAAATGAACATATGGGTTAAAAATTTTCTTCTGCCATAGTAAGATTTAGTCACACTTCAGAAATCACCAGAATTTAATTCAATTTCTTTACTTTCGTTAGTTTTAAAATTTTCCATTCACTGAATCGAAGATTTCGTAAAATATTTTTTTAAACCAAAAATAAAAAATAAAATCCATAATAGGATTAAATACAGATGGATGAGGTTTAAAAACAACTAAATAAACGTCAAAAATTATATTTTATATTATTTCTTGTATTAAAGTATTCATTCTTCACAGCATCTTTCCAAAATATTCTCTATTCTACAAAATTTAAGTATTATGATGGAATTCTTTTCAATTCATATTACTTAATAATAATTATGGGCTTGCAAACCAAGAAACAAAATTAGATTTTAAACCGAAATGCAGATTAACATGATGAGAAAGAAATTCTTTGTCATTAATTTGAGCATTTTAAAAGAACAGTAGCGTCTATAGTAAAATATTTTAAAAAGATTTGGATCCAGTTTCGACCGCACCAAAGTTATAAATTATATTTAAAATTTTTTTAAAGAAAAAAGGTAGATTAGATTTGAACACTAAAATCACAATAAGAAAAAAATATTCGATGTAAAATTATAATTTATTAGTTAAAAAATTATTTTAATCCGATAGCTGAAACAGTTTTGCACAAAATTAAACACAGATTAAAAAAATAGTGAACGTTTCATAAAGCATTGCTCTGGCTCACTGAGATGTATTAAAGGAGAAAAAAATTGGAATATCGATAGTTATTACCAGATTCTGTTCAAAAATTTTCGAATAAATTTGGAATATCAAAAATCATGTTCTGAAAGTTGAACAGAGTCAAACGCAGCTGAAGGGGTGATATTTATTCAAAACAAATTGCATTAAATACATGCTATGTACTATTTTTTTATCAGTTAAGTCTTTTCAAGGTGTGCGCTAAACAGTTAATTCAGCAACAGTTAAAAAAGATTTTATATGGGATGAACCGCTTCCTCTGCGTTAATACATAAATCAGGATGGTGACTATCCTCAGATCAGTTATAATATTACTAAAATATTGGATAAAATGATATCCAAATATTTTAGTATAATTATAACTGGTGATACATTAATTCAAATTACAAAGACGCCTGAAATAATTCACTCAAACAATTATCCTTCATAGGAAATTAGAAATCATTACAATTGACAATATTTTCAGAAAAACTAAATATCACGAAAAAGATTTTAAAAAAAGAAACATTTTATACATTTATCAATACTAGAAGTATGCAAGAAGTACACAATACAAAAAAAAAGCCTTTTTCTGATAATTCACATTGAAAGGCAAAATTATACCAGATTCGAAAAATGAAAATCAATTTGATGTACAGTAAAGATTTCAAGTGCAGTACTTTCATTTGTATACAAGCTTATTGCTGAAATGTGGTTCTCTCTAAAAACGAAGAATCTATCAAATACATAAGAAAAAACAAAGTAATAAATCCATGTTTCAGTTAATTATAAGACATAATCCTCAGAGTCCACGGAAATGAAAAAATACCTGTAGTATTAGAGGGTAAACAACGAGCATTCTGATAAAACAATATTGTTAGAATCCATGCATGTTTCAGGTGAATTCGGCAATTAAAATATTATCAATTAAAGGAATAATTTAATGAAAAATCTGTCTCTGCTAAACAGGAAAAAACGGACCAAGGTTAAAATCATACCTATACACCCAATAATTGCTCAAAATCTTTTTTATAAACTTCAACATGAGATATGTGTATATTTGAAGTTTTGTGGAATTTCAATTTATTTTTGTGCCTAAATGGAAAACTGTTTAGAAAGTCAATTTTATTCACTGAACCAGTTCGTGTCTTGATTAAAAAAAAAGGACTTTTCTTAAAATGGCTTTCTTTTACAGTAGCTTAATTTCCATTTAAGCTTAAATTCTTTTTTTGCATTATACGTGACAGAATTGGAACTACTTTATTTATCGTTTATTAGAGGATTCTTAATACGTAATTTACCTTTTGGCGATGTAGCTGAATTACTTGGAGCAGTTTTACCCTGTTGCTTTATCTTCTGCTAACATATACATTCTCCATCATTGATTACCCAGTCATATTAATAGCATTTCGCTCCGATATATTATATTACATATGATATCACTATTGTTGAAGAATAGATATTCCCAAAAGAATTTTATTAAGTTAAAATAAATATTTTCAGATATTATTCAGAATTATTTAAGACACTTATTGATTAAATATTTAAGAGAAATATTTTTTAAAAACAAATTACACTCTATTTTGTTAATTAAATGAATCACACTGTTAGACGTTTACAATTTTGTTTCATTAAATAGAAAGCCTTCTGCTTTTCTTAAATCGACATTGTTCAATTTATCATAACAAACTATTGTATTCATTTTTGTTTTGAGGAGCGATAACAGTTTTTGCATTCATTCTAGAATCGCCTTTTTCCCCATCATGCTGAAAATACTTTGTTTGTCCAAATTGCCTGTGAGTAAAGATTCGGGAAAAGAATATGTTCAGTGCATTTTGTAGTTTTCCCATTAAATAACCGTGATTCTGTAGTTTTCTACTATATATAGTAGCAATTACGGAAATTCCGTAGATATTAGAAGGCAATATATAGTAGCTGAAGTATTGCCGCAATATATAGTATTGCCGCATTGCGGACATATAGAATATGTGATATTTTTCTCAGTAGATAGCTAAATTATTATACACTAAAAAATATATCATACTTATTGTTTTATTTTTATATAAATGCACGCTTTATTCCTTTTTAAGTGATATAAAAAGAATTTCTCTCGCTTTTAATAGCATTTTTGCGATTTAAAATGTGCATCATTCTTTCATTTCTTGAAAACTAATTCCTTCATAGCAATTTTTCTTTTCATCTGAGAGAATTTTAGCTTAGAAAATTTATATTTATTCAAAAAGCACACACATACTA